>OY804579.1:2005352-2605352 GCA_963680875.1 Bathymodiolus brooksi | reverse complement strand
AAGACAAGAAGGTTTTAACAGTAATGGTCAAGAATTCCACCAATATCAACAAAATGAACTCTCTGCAGAAATTCAGACAATTGACCATATCACACTTATTTTAGGTATATGATAAAAAGAAAACAGAGAGGACATTTATGTTTTAACCTATGATAAAGGAAAATGAACTAAGTTACATCTATAGCGATTATCAATATTTTGAAACATGACAAGATTATGTGGCACTCATTAAATTAATGACAAAAGTATGTTTCTCTTTTTAATGACATTGTTTCTATATTTACAGAGTTACTTTAATGATAATGCATTAACCCTCATTCGTACCTTGGTGACGGGAGGAGCCACCCCAGAATTAGAACAAATTCTTGCTGAAGGAGCAGGGATGCGAGGAGGATACTGTACCCCAAGTGTCTTAGCTAACAGGGATCGTTGTCGAGTTGCTCAACTATCACTTTTTGAAGGACCACTCTCAGGGTTTGGGGTAAATTTTGAACATACACAACAATTTACAATTAACATCATGTTGGATAATGAATTTAAAAAGTAATAACTTAAAAAAACAGTTTTATAAAACACCAGTAAATATGTTGTTTCTACCAAATGGCAATCCTCTTATCAGATCAGTTTTCATATGCTCTGAGAATTAGTGAAATACTTACTAACTTGTCTCCTCCTTGTGTAAAACCATTTTATCATTGCAAAGAGGGGGCAAGTCTTACAAGAGGGGAGACAACTGTGCTTTCTAATGGATCAATTCATTTGAGGGATTAGGGTTATGGTTATTAGTGGTGTACCGATCATCGGAAACATCGACTAATCAGTTGGACGTCATCATACGATCCAATGATCGATTGTTAAACCTTGTGGTCGATTCTGATTCTATAGTGTCTAAAATATATATGCTTAACTTTGTTCTTTGGTTGTTTTTTTTTTCTGTCTCCATACTGACAAAAATATTGCAGTTTTATCCCAGCTGGTTTTTTTTGCCCTCATACTGTCAAACATCTGGCAATTTTGTCCAAGCGTACTTTTAACACTCGGTCAATACACATATTTGGACTAGTCTATTATTTATCTACTTCCCGGAATAGTCCATTTTATATCAGGTGTTACACATATGGAAAACGATCTTTTGTTTTGTTTTGTTAATGTTTACAAATGGAAAAATTGTAGTTTGTAAATATATTATTTGATTTTATTCAAATCTTTACTTTTGTCAAACACATATTTGGACTAGTTTATTATTTATCTATCTATATCAGGTGTTACACATATATATGGAAAACGATCTTTTGTTTTGTTCTATTTTAAAGTTAATGTTTACTAATGGAAAAATTATAGTTTATAAATTTATGATACAATTTTATTCATATCTTTACTTTTGTCAATCATACTCTTGAAATAAAGACTATTTGATTAATTATAGTCAGTAAATACATTTAGCAGGCAATTGCCACCGATGATCGATCATCGGTCGATGTTGATATAACGATCATCCATCTTGAAAATGTTACCGATTCCCATCACTAATGGTTATGGTGTTCAGCAATATTTCAGTTATATCATGGCGATCATTTTTATTGGTGGGGGAAACTGGAGAAAACAACCAACCTGCCGCAAGTCACTGACAAACTTTATCATATAATGTAGTATCAAGTACACCTCATCATGAGTAGGATTCGAACTCACAACGTTAGTGGTGATAGGCACGGATTGCATAGGTAGTTATAAATCCAACTACCATATGATCATGACCACGGTGGCCCTTCAATTCATTTGAGTTTTTTATTTCAGGGAAATGGTAACTATGGAGATTTATTCCTGTATTCATTAAAGAATTTAGGAATCCTGATCATTGGTTTATACAGATTCCGTGATACCAATGAACTCCAGACTAGTCCGTCATCTAAACGATATGTGATAGCTAATCCTATGGCAGACTTTAAATTGTACTCAACTGATCAGGTTTGTCTAAGTCACATATTTTACTTTTTTTAATTATATTTTTAATCTTTTAAATTCTTTCATTATGTAAATTTTATTGCATAAAATTAGCTTTGCATGATGAAGTTTAATGTTGTCAAGTCTTGACTCTTTTTTATCAAATAAAAGAGTTATTGCCCTTGAATCTAAAAATAGGGAAATCTTTATATTTACATGTTTATGAAGCTTAGGACATTGTAAAAAGCTGTTTTCATATAGGATGTATATAAAGGAGACATAGGTACATAGTCAGGTGTAATTATATTGTCTTGAATAAGGATTTAATGAATATAAAAGAATATGCTTTTCTTTTCAAATATTCAGAAAACTTCTGCAGATGTTCAATATCTGTATTAACAAGAGGACTACTTTTCTGTATTAATATTCAAACATTTATTGATAATAACAAAACAGTATCAATCATTTAGAAATACATAATATATCTCTATCTATTTAATGAATTTTCATTGGTTACTAAATATATTTGAATATATTACATTCTTACTGGATAATTAGATCAAAGATTATTAAGAATATATTTTTACTAACAGTGCATTTACAATTTTATTCACTGTTTACTGTATGAGTACAATTTGCAAAAAAAAAAATATTCAAACACAGAAAACTGTTTTCTCAGAGAGCTTATGTTTTATTGAAATGTAAATTAAGTGAAAATTTCCCCCACACAAAGATTATCACTTATACATACAGCAGCATATGGCTTTTATTAGTTTATCTTTAATGTAAAAGTGTCTTGAAGTTTATATTAACAGAGATGTTGAATTGCATATAACCTTATTTCTACAGTTCAAATTTAACACTGGGACTGTTGAATGAATTTTTCAAATTTTATCGATTTAAAGCATTTTGTGTAGAGGATTGAATTTCAAGACACTTTTACAAATATTGTCAATATATCTGGCACTTTTCTTGATGTATATGTTATACTTTTCTATTCTATGCAGGTTTTCTGTTTAGTACCGTGTAATTTTTCACAAAGTTCAAAGTCTACTCTCAACGAGAAAAGTAAGCTATACTTTCTGTATTGTATTCATACCCCAGAAATATTGTGCTTATTCTGCTCTGTATTTGGTATGTGTGCATATATCTTAAGTTTGTTTTTATAAAGTATTTGTTTTATTGGAAATTTGACGTCTTCCATGATAAACAAAATTTTAGCCATTTATTAATTAGTAAGAATATGTACTGAATATATTTTGAAAGTAAAATGAAAAAAGTTATGAAAATTAGAACTAGTAGAAATTTCTCAAAGCAGAATTTTTCACATCTTGATAAGATAGAAATATAACTGTGAATGATGTGTCTAACCACGAGTGATTGACAGTTTTAATTTAAAGGGATGCAGTCCCCATTCAAATAATTTATCTTTTTATTTTTGATATACATCTAAGGTATTGTCATTTTTTTGGATAGAGATATTCCCCTTTATCTTCCTTCCAGTCAATTCCTGTTTCACTTTTGATAGATACCATACCTGTTAACCTCTGGGAACTGCTAGGGGGAGATCTCCCCCATACCAACTCTTCTAAGGGGGAGATTTTGTGCGTCGCCTTTAAACGCACAAAATTGTACCTTGTAGTTGCATACATGTGATAGAGTTGCTATGCTACAACTGGAGATTTGTAAATTTTTGGCTGGAGATTTGGTCTCATAACTGGAGATTTTTTATCACGTATTTGATGCATGTTTTTATTGTTAATTGATGTTTTCTTTTTGTTTGTTTCAGTATTGAACCAACTGCATCCCATTTCAATATACATTGTTTACATTTCTGTCTTAGTAGTGTTTCGTATGATGAATGAAGGATAAAAACTGTATTTATAATTTATTCATAATCATAAGGTTATAACAAAGCAATAACAATGAAGACAGAATGCTCTGAACAATAAAGTCACAGAGCACTAAAATTAAAAAGTCACTTTGCTGCTGGTGCGTTGGGTGATAGCATACGTTTTGTCATTTTTGTGGTTTATCAATTCCATCCTGGAACTTAGTCCTTAAATAATACTTTGATCGGCTTTGGTCCCAAACAAGCCATAACAACTCAATCCGAGATAAATTCATTGCACGTTTGATCGAAATAAGAAGTTTTCCTCGGCATCAAAGGTTGTCCGACTCCTGTTTGCACAACGGTTTATAACTATTTTTAATTGCCGCTATCACACTTCTAATCATCTAAGCGTGTGCCACAAACCCACTTCCTTATCCCCAATTAACTGTCAATCAGTGGATAATTGTTGTATAATCATCAACACCTTAATTAATCTCCATGACCCGATTTACCTGTAAAGGTGTCAAACAGATCAATAACCGGATATCATTTAAACACCTTTACCATTCGTATCTCTCTGCATTTTTCATCAGCGCAGGAGTTCCAAATGGGGAATTTCCAGAAATATTGATCGCAAAATATAGGTCAAGATTGTATCGTACTTGATTTTTTTGTTGGGGGGGGGGGGGTCGTGCGGGAGGAAAAGGTGTGTGCGTGGGATGGGTACTACTAAACAGAGTACGGAAGAGTCCGGAGAAGTCCGGTAGAGTCCGGAGGCTTAATATTAGTTTATATGTATATTAAATGATGTATTCCTGTGGTATTGGTTGTTTTTTATATATTTCTTATAATTTCCAACAAAATAAATACTAAATAATAGGCTTTTATTGAAATATACAAGGTGATCAGCAATCGTTCATAGATTCAAAATGGCAGATATAGAGTCCGGTAGCAATATCGTCAATTTACAGCATGTATTCTGTACATTTAAAGATTGATTATTATTGTATGTGTTTATCTATAGGCATTTTATCAAATATTGAATAAAATAGCAAGTAACGTGGAAATATTCATATATACAAGATGATATGTAAATAGAGTCTGGTATTCAAAATGGCGGACAACAGAGTCCGGTACGATTTATGTTGATTTAATATGTGTATACTGTATATAAATCAATGGTTATAGTTATTCTGTTGGTGTACATTAGAGAAAACATGTATGTAATAAAATTGTGTCAAATGAAAGTGTAAATTGTTCAGTAGTTGTTGGGATTAAGGAATGACAACAATGTCTACACTAATTTTGGAACAAATCCGGAATAAATATTCTGCACTGTAAGAAATAAAAATATTTCTAAATAGAACGACGATAAAAACTATTTTAAATATTCGGCTTCGGCACTAAGAAATAAGAATATTTCTAAATAGAACGACGATAAAAACGATTTTAAATATTCTGCACTTTAAGAAATAAGAATATTTCTAAATAGAATGATGATAAAACGCTATTATATAAAATCAGTACTATCTGATTAATTATAATTACGATGTGCACTGATCAAATGAGAAGTGATAGCTAAATAACTACCAATGATGACGCTGTTTTGACAGTACACAGTAATTTGTGATCTTGAACTTTATCATTTACAGGAGGATGGCTTTTCATTCAAATTAGAATCCCAAACTGTATATATTGTCTAGACTAATTAGGAAATTGTATATAACAAAAGTTGTATGACTTCTTTGACATCTGTCACCTTACAGCTAATAAAAAGAATCCCAGTAGACATTTAGACAGTTTATTTTATGTTGCAAATTGGAAATTCAGTTAAAAATTGCATAATGTGAATGAATTGTAAATATATTTATTTAATTTTTTTTAATAAAGTACCCAAAATTTTTATTAAATCCATAATTTCATTAAAAAAAAGTCTTAAAAGTTTGGAAATTGTAAGTTATAACATCTGTTTTTCGTAGGAACTTACAAACCGCCACGATCGGAAAAAGAAAAAATGAGATAATATTTTCTTTATATATTTTTATTTGAAAATTTTTAATTAGAGTAAAAATCCAACTTTATTGCCACATTATTGTAATTTAAGTACTGAAAATTATGATTAAATCCAGATTTTCATGTAAGTAACACTTATAACTATGTAATTAGTAGATTATGGCTTCTTTTCTTCATGTCTGCCGGCAAATAGCCGCGATTGAGAAAAGAAGAACAGTGATAATATTAGCTAAACTATATCGTTTTTATTATTATTTTTTTTATTTCTCTATAGGTAGCATTTAAAACGACATAATTAGCAGAACCACGTTATCGCCACAATAGATAACCCCGGATAATATTCATACGTTTACCGATTTCACTTCGTTACTTATACACCAGAAAAACAAAAATATCAGAAAAGTCGAAAAGAAGAACAATGATAATATTTGCTAAAATATATCGTTTTAAATAAAAAAAATTGTAATAAAGTAAAGAAAATGATGATTAAATCCAGATTTTCATGTAAATCACACTCAAAACTAAGTAAAACGTAGATTATGACTTCTTTTCTTCATGTCGATCTGCAAATCGCCGCGATTGGGAAAAGAAGAACAATGATAATATTTGCTGAAATATATCGTTTTAAATATTTGTTTTTGTAATAAAGTAAAGAAATCTAGATTTTCATATATTTGTTTTCTCTAATGTACACCAACAGAATAACTATAACCATTGATTTATACAGTATACACATATTAAATCAACATAAATCGCACCGTACTCTGTTGTCTGCCATTTTGAATACCGGACTCTATTTACATATCATCTTGTATATATGAATATTTCCACGTTACTTGCTATTTTATTCAATCTTTGATAAAATGCCTATATATAAACACATATACAATAATAATCAATCTTTAAATGTACAGAATACATGCTGTAAATCGACGATATTGCTACTGGACTCTATATCTGCCATTTTGAATCTATGAACGATTGCTGATCACCTTGTATATTTCAATAAAAACCTATTATTTGGTATTTATTTTGTTGGAAATTATAAGAATTATATAAAAAACAACCAATACCACAGGAATACATCATTTAATATACATATAAACTAATATTAAGCCTCCGGACTCTGTTTAGTAGTACCGGCGGGAGATTAATGTCTCCCGCGCATGAGACCCAGTCCATGCGGGAGATAAGGCTCTTACGCGGGAGATTCCCGCGAAAAGGGGGACAGTTAACAGGTATGAGATACTTATAGAGATATTCCCCTTTAACTTCCTTCCAGTCAATTTCCTTTTTCACTTTTGATAGATACTTATAGAGATATTCCCCTTTATCTTCCTTCCAGTCAATTTCCTTTTTCACTTTTGATAGATACTTATAGAGATATTCCCCTTTATGTTCCTTCCAGTCAATTTCCTTTTTCACTTTTGATAGATACTTATAGAGATATTCCCCTTTATCTTCCTTCCAGTCAATTTCCTGTTTCACTTTTGATAGATACTTATAGAGATATTCCCCTTTATCTTCCTTCCAGTCAATTTCCTGTTTCACTTTTGATAGATACTTATAGAGATATTCCCCTTTATCTTCCTTCCAGTCAATTTCCTGTTTCACTTTTGATAGATACTTATAGAGATATTCCCCTTTATCTTCCTTCCAGTCAATTTCCTTTTTCACTTTTGATAGATACTTATAGAGATAGTCCCCTTTATCTTCCTTCCAGTCAATTTCCTTTTTCACTTTTGATAGATACTTATAGAGATATTCCCCTTTATCTTCCTTCCAGTCAATTTCCTGTTTCACTTTTGATAGATACTTATAGAGATATTCCCCTTTATCTTCCTTCCAGTCAATTTCCTGTTTCACTTTTGATAGATACTTATAGAGATATTCCCCTTTATCTTCCTTCCAGTCAATTTCCTTTTTCACTTTTGATAGATACTTATAGAGATATTCCCCTTTATCTTCCTTCCAGTCAATTTCCTGTTTCACTTTTGATAGATATTCCCCTTTATCTTCCTTCCAGTCAATTTCCTTTTTCACTTTTGATAGATACTTATAGAGATATTCCCCTTTATCTTTCTTCCAGTCAATTTCCTGTTTCACTTTTGATAGATACTTATAGAGATATTCCCCTTTATCTTCCTTCCAGTCAATTTCCTGTTTCACTTTTGATAGATACTTATAGAGATATTCCCCTTTATCTTCCTTCCAGTCAATTTCCTGTTTCACTTTTGATAGATACTTATAGAGATATTCCCCTTTATCTTCCTTCCAGTCAATTTCCTGTTTCACTTTTGATAGATACTTATAGAGATATTCCCCTTTATCTTTCTTCCAGTCAATTTCCTGTTTCACTTTTGATAGATACTTATAGAGATATTCCCCTTTATCTTCCTTCCAGTCAATTTCCTGTTTCACTTTTGATAGATACTTATAGAGATATTCCCCTTTATCTTTCTTCCAGTCAATTTCCTGTTTCACTTTTGATAGATACTTATAGAGATATTCCCCTTTATCTTCCTTCCAGTCAATTTCCTGTTTCACTTTTGATAGATACTTATAGAGATATTCCCCTTTATCTTCCTTCCAGTCAATTTCCTGTTTCACTTTTGATAGATACTTATAAAGATATTCCCCTTTATCTTCCTTCCAGTCAATTTCCTGTTTCACTTTTGATAGATACTTATAGAGATATTCCCCTTTATCTTCCTTCCAGTCAATTTCCTGTTTCACTTTTGATAGATACTTATAGAGATATTCCCCTTTATCTTCCTTCCAGTCAATTTCCTGTTTCACTTTTGATAGATACTTATAGAGATATTCCCCTTTATCTTCCTTCCAGTCAATTTCCTGTTTCACTTTTGATAGATACTTATAGAGATATTCCCCTTTATCTTCCTTCCAGTCAATTTCCTTTTTCACTTTTGATAGATACTTATAGAGATATTCCCCTTTATCTTCCTTCCAGTCAATTTCCTGTTTCACTTTTGATAGATACTTATAGAGATATTCCCCTTTATCTTTCTTCCAGTCAATTTCCTGTTTCACTTTTGATAGATACTTATAGAGATATTCCCCTTTATCTTCCTTCCAGTCAATTTCCTGTTTCACTTTTGATAGATACTTATAGAGATATTCCCCTTTATCTTCCTTCCAGTCAATTTCCTGTTTCACTTTTGATAGATACTTATAGAGATATTCCCCTTTATCTTCCTTCCAGTCAATTTCCTGTTTCACTTTTGATAGATACTTATAGAGATATTCCCCTTTATCTTCCTTCCAGTCAATTTCCTTTTTCACTTTTGATAGATACTTATAGAGATATTCCCCTTTATCTTCCTTCCAGTCAATTTCCTTTTTCACTTTTGATAGATACTTATAGAGATATTCCCCTTTATCTTCCTTCCAGTCAATTTCCTGTTTCACTTTTGATAGATACTTATAGAGATATTCCCCTTTATCTTCCTTCCAGTCAATTTCCTGTTTCACTTTTGATAGATACTTATAGAGATATTCCCCTTTATCTTCCTTCCAGTCAATTTCCTTTTTCACTTTTGATAGATACTTATAAAGATATTCCCCTTTATCTTCCTTCCAGTCAATTTCCTGTTTCACTTTTGATAGATACTTATAGAGATATTCCCCTTTATCTTCCTTCCAGTCAATTTCCTGTTTCACTTTTGATAGATACTTATAGAGATATTCCCCTTTATCTTCCTTCCAGTCAATTTCCTGTTTCACTTTTGATAGATACTTATAGAGATATTCCCCTTTATCTTCCTTCCAGTCAATTTCCTGTTTCACTTTTGATAGATACTTATAGAGATATTCCCCTTTATCTTCCTTCCAGTCAATTTCCTGTTTCACTTTTGATAGATACTTATAGAGATATTCTCCTTTATCTTCCTTCCAGTCAATTCCTGTTTCACTTTTGATAGATACTTATAGAGATATTCCCCTTTATCTTCCTTCCAGTCAATTCCTGTTTCACTTTTGATAGATACTTATAGAGATATTCTCCTTTATCTTCCTTCCAGTCAATTCCTGTTTCACTTTTGATAAATACTTATAGAGATATTCTCCTTTATCTTCCTTCCAGTCAATTCCTGTTTCACTTTTGATAAATACTTATAGAGATATTCTCCTTTATCTTCCTTCCAGTCAATTCCTGTTTCACTTTTGATAGATACTTATAGAGATATTCCCCTTTATCTTCCTTCCAGTCAATTCCTGTTTCACTTTTGATAGATACTTATAGAGATATTCTCCTTTATCTTCCTTCCAGTCAATTTCCTGTTTCACTTTTGATAGATACTTATAGAGATATTCTCCTTTATCTTCCTTCCAGTCAATTCCTGTTTCACTTTTGATAGATACTTATAGAGATATTCTCCTTTATCTTCCTTCCAGTCAATTCCTGTTTCACTTTTGATAGATACTTATAGAGATATTCCCCTTTATCTTCCTTCCAGTCAATTCCTGTTTCACTTTTGATAGATACTTATAGAGATATTCTCCTTTATCTTCCTTCCAGTCAATTTCCTGTTTCACTTTTGATAGATACTTATAGAGATATTCTCCTTTATCTTCCTTCCAGTCAATTTCCTGTTTCACTTTTGATAAATACTTATAGAGATATTCCCCTTTATCTTCCTTCCAGTCAATTCCTGTTTCACTTTTGATAGATACTTATAGAGATATTCTCCTTTATCTTCCTTCCAGTCAATTTCCTGTTTCACTTTTGATAGATACTTATAGAGATATTCCCCTTTATCTTCCTTCCAGTCAATTCCTGTTTCACTTTTGATAGATACTTATAGAGATATTCCCCTTTATCTTCCTTCCAGTCAATTCCTGTTTCACTTTTGATAGATACTTATAGAGATATTCCCCTTTATCTTCCTTCCAGTCAATTCCTGTTTCACTTTTGATAAATACTTATAGAGATATTCTCCTTTATCTTCCTTCCAGTCAATTTCCTGTTTCACTTTTGATAGATACTTATAGAGATATTCTCCTTTATCTTCCTTCCAGTCAATTTCCTGTTTCACTTTTGATAGATACTTATAGAGATATTCTCCTTTATCTTCCTTCCAGTCAATTCCTGTTTCACTTTTGATAGATACTTATAGAGATATTCCCCTTTATCTTCCTTCCAGTCAATTCCTGTTTCACTTTTGATAGATACTTATAGAGATATTCCCCTTTATCTTCCTTCCAGTCAATTTCCTGTTTCACTTTTGATAGATACTTATAGAGATATTCCCCTTTATCTTCCTTCCAGTCAATTTCCTGTTTTACTTTTGATAGATACTTATAGAGATATTCTCCTTTATCTTCCTTCCAGTCAATTTCCTGTTTCACTTTTGATAGATACTTATAGAGATATTCCCCTTTATCTTCCTTCCAGTCAATTTCCTGTTTCACTTTTGATAAATACTTATAGAGATATTCTCCTTTATCTTCCTTCCAGTCAATTTCCTGTTTCACTTTTGATAGATACTTATAGAGATATTCTCCTTTATCTTCCTTCCAGTCAATTTCCTGTTTCACTTTTGATAGATACTTATAGAGATATTCTCCTTTATCTTCCTTCCAGTCAATTCCTGTTTCACTTTTGATAGATACTTATAGAGATATTCCCCTTTATCTTCCTTCCAGTCAATTCCTGTTTCACTTTTGATAGATACTTATAGAGATATTCCCCTTTATCTTCCTTCCAGTCAATTTCCTGTTTCACTTTTGATAGATACTTATAGAGATATTCCCCTTTATCTTCCTTCCAGTCAATTTCCTGTTTCACTTTTGATAGATACTTATAGAGATATTCTCCTTTATCTTCCTTCCAGTCAATTTCCTGTTTCACTTTTGATAGATACTTATAGAGATATTCCCCTTTATCTTCCTTCCAGTAAATTTCCTGTTTCACTTTTGATAAATACTTATAGAGATATTCTCCTTTATCTTCCTTCCAGTCAATTTCCTGTTTCACTTTTGATAGATACTTATAGAGATATTCCCCTTTATCTTCCTTCCAGTCAATTTCCTGTTTCACTTTTGATAGATACTTATAGAGATATTCCCCTTTATCTTCCTTCCAGTCAATTTCCTGTTTCACTTTTGATAGATACTTATAGAGATATTCTCCTTTATCTTCCTTCCAGTCAATTTCCTGTTTCACTTTTGATAGATACTTATAGAGATATTCTCCTTTATCTTCCTTCCAGTCAATTTCCTGTTTCACTTTTGATAGATACTTATAGAGATATTCTCCTTTATCTTCCTTCCAGTCAATTTCCTGTTTCACTTTTGATAGATACTTATAGAGATATTCTCCTTTATCTTCCTTCCAGTCAATTTCCTGTTTCACTTTTGATAGATACTTATAGAGATATTCTCCTTTATCTTCCTTCCAGTCAATTTCCTGTTTCACTTTTGATAGATACTTATAGAGATATTCTCCTTTATCTTCCTTCCAGTCAATTTCCTGTTTCACTTTTGATAGATACTTATAGAGATATTCCCCTTTATCTTCCTTCCAGTCAAATTCCTGTTTCACTTTTGATAGATACTTATAGAGATATTCTCCTTTATCTTCCTTCCAGTCAATTTCCTGTTTCACTTTTGATAGATACTTATAGAGATATTCTCCTTTATCTTCCTTCCAGTCAATTTCCTGTTTCACTTTTGATAGATACTTATAGAGATATTCCCCTTTATCTTCCTTCCAGTCAATTTCCTGTTTCACTTTTGATAGATACTTATAGAGATATTCCCCTTTATCTTCCTTCCAGTCAATTTCCTGTTTCACTTTTGATAGATACTTATAGAGATATTCTCCTTTATCTTCCTTCCAGTCAATTTCCTGTTTCACTTTTGATAGATACTTATAGAGATATTCTCCTTTATCTTCCTTCCAGTCAATTTCCTGTTTCACTTTTGATAGATACTTATAGAGATATTCCCCTTTATCTTCCTTCCAGTCAATTTCCTGTTTCACTTTTGATAGATACTTATAGAGATATTCTCCTTTATCTTCCTTCCAGTCAATTCCTGTTTCACTTTTGATAGATACTTATAGAGATATTCTCCTTTATCTTCCTTCCAGTCAATTCCTGTTTCACTTTTGATAGATACTTATAGAGATATTCCCATTTATCTTCCTTCCAGTCAATTTCCTGTTTCACTTTTGATAGATACTTATAGAGATATTCCCCTTTATCTTCCTTCCAGTCAATTCCTGTTTCACTTTTGATAGATACTTATAGAGATATTCTCCTTTATCTTCCTTCCAGTCAATTCCTGTTTCACTTTTGATAAATACTTATAGAGATATTCTCCTTTATCTTCCTTCCAGTCAATTTCCTGTTTCACTTTTGATAGATACTTATAGAGATATTCTCCTTTATCTTCCTTCCAGTCAATTCCTGTTTCACTTTTGATAGATACTTATAGAGATATTCCCCTTTATCTTCCTTCCAGTCAATTTCCTGTTTCACTTTTGATAGATACTTATAGAGATATTCTCCTTTATCTTCCTTCCAGTCAATTTCCTGTTTCACTTTTGATAGATACTTATAGAGATATTCTCCTTTATCTTCCTTCCAGTCAATTTCCTGTTTCACTTTTGATAGATACTTATAGAGATATTCCCCTTTATCTTCCTTCCAGTCAATTTCCTGTTTCACTTTTGATAGATACTTATAGAGATATTCTCCTTTATCTTCCTTCCAGTCAATTCCTGTTTCACTTTTGATAGATACTTATAGAGATATTCTCCTTTATCTTCCTTCCAGTCAATTTCCTGTTTCACTTTTGATAGATACTTATAGAGATATTCCCCTTTATCTTCCTTCCAGTCAATTTCCTGTTTCACTTTTGATAGATACTTATAGAGATATTCTCCTTTATCTTCCTTCCAGTCAATTTCCTGTTTCACTTTTGATAGATACTTATAGAGATATTCCCCTTTATCTTCCTTCCAGTCAATTTCCTGTTTCACTTTTGATAGATACTTATAGAGATATTCTCCTTTATCTTCCTTCCAGTCAATTTCCTGTTTCACTTTTGATAGATACTTATAGAGATATTCTCCTTTATCTTCCTTCCAGTCAATTTCCTGTTTCACTTTTGATAGATACTTATAGAGATATTCCCCTTTATCTTCCTTCCAGTCAATTTCCTGTTTCACTTTTGATAGATACTTATAGAGATATTCTCCTTTATCTTCCTTCCAGTCAATTCCTGTTTCACTTTTGATAGATACTTATAGAGATATTCTCCTTTATCTTCCTTCCAGTCAATTCCTGTTTCACTTTTGATAGATACTTATAGAGATATTCCCCTTTATCTTCCTTCCAGTCAATTTCCTGTTTCACTTTTGATAGATACTTATAGAGATATTCCCCTTTATCTTCCTTCCAGTCAATTTCCTGTTTCACTTTTGATAGATACTTATAGAGATATTCTCCTTTATCTTCCTTCCAGTCAATTTCCTGTTTCACTTTTGATAGATACTTATAGAGATATTCCCCTTTATCTTCCTTCCAGTCAATTCCTGTTTCACTTTTGATAGATACTTCAGGAGTTGTCTCCTTTATATAACTAACTCATGCTTTTGTTTAAAACTAAATTCCCTTTATCTATCATCAGTGTAATTTAATCTTGTGATTTGAAAAGAAAGAAGTATTAAGGTCGGTGTTGTATTTTGGTGCACTACCAGTTGGTTATATTGAGTTTCAGTTAGATTAGTTACTCTCAGTTTAACTGGTTAACAAACTGGTTTACTTGAGAAGAAAATTTTACTGACATTCCATAACTGTCAAAAGTCAGATAGATGGTTACTGTCAGTTTAGCTGGTTAACAAACTGGTTTACTTGAGAAGAAAACTTTACTGACATTCCATAACTGTCAAAAGTCAGATAGATGGTTACTGTCAGTTTAACTGGTTAACAAACTGGTTTACTTGAGAAGAAAATTTTACTGACATTCCATAACTGTCAAAAGTCAGATAGATGGTTACTGTCAGTTTAGCTGGTTAACAAACTGGTTTACTTGAGAAGAAAACTTTACTGACATTCCATAACTGTCAAAAGTCAGATAGATGGTTACTGTCAGTTTAACTGGTTAACAAACTGGGTTACTTAAGAAGAAAACTTTACTGACATTCCATAACTGTCAAAAGTCAGATAGATGGTTACTGTCAGTTTAACTGGTTTACAAACTGGTTTACTTGAGAAGAAAACTTTACTGACATTCCATAACTGTCAAATTTTTGTCACATTCTTTCAATTGACATTTAACTGATAATCTTAAATCCTTTAGGCTAATTATTGTACAGTAAGATTAAAACAATCGACCATATGATGATATTATTGTAGAGGAAACTCCATCATGATGAAAAACAATGTAGTCATTGACAAGGAATTATATGTTTTCCCATGTCACTGAAGATGCATTTTCTAATTTTTTTAATGTGTCCATTGTCAAAGATTTTGCATTAATGTTGAAACAAGAAATTTTCAGAAGGTGAAAGTTTGTTTTAAAGTCTTTTTGAAATCATTTTTGAAACTATATCGTGCTCATTTTTTTTAAGTAATGTAAAACTCTGCTATAGCGATTTTCAGTCAAATGTGTTCGTATCACCGTAATTTGTTATAGTGACAATAAACTCTGTTATAAAATAGAATGAATTCATTATAAAGTGTAAATGCTGTGTGTGTCTTCTCTAAATTCAAGTTTAACTGTAGTATTTGTAAGTTTGGTGTCCTGTTCTCTATTTCTCATTGATATGCACTTTGCATTTATTGACACTAAGAAATATTATTTATTTTTAGAAATATTATTAATTTTTAGAAATATTATTAATTTTTAGAAATATTAAATGTGATCTTTTGAGAAGGATTTATAAGGTAACATTGGACTAATACTTCACCAACATGTCACTAACATACTAAACAGGACTGCTGTCTTATTTCATTGACACTATTGTTGTACATGTATATCACCAGCACTGTCTTCATTCTCATTCATTTCACTATTGGATGTTTTAAAAGAACTCTTATTTGTGTAGGGAGTATCAATTTTACCTCTGTTTTTATGCTTTTCCAATTAGATTGTGGAACTATGTGGTTATTTTTTTGCTATTCATTTCATTATATATGACAGTACAAAAAATATATACATGTATATATAAATATGACAGAACATATGCCGGTAAACCCAGATTTTTGGTAAACCCAGATTTTTTTCTAATTTGAACCTATTTATTATAGTTGTAATTGAAATTTTAAAATTTGTTGTGTATGTCTGGATTGGCAAAGTATTTAGATTTAAAGTTGTCATATAATGCATAACAATATTTGTCCATCAATTATAGAGGTTCAGAGTTGTACTAAAAATTAAAACAAACAAAATGACTTCTACAACAAATATGGTTATATGTATGATAATGGGAGCACTATTAACTCTGACTAAACATCACTTGAACTTGATCCTAGAGAGAACCTGAGTATATAGAAATAGGTACAGCTGTAAATCATTAATTGATTCTGGTCAAATTAGTCAGGATGGTCCAATCAATATTTCTAGTATAAATTAATCCAAGGGTACACAATTTTCCTAGCTTAAGAGGTCCTTTGAATAATTTTCTTTGTTGAAATAGTCCATAGGAAATTTGTTCCTGGTAAATATGGTCCATGGACTTATTTTACTAGTTAACTTTATCCCATCTAGACCAATTTCACACCAGGATTTATTTGCATAACTACTCCTTAAGGGGAATCTGTTGATTGTGGGGGGGGGGGAAGAAATCTGTTGATGGGGGGAGGGACTAATCAAATACACAAGTCACCTTTAGGATTAGTCAAAAATGTTAGCCTTCTTGTGGGTGTCATCCCGTGTCAATTTTAAGTTCACCTAAAGTGAATGGTCATGTGACTTCATGTTTATGCTGAATGATCATGTGACCTAATGTCATCACTTTGTGTACATTGTGGTCTGTAAACTGTTTACACTTCAATCTTCTTCCAAATCACTAATGGCCAACTTAAGTCAAACTTGACAGAAGTGTTTATTAGGTGGTACTTTACAAATAAAAGTTTATGATGTTGATTAGACATTTACCATGGTTACGACCTCTACCAACTTGTTATGTTGGTGCCAGTCTGAAACTGTTACCATGGAAGCAGCTTCTTCTCAGAACCAATTCAAGCTATATTAAAACCAATTCATTCACCAATGATACTAGGGTACACCTCTACCAAATTTGTGAAGGTTTCTGGCTTATTCATGGTAGAGTTTGTTATACTTGTGATTATGTTTGATGTTCAGGTATCATTGTTCTGAAACTTGATTATCAGAAAGAAATAAATGAGCATTCATTGACCCTGACATTGTACTGTCTACGTTTATGTTGTCATTCATTTTTGTGATAGTATGTGGTCTTTTTGAGTGGAAGCCAATCTATGCAGGTTTTTTATCGTTTGTTTATATATGTATTACTGTTAAAGATGCTGTTATCAAGAGGAAAGGGTTGGGGTCTCACTAGCTACATTTTTGTGCCTGTCCCAAGCCAGGACTTGGATTTCCAATGTCATATGTCATGGTTTTTTTTGTATGCAGTGAGTTAAGATGAGATGTTGTTGATAATGGTGGAATTGATGACCATCACTGTTTAAACTTTCTTTTGTTTTGTTGATAATGGTGGAATTGATGACCATCACTGTTTAAACTATCTTTGTTTTGTTGATATTGGTGGAATTGATGACCATCACTGTTTAAACTTTCTTTTGTTTTGTTGATATTGGTGGAATTGATGACCATCACTGTTTAAACTTTCTTTTCATAAACAGACCATTTTTTCTCCTTTCTACAGTTAAGATTTTAAGAGGTAATAAATGTTGTAACTGTACTAGAGATTGTATGTTGTTACAAAATCAACTGAAATGTAAAAATGTAAAAATGTATAGCATGAAAAATGATTTTATTTTATTTATTGTGTTTAACGCCACTTTCAGCAATATTTCAGCTATATCATGGCGACCAGTTTTAGTGGTGGAAGAAGCCAGAGTACCCGAAGAGAACCACCGACCATGAGCAAGCAATTGGTAAACTTTATCGCTTGCGGCTGCTAGTCGAGTGCACCCTTTTTTGTAATTTACAAAGCTGGGTGCGAACCCACGCCGTATTGGTAATAGGCTTGTATGAGTTGTTAGGTAATCCAACTACCTAACTCATTGAGCCACCTGGGCCTTTGCATGAAAAATGAATACATTATATAGGCTAGTTAGCTAAAATATAACAATAATGTTGTCATATATTATCAAAGAGGTAGGTATATTTTAGATAATGATAAAGGATGGTTATTCCATATTTATTAGCCTGTAAATATTTGCCCAGATGAGTTTACATTAATAATTTCTGTGCCATGGGAAAAAATGTAGGAAACCTAATTGCTGTACTATTCCATTCATTATTCAATCTGTAACATACACCTTCTAAGGTTTGCATGAGTGAGTGAGTGATTGTTGTTTAACGCCAACTCCGCAATTTTTCAGCTATATCATGCAGGAACAAGTTAATTTTCAATCAGATAATGGTGAGGTTTGCTTTGTACTAGACCAACACTCTTAGTTGAAGGTTTATAGTGCTAGCTCACTGGAACAACAGTCCACGGATAGACATGGTTGCCCCACTCGTACACATTATCCTGATTCTGAGCCAACCAGTATTTGCTCTTTCTTCCTTAATGCTGCATTCTTAGTGGAGAAGCAACAGATACCAATTTTATAGTCTTTGGTTTTACCCTGATCGGGGCTTGAACCCACAATCTACTGCACACGAGGCGAGCACGCAAACCATTGCATCACCAACACGGTTAAAAGGTTTGCTTGACTAAAAGGTTTGCTTGACTATTTTTTACAATTTGTATTTTGTGATAGTGTTCACCTTTTCTACACCCCTTTAAAATGTGAAAAATACTAATTTTATTTAATTTTTTTCGGAAGGATTTTCATGACATCATTCTATTCGTGTATTATTATTATTACTTGATTGTATTACCGTAGGTTCAATGAACACTTTTTATCCTAATGCAGTAATGGAGACTTGTACAACCTGATCATGGTTTCACTAATTTGTTAATTGTTCAATTTTCAGTTTTTGAGGATGTTGGTTTTCCAAAATCAAAAATATAACATGGTGATCTGCACTTATGGTCATAAGACTTTCGAGTATGGTTTTTGTATGGATTTTGGAGTATGAGTACAAATTTCGTGCTCAAAGTTTTATGTCCGCAAGGTCTGGACTAAATATTGTTATACTATAATGTGTGTTGGTTTCAGCTGTTTTTAATTTGTTATATATATATATACTATTTGTAATGTCAGTCATCAATGATATTTGTTTTGCTTGTCTTGACAATCATGAAAGTTTTTTTTCAACCATAAAATTTTAAGAAAACTTGATAATATAGTATTATTACGTGATGTTTTTCATATTGGCCTAGTTATAGGTCCGAGGCCTGCTGTATTGGCCTGAGGCGCAGCCGAACGCCAATACAGCAGACCAAGGACCTATAACTAGGCCAATATGAAAAACATCATGTAATGATACCTTTATTAATTAACCTGTGAGTCCAATATCTCTCGGGATTTTTCCTTGCAATTGTCGATATGTCTAGTGGATTCCGATCTAGTTGTTATTGGACTGACTGGAATTGGGCCAATACGGAAAATATCCGTATTGGACTGGTTTTTACCGTATTGGCCCAATGAAAGTTTTATATTGTATTGACAGATTTGATCATATAATGGCTAATAAATCAAAGTTAATTAATAATGATATTTATTGTTCTGGTGGTTTTTTTTAACAGGTGTTTTGTCTTCTTCCTTTCAACCATCAAACGACAGAAAAGGGAACGAGTCCAACTCCTGAATCTGAAGAAATTACAGCATGAAGATAGTCTTTCAGAATATCAACGATTAATCTTGTGTTTTAATTAACTTGACAAATGTGTGTTGATATCTATTGACAGTAAACAATCTATTGATGAACATCGTAGCAGATGCTGGACATTGTAAAAGCATGTCAAAAATAGAGCAGTTCCGTTCAGTAAAGTAATTTCGTGTGATGATCGTTGACACTTTATGAAGGCTGATACCATATTGTGCACACTGTTATTCTTGATTATAAAATATAGTCAGTAAAAGGTTGAGATTACAAAACAGCATCGATGCTTACTTGACTGTAGGTACAGCAACACAGAAATTATTTGACAGTTACATTTCTGTATTTATTTATGTATTTTTTTTCTCTAAGATCTGTTGTGCTAACCTATAATTGTTTTATTGATTCTGAGCTACCATTAAATGTTAGAATTTTTTTTATTATTTAAATGTTAGCTAAAGGAATATACAAAATTAATGGTATTTTGAAGCTTTTTTCATGTACTTTAGTTTTATCCAACTAGCATTTGAAATAATAACACTGTCTGACAGAAATACAGAATGTATTTGTCAAAATAAATGCTATTGTTAAAATGGGAACCACTTGTACATGTAGTATGTCTTTCATGAAAAAGAGACATTTTGACATATTTTGTTTGGGTGAAATTGTATTTCTGTAATTTTTTTAAAAAGTTTTTTTTTTTCATTTCCGAAATATATATATATTTTTTTCCGCAATTTACCTCGAGTTACTTGAAAATAGACTGTAAAGAACTCTGTGTTTGTTATACAACTTCAAGCACACTTCTTCTTTGCTCATTTTAAAAAGTGACAACAAAAAAGGTTGGAGTAAAATCTTGCTTAGAATCCTACTTCCATCTCCCCGTGGTGAACACAGAACAACAGGAATGGATAAATAGTTAAAATTTGTGGAAATGAAATTTTTTTAAATCGTTGGAAAGGTCTTTTTTATGAGGAAAAGTCATATTAAATTGTGAAAATGCAAAGCATTGATTTGTTTCTTAGTTATAAAAGCTTATAGACAATTAATATTCAAAATGTTAGATAAATAACAATGGCAGGAGATATACCTATGTTTTATATAGAACATATATATTGTAAAGTAATATTTATTTTTATGGCTGTTTATGATCATAATGTTCATACTTTAAGCTCTGATATTCTGTTTAAATAAATATTTGTATTTTTGTATAAGATATTAGGTAAATATGTAATGAATACTACACAGAGATATGAATGTGTTAACATAACCAGTTTGTTGTGTTGTTTTTTACCGTATACCGTTAAGTATTATGTTGATGTAACTTGCGTAATAAAAGGCAATATATAGGTAAAGGATTGTGGGATATGTGCATTATTGATGCCTGTGATATACCATAATAATGTAATGATCTGTGATATGTTATTGATTGATTTTTAAAATTTTTATTGTGTTTAATGCTACTTTCAGCAATATTTCAGCTATATCATGGCGATCAGTTTTAGTGGTGGAAGACGCCGGAGTACCCGGAGAGAACCACCAACCATGGGCAAGATATATTATTGTAATTGTGGTATTTATATATAAATATATATGTGTGTTTTTAATTAAAATGATATTCCTTAATTTCAATTTGACATATTTTTGTAATTTTTTTCACAATTAGATTTGTCACCGTTTTTTTCTACAAATTGAAATAATTATGCTGATTCATTGATTCGATATTACGGTCGAGTGAAATTTGGGAATAAGAAAAAAAATATACAAAACTAAAAATAGAAAATTAATGATTAATATTAAGAAATGTTTGAAAAAATTTGATGTTGATTGATTTAAATGTTGTGTTTTAAATTTTATTTATCTCTTTTTGTTCCCCCCATGAATTCTTGAATGGGGGTTACGACTTGGAAGGATAGTGAGCATTGGCAAGTTCTGAATATAGTGGCTGCCACACCCTTCTCTAAAATACACCATTCTGGCAGAGCCCTTATTATACCCCTGCCACTGTAATAGGGCATTAATTAGTTACACCTAGGTGCTTATGTTTGTCCGAACATCCCATATTTGGTTTCTTCTCGATAACTTAAGTTCCTTTTGAGCTATAATTTAAAATTTATACCTAAAATCAGAGAACATAATATGCAGGCCAAGTTCAATTTCAGACTATACCACCTTTCCCTTCTTGATTAGTTTTCCTTGATTTACCAAAAAAAATACACAAATTTCTCAGGTTTCATCCATTCAATAACTTAAGTTCCCCTTAATAAACCATTTGAAATTTATTTCACAATGTTTTTGACCACAATACACAGGTTCAGTTCAAATTTGGTTTTTATTCCTTTTATTATTTCAGAGTTATGCCCCTAAATTAACAAAATATCATAATTTTGGTTTTCTGGCTTTAGCTACTCTTGATCAGATGTTTTGTGATTGATACACAATGTTGTTTACTACAATACACAGGCCAAGTTTTAATTTGTTTTATATTCCACATATAGTTCCTGGGTTATGCCCCTTATTACTTTAGCTTGAAAAGGAGGGGGCATCCATATCTCATTGACACATTTTTCAATTTTGCTCATGAAATGATAGTGGGTTGAAAGCTTGATTCAATAAATGACAATATCACAATAAGAACTTGTCTTCAGATGTTAAGATGTTAAATTTTGACAAATAATGTAAATAACCGAAGACCATTTTACAAGAAAACTCCTTATGTTAAAGGTGATTTTTGTCTGTAATTATGTCAAAGGTGATTATTACCTGTAATTATGTCAAAGGTTATTTTTACCTGTAATTATGTTAAAGGTGATTTTTGTCTGTAATTATGTGAAAGGTGATTTTTGCATGAAACCCCCTATTAATATATCTGGAAAGTCAATGAACTGGAGTTTATAAAAAAGTGCATCTTTCATAATAAACAAACAAGTTAAATTGACAGTTACTTCCCTTTCCTGTGAAGTCGTCCCCATTTTTTGTTTTGCTCTCTTAAAGAATTAAATAATTGCTGCAAGCGGTAATATACACAATTTCATAGAACTTTATTTGGCAGCTAAAGCATAAGATATTACGATTTTGTGAGATTTTTTTTTTCACAAAAGATTGTTCTCTTCCAGTTTTTTAATAGTCTATTACCAAGTAAAGTTAATACCCCTAACTCAGTGTTGACTGTGTGTGCATTTGTTCAGTGTTTGAATTTTTTGTGTTTTTTTATTTATTTATTGAGGTCTTATGCTTTTTTTTTATGTACCTGTTGATTTATATTAATAAATTTCAATTGTTAAACAATTTTTTTCTATGTGCTGTCAGAATTTTTACTACAAATAAAAGTAAAAACAATATATGAAGTTTTTCTTTAGTATTATTCTAAACATTCAGATATTAACCTTGTGTATTTTCTGCATAAGTTACGAACATTACACCATCTAATGTATATGTAAACCGTATCTTTCAATATAAAATCAACACGGAACTAAAAACATTAAGACATGCAATTGGATGACATGAACAACAAAACTCCCACTAAAAACGGGCTATGAACTCAGATGCTCCAGAATAGTTAGCAGTTCTTACACCCGTCATGTTACTTTTGATACACACCTGGTGATAAGTCATGAATGAGGACAGGTTTGTCATTACAACAAACACAACATATCTGCGGTCATTTGTGATGTAGATACTATGTAACAGTTAACATTTTAGTCATGGCGGCGACCGTAAAACTTTCAAAGTGATTACTTCAAGTTAGCTACAAGGAATGCCTTGTTAAATATGAAAAGTGCACAGACTACAGACATTAAGTGATGGTTGAAAGCTTTTGTTCCCTTCGACCAAGTTGAGACAAAATTGGGTTGACAAGGGAAAGTTAGTGAGCATATTCTGTCAATGTTGTAGTTTCATTAATGAAGGATATTAGAAATCTTCTGAAGATATTTTGATTTACAGCTAAGAGCATACAACATTCATGTTCCTAGTACCAAGTTTTATATGAATTGAAGTAATTTACAGCTAAGAGCATACAACATTCCTGTTCCTAGTACCAAGTTTGATCTGAATTGAAGTAATTTACAGCTAAGAGCATACAACATTCCTGTTCCTAGTACCAAGTTTTATCTGAATTGAAGTAATTTACAGCTAAGAGCATACAACATTCCTGTTCCTAGTACCAAGTTTTATATGAATTGAAGTGATTTACAGCTAAGAGCATACAACATTCCTGTTCCTAGTACCAAGTTTTATCTGAATTGAAGTGATTTACAGCTAAGAGCATACAACATTCATGTTCCTAGTACCAAGTTTTATATGAATTGAAGTAATTTACAGCTCAGAGCATACAACATTCCTATTCCTAGTACCAAGTTTTATCTGAATTGAAGTAATTTACAGCTAAGAGCATACAACATTCCTATTCCTAGTACCAAGTTTTATCTGAATTGAAGTAATTTACAGCTAAGAGCATACAACATTCATGTTCCTAGTACCAAGTTTTATCTGAATTGAAGTAATTTACAGCTAAGAGCATACAACATTCATGTTCCTAGTACCAAGTTTTATATGAATTGAAGTAATTTACAGCTAAGAGCATACAACATTCCTATTCCTAGTACCAAGTTTTATCTGAATTGAAGTAATTTACAGCTAAGAGCATACAACATTCATGTTCCTAGTACCAAGTTTTATATGAATTGAAGTAATTTACAGCTAAGAGCATACAACATTCCTATTCCTAGTACCAAGTTTTATCTGAATTGAAGTAATTTACAGCTAAGAGCATACAACATTCATGTTCCTAGTACCAAGTTTTATCTGAATTGAAGTGATTTACAGCTAAGCATACAACATTCCTATTCCTAGTACCAAGTTTTATCTGAATTGAAGTGATTTACAGCTAAGAGCATACAACATTCATGTTCCTAGTACCAAGTTTTATATGAATTGCAGTAATTTACAGCTAAGAGCATACAACATTCCTATTCCTAGTACCAAGTTTTATCTGAATTGAAGTAATTTACAGCTAAGAGCATACAACATTCCTATTCCTAGTACCAAGTTTTATCTGAATTGAAGTAATTTACAGCTAAGAGCATACAGCATTCATGTTCCTCGTACCAATTTTTATCTGAATTGAAGTGATTTACAGCTAAGCATACAACATTCATGTTCCTAGTACCAAGTTTTATATGAATTGAAGTGATTTACAGCTAAGAGCATACAACATTCATGATCCTAGTACCAAGTTTTATATGAATTGAAGTAATTTACAGCTAAGAGCATACAACATTCATGTTCCTAGTACCAAGTTTTATATGAATTGAAGTAATTTACAGCTAAGAGCATACAACATTCATGTTCCTCGTACCAAGTTTTATCTGAATTGAAGTGATTTACAGCTAAGAGCATACAACATTCATGTTCCTAGTACCAAGTTTTATATGAATTGAAGTAATTTATAGCTCAGAGCATACAACATTCCTATTCCTAGTACCAAGTTTTATCTGAATTGAAGTAATTTACAGCTAAGAGCATACAACATTCCTATTCCTAGTACCAAGTTTTATCTGAATTGAAGTAATTTACAGCTAAGAGCATACAACATTCATGTTCCTAGTACCAAGTTTTATCTGAATTGAAGTAATTTACAGCTAAGAGCATACAACATTCATGTTCCTCGTACCAAGTTTTATCTGAATTGAAGTGATTTACAGCTAAGCATACAACATTCATGTTCCTAGTACCAAGTTTTATATGAATTGAAGTGATTTACAGCTAAGAGCATACAACATTCATGTTCCTAGTACCAAGTTTTATATGAATTGAAGTAATATACAGCTAAGAGCATACAACATTCATGTTCCTAGTACCAAGTTTTATATGAATTGAAGTAATTTACAGCTAAGAGCATACAACATTCATGTTCCTAGTACAAAGTTTTATATGAATTAAAGTGATTTACAGCTAAGGGCATACAACATTCATGTTCCTAGTACCAAGTTTTATATGAATTGAAGTAATTTACAGCTAAGAGCATACAACATTCATGTTCCTAGTACAAAGTTTTATCTGAATTGAAGTGATTTACAGCTAAGAGCATACAACATTCATGTTCCTCGTACCAAGTTTTTTCTGAATTGAAGTAATTTACAGCTAAGAGCATACAACATTCATGTTCCTAGTACCAAGTTTTATATGAATTGAAGTAATTTACAGCTAAGAGCATACAACATTCATGTTCCTAGTACCAAGTTTTATCTGAATTGAAGTAATTTACAGCTAAGAGCATACAACATTCCTATTCCTAGTACCAAGTTTTATCTGAATTGAAGTAATTTACAGCTAAGAGCATACAACATTCATGTTCCTAGTACCAAGTTTTATCTGAATTGAAGTAATTTACAGCTAAGAGCATACAACATTCATGTTCCTCGTACCAAGTTTTATCTGAATTGAAGTGATTTACAGCTAAGCATACAACATTCATGTTCCTAGTACCAAGTTTTATATGAATTGAAGTGATTTACAGCTAAGAGCATACAACATTCATGTTCCTAGTACCAAGTTTTATCTGAACTGAAGTAATTTACAGCTAAGAGCATACAACATTCATGTTCCTAGTACCAAGTTTTATATGAATTGAAGTAATTTACAGCTAAGAGCATACAACATTCATGTTCCTAGTACAAAGTTTTATATGAATTAAAGTGATTTACAGCTACATTCATGTTCCTAGTACCAAGTTTTATCTGAATTGAAGTAATGTACAGCTAAGAGCATACAACATTCATGTTCCTAGTACCAAGTTTTATCTGAACTGAAGTGATTTACAGCTAAGAGCATACAACATTCATGTTCCTAGTACCAAGTTTTATCTGAATTGAAGTAATTTACAGCTAAGAGCATACAACATTCATGTTCCTAGTACGAAATTTTATATGAATTGAAGTAATTTACAGCTAAGAGCATACAACATTCATGTTCCTAGTACCAAGTTTTATATAAATTGAAGTAATGTACAGCTAAGAGCATACAACATTCATGTTCCTAGTACGAAGTTTTATATGAATTGAAGTAATTTACAGCTAAGAGCATACAACATTCATGTTCCTAGTACCAAGTTTTATATGAATTGAAGTAATTTACAGCTAAGAGCATACAACATTCATGTTCCTCGTACTAAGTTTTATATGAATTGAAGTAATTTACAGCTAAGAGCATACAACATTCCTGTTCCTAGTACCAAGTTTTATATGAATTGAAGTAATGTACAGTTAAGAGCATACAACATTCCTGTTCCTAGTACCAAGTTTTATCTGAATTGAAGTAATTTACAGCTAAGAGCATACAACATTCATATTCCTCGTACCAAGTTTTTTCTGAATTGAAGTAATTCACAGCTAAGAGCATACAACATTCCTGTTCCTAGTACCAAGTTTTATATGAATTGAAGTAATGTACAGCTATGAGCATACAACATTCATGTTCCTAGTACCAAGTTTTATATCAAGTTTTATCTGAATTGAAGTAATTTACAGCTAAGAGCATACAACATTCCTGTTCCTAGTACCAAGTTTTATCTGAATTGAAGTAATTTACAGCTAAGAGCATACAACATTCATGTTCCTAGTACCAAACTTTTTTCTGAATTGAAGTAATTTACAGCTAAGAGCATACAACATTCCTATTCCTAGTACCAAGTTTTTTCTGAATTGAAGTGATTTACAGCTAAGAGCATACAACATTCATGTTCCTAGTACCAAGTTTTATCTGAACTGAAGTGATTTACAGCTAAGAGCATACAACATTCCTATTCCTAGTACCAAACTTTTTTCTGAATTGAAGTAATTTACAGCTAAGAGCATACAACATTCCTATTCCTAGTACCAAGTTTTTTCTGAATTGAAGTGATTTACAGCTAAGAGCATACAACATTCATATTCCTAGTACCAAGTTTTTTCTGAATTGAAGTAATTTACAGCTAAGAGCATACAACATTCCTATTCCTAGTACCAAGTTTTTTCTGAATTGAAGTGATTTACAGCTAAGAGCATACAACATTCATGTTCCTAGTACCAAGTTTTATCTGAACTGAAGTGATTTACAGCTAAGAGCATACAACATTCCTATTCCTAGTACCAAGTTTTATCTGAACTGAAGTGATTTACAGCTAAGAGCATACAACATTCCTATTCCTAGTACCAAGTTTTATCTGAACTGAAGTGATTTACAGCTAAGAGCATACAACATTCCTATTCCTAGTACCAAGTTTTTTCTGAATTGAAGTGATTTACAGCTAAGAGCATACAACATTCATGTTCCTAGTACCAAGTTTTATCTGAACTGAAGTGATTTACAGCTAAGAGCATACAACATTTCTATTCCTAGTACCAAGTTTTATCTGAACTGAAGTGATTTACAGCTAAGAGCATACAACATTCCTATTCCTAGTACCAAGTTTTATCTGAACTGAAGTGATTTACAGCTAAGAGCATACAACATTCCTATTCCTAGTACCAAGTTTTATCTGAACTGAAGTGATTTACAGCTAAGAGCATACAACATTCCTATTCCTAGTACCAAGTTTTATCTGAACTGAAGTGATTTACAGCTAAGAGCATACAACATTCATGTTCCTAGTACCAAGTTTTATCTGAACTGAAGTAATTTACAGCTAAGAGCATACAACATTCCTGTTCCTAGTACCAAGTTTTATCTGAAATGAAGTGATTTACAGATAAGAGCATACAACATTCCTGTTCCTAGTAACAAGTTTTATCTGAATTGAAGAGCAAAAATAAAAGATTAATTAATGATATAGAAAAAAACATTAATTGACATTTGTAAACTAACAGATTTATCAACCTGAAATATAATGTACTGGTAATGTCCAGTTTATGAGGTGTAAATGTCCAGTTTATGAGGTGTAAATGTCCAGTTTATAAGGTGTAAATGTCCAGTTTATGAGGTGTAAATGTCCAGTTTATGAGGTGTAAATGTCTAGTTTATAAGGTGTAAATGTCCAGTTTATGAGGTGTAAATGTCCAGTTTATGAGGTGTAAATTTCCAGTTTATGAGGTGTAAATGTCGTTTATAATGTGTAAATGTCCAGTTTATGAGGTGTAAATGTCCAGTTTATAAGGTGTAAATGTCCAGTTTATAAGGTGTAAAAGTCCAGTTTTTGAGGTGTAAATGTCCAGTTTATGAGGTGTAAATGTCCAGTTTATAAGGTGTAAATGTCCAGTTTATAAGGTGTAAATGTCCAGTTTATGAGGTGTAAATGTCCACTTTATAAGGTGTAAATGTCCAGTTTATGAGGTGTAAATGTCAGTTTATGAGGTGTAAATGTCCAGTTTATAAGGTGTAAATGTCCAGTTTATAAGGTGTAAATGTCCAGTTTATGAGGTGTAAATGTCCAGTTTATAAGGTGTAAATGTCCATTTTATAAGGTGTAAATGTCCAGTTTATAAGGTGTAAATGTCCATTTTATAAGGTGTAAATGTCCAGTTTATAAGGTGTAAATGTCCAGTTTATAAGGTGTAAATGTCCAGTTTATGAGGTGTAAATGTTCAGTTTATGAGGTGTAAAAGTCCAGTTTATAAGGTGTAAATGTCCAGTTTATAAGGTGTAAATGTCCAGTTTATGAGGTGTAAATGTCCAGTTTATAAGGTGTAAATGTCCAGTTTATAAGGTGTAAATGTCCAGTTTATGAGGTGTAAATGTCTAGTTTATAAGGTGTAAATGTCCAGTTTATGAGGTGTAAATGTCCAGTTTATGAGGTGTAAATGTCCAGTTTATAAGGTGTAAATGTCCAGTTTATGAGGTGTAAATGTCCAGTTTATAAGGTGTAAATGTCCAGTTTATGAGGTGTAAATGTCCGTTTTATAAGGTGTAAATGTCCAGTTTATAAGGTGTAAATGTCCAGTTTATGAGCTGTAAATGTCCAGTTTATGAGGTGTAAATGTCCAGTTTATGAGGTGTAAATGTCCAGTTTATAAGGTGTAAATGTCCAGCTTATAAGGTGTAAATGTTCAGTTTATAAGGTGTAAATGTCCAGTTTATAAGGTGTAAATGTCTAGTTTATAAGATGTAAATGTCCAGTTTATGAGGTGTAAATGTTCAGTTTATAAGATGTAAATGTTCAGTTTATAAGGTGTAAATGTCCAGTTTATGAGGTGTAAATGTCCAGTTTATAAGGTGTAAATGTCCAGTTTATGAGGTGTAAATGTCAGTTTATGAGGTGTAAATGTCCAGTTTATAAGGTGTAAATGTCCAGTTTATAAGGTGTAAATGTCCAGTTTATGAGGTGTAAATGTCCAGTTTATAAGGTGTAAATGTCCATTTTATAAGGTGTAAATGTCCAGTTTATAAGGTGTAAATGTCCATTTTATAAGGTGTAAATGTCCAGTTTATAAGGTGTAAATGTCCAGTTTATAAGGTGTAAATGTCCAGTTTATGAGGTGTAAATGTTCAGTTTATGAGGTGTAAAAGTCCAGTTTATAAGGTGTAAATGTCCAGTTTATAAGGTGTAAATGTCCAGTTTATGAGGTGTAAATGTCCAGTTTATAAGGTGTAAATGTCCAGTTTATAAGGTGTAAATGTCCAGTTTATGAGGTGTAAATGTCTAGTTTATAAGGTGTAAATGTCCAGTTTATGAGGTGTAAATGTCCAGTTTATGAGGTGTAAATGTCCAGTTTATAAGGTGTAAATGTCCAGTTTATGAGGTGTAAATGTCCAGTTTATAAGGTGTAAATGTCCAGTTTATGAGGTGTAAATGTCCGTTTTATAAGGTGTAAATGTCCAGTTTATAAGGTGTAAATGTCCAGTTTATGAGCTGTAAATGTCCAGTTTATGAGGTGTAAATGTCCAGTTTATGAGGTGTAAATGTCCAGTTTATAAGGTGTAAATGTCCAGCTTATAAGGTGTAAATGTTCAGTTTATAAGGTGTAAATGTCCAGTTTATAAGGTGTAAATGTCCAGTTTATAAGGTGTAAATATCTAGTTTATAAGGTGTAAATGTCCAGTTTATAAGGTGTAAATGTCCAGTTTATGAGGTGTAAATGTCCAGTTTATAAGGTGTAAATGGCCAGTTTATGAGGTGTAAATGTCCAGTTTATGAGGTGTAAATGTCCAGCTTATAAGGTGTAAATGTCCAGTTTATAAGGTGTAGATGTCCAGTTTATAAGGTGTAAATGTCCAGTTTATAAGGTATACATGTCCAGTTTATGAGGTGTAAATGTCCAGTTTATGAGGTGTAAATGTCCAGTTTATAAGGTGTAAATGTCCAGTATTAAGGTGTAAATGTCCAGTTTATAAGGTGTAAATGTCCAGTTTATGAGGTGTAAATGTCCAGTTTATAAGGTGTAAATATCCAGTTTATGAGGTGTAAATGTACAGTTCATAAGGTTTAAATGTCCATTTTATGAGGTGTAAATGTCCAATTTATGAGATGTAAATGTCCAGTTTATGAGGTGTAAATGTCCAGTTTATGAGGTGTAAATGTCCAGCTTATAAGGTGTAAATGTTCAGTTTATAAGGTGTAAATGTCCAGTTTATAAGGTGTAAATGTCCAGTTTATAAGGTGTAAATGTCCAGTTTATGAGGTGTAAATGTCCAGTTTATGAGGTGTAAATGTCCAGTTTATAAGGTGTAAATGTCTAGTTTATAAGGTGTAAATGTCCAGTTTATAAAGTGTAAATGTCCAGTTTATGAGGTGTAAATGTCCAGTTTATGAGCTGTAAATGTCCAGTTTATGAGGTGTAAATGTCCAGTTTATAAGGTGTAAATGTCCAGTTTATAAGGTGTAAATGTCCAGTTTATGAGGTGTAAATGTCCAGTTTATGAGGTGTAAATGTCCAGTTTATAAGGTGTAAATGTCCAGTTTATAAGGTGTAAATGTCCAGTTTATAAAGTGTAAATGTCCAGTTTATAAGGTGTAAATGTCCAGTTTATGAGGTGTAAATGTCCAGTTTATAAGGTGTAAATGTCCATTTTATAAGGTATAAATGCCCAGTTTATAAGGTGTAAATGTCCAGTTTATAAGGTGTAAATGTCCAGTTTATAAGGTGTAAATGTCCAGTTTATAAGGTGTAAATGTCCAGTTTATGAGGTGTAAATGTCCAGTTTATAAGGTGTAAATGTCCAGTTTATAAGGTGTAAATGTCCAGTTTATAAGGTGTAAATGTCCAGTTTATATGGTGTAAATGTCCAGTTTATATGGTGTAAATGTGACTTTTGAGTCATATACAGGCATTCCATGTACAAACATTTTGTAGGATTAACCAGACATACAAAAATGTACCAGAGTGGGAAATTTCTGTATGCACTAACGTTTCAGTAAAGCCATGATATAGCTGAAATATTGCTAAAATTGGTGTTAAACACCAATCAATCAATCAATCAATCTATTTTAGTATTTTACTATAAAATATAAAGTATAGCAACAAATAATTTTTGATAGCAAATATTTATTATGGCATGATCTTTTGTGTTTGGTGTTCAATTATTTGAAGTAAGAAGTAGTTGTAAGTTTTGTTGATATTGGGTTTTGATGGTTGGTTCTATGGTGTTTAACACCACTTTCAACAATATTTCAGTTATATCATGGCAGTCAGTTTTATTGGTGGAGGAAACCACAGACCTACCGCAAGTCACTGACACACTTTATCACATAATGTTGTAGACCTCGCCCTGAGCGGGATTCGAACATCAGTGGTAATAGGGACTGATTGCACAGGTAGTTGTAAATCCAACTACCATATGGTCACAGCCACGACGGCTCCTGTTGATATTGGTGGAATTGTTGACAATCACTTTCATAAAACTTTAACAATATGTAATACAAGTATTTTATTGTAAAAATTAGTAATAATTCACAAGAAACAATAATAATAATAATAATAAATTCTTTATTTATAGAGAGTTACACAGTTAGTTAATAACTAATCTTCCCTGACATATTTAGACATACATTGTAATAAGTATACACAAAAGATTTAGTAAACATTTAATGGTAAATTAAGTATTAAGGTACATCATCATTTAAAATGAGACTTTTAACTTTTGTTTTAAATGCATTATGAGAAGAAGCTTGCCGTATCGAAAATAGAAGTTCATTCCATAGCTTTGGTCCAGAGTATGTAAAAATTTTCTTAAAAAGTTGTTTTTGCCTTTGGGATTTGTAATTCTTCACTTACAACATTTCGGAGAGAGTAAGGATTTCTATCGGACAAGTACTGGATTTTATTTTTTAAATATATAGGTCATTCATTCTTTTGACATTTTGAAACAAGAAGATATTTATGATATTTGATTCTTTGTTCAATACTCATCCATCCCAGTTGTTTAAATAGAGGTTCAGATGGTGCTATGGGATCTTGATCTAATATCAATCTTGCTTGTCTTTTTTGCAATTTAAGAATGCGAACAAGTCCCTCATTTGAACAATTTCCCCAAACAACACAGCAATAATCAATTAAAGGCAAAATGTAACCTGAATAAAACAGTTGCATTGATTCAAGGTTTAAATATTTCTTAATTTTTGAAAGAAGGTGGATTTTTGATGATATTTTAGAACAGACTGGATCAATTTGGTTTTACCAATTTAGATTTGAGTCAATTTTGATACCAAGTAATTTTTCACAAGTAGAATGTTGTAATTGTTAAGAATTAATAGTCAAGTATAATTCTTCATTTTGAAATGCAAGTTTTTGCTTTGTTCCAACAGTAATACATTTAGTTTTATTACAATTTATAAACATATTATTATCCTTGCACCATAATTCAATTCTATTCAAGTCTTCCTGGACTTTGGTTTGTATATCTGAAATATTTTCCCCAGAAATGTGTATTGTAGAATCATCAGCATACATATCAGTGTTGCAATTTGAAATACTTAAAGGCAGATCATTTATAGAAAAAATAAACAATAAGGGAACGACCATTTAACTTGTTTTGTTTTTTTTCTAAAAAAATATTCTGACTCCCAATGTTGCTGAAAAAAATATTCTGATTTTGGTGGAGGAAAAAACAAATAATCTGATTGAGAGTTTTTTTCATATAATCAAATGTTAAATTCTGGAAAAAAAAATCGCACTTTGCGCGACAAAAAAAATATATTGTAACTCTTGTGTTGTCTGAAAAAAAAATTCTGAACAAAACAAAAAACCATAACCCCCCCTTCAAGTTAAATGGTCGGTCCCTAATGGACCAAGTATTGAGCCTTGAGGTAGATACTAGGACATTTATCAGAAAGAGCATTTCCGATTTGTACTTATGTTCTATTTGTCATATAAGAATTAAAAAGGGCTAAAGCTTTTTTATTGAATCCATATATTTCAAGGTTTTTAGCCATGATATCATGGTCAACAACATCAAAAGCCTTTTTTAGATCTAAGAGTATAACTACATTGACATTTCCATTATTCATTTCCTCTATCCATTTATCTATTATGTTGACTAAAGCAGTTTGACAGGAATGAGTTTATCTAAAACCAGATTGGGCATCATGTAGAAGATTGTATTTTGCCAAGTACTGATACATATGTCTTGAGATATGTTTTTCAATTAGCTTTGATATATTGGGTAGTACGGATATCGGTCTGTAATTTGTAGGGAGACATTTTTCCCTGACTTAAAAATTGGAGACACTTTTGCATTTTTTAATATGTTTGGGTAAATACGACTGTCTATTATTCTGTTGAATATATAAGTTAAGGGAGACACAATAAATGGGGCACTGACTTTCAGAATCATGGGTCCAATGTTATCAGTTCCAGTTGATTTGTTTATGTCAAGATGTAAAAGATCCTGTAGTAATTCATTCATCTTCACTGGGGGTATAGCAAATTGTGTATTTTGAGATATTTTATTATTAACAAAGTTAAGTAGTTTACTAAGATTAGTGGAAGTTGACATATTTTCACTTCTAAGATTTTCAACACAAGATGTAAAAAACTTGTTAGACGTATTTGCTATATCTATTGATTTATCAACTTTTAGATCATTTTCTGTAACAAGCCTGTGGGGTCTGATATGGTTTGATGGGTTTAGGCTGTGTATACATTTCCATATTATTTTGGGGTCTTTGGATTCTTTTAACATGTTAATTGTTATTGTAGAAATTTTGTTTAGCTTCATCTAATATTTGCTTTGTTCTATTTCTCCAGAATTTATATTCAGCCCACATCTCAAGTTTTTTAAAATTTATCTCTCATTTGTCTGGCATACTGAACTTCTGTATTATACCATTCAGGTTGGTTTATCTCTTTTAACTCTTTTTGTTACAATTGGTGCATGTTTATTTAGTATTTCATTAAATAAATTGTACCAGATTTTTAAAGCATCATTAGGGTCTTCTACATATTCAACTTTATTAAATGGAACATATGATAAATCTTTTAAAAACTCTCTTTCAATAATTTTTTTATAATTTCTATAGACAATAGAAATATGTGTGTCTTTCTTCACACTAATTTGCTCACTTCTAGTCATACATACTGGATAATGATCATCAACATAGTATTGGACCACATGTGATTCTTGAAGTTTTTCTAAATTGGTGATATAAATATGATCTATTAATGTTTTTGATTCTTTTGTCACTCTAGTTGGTTCATTTACCACATGTCTTTGTTTAAGATTGTAAGTTTCAAGAATAGACAACCATTTTTGTGATGGTTTACAGGGGGGTAAACAATTCATGTTAAAATCACCTGTTAAAACAATCACAGAGCATATATATATATATGTACTGGTATATCATTGAAATAGTATATAACAATGTTATATAGATATGTACTGGTATATCATTGAAATAGTATATAACAATGTTATATAGATATGTACTGGTATATCATTGAAATAGTATATAACAATGTTATATAGATATGTACTGGTATATCATTGAAATAGTATATAACAATGTTATATAGATATGTACTGGTATATCATTGAAATAGTATATAATAATGTTTATCACTTAGGATAAACAGGTTTAATGAAAGCGACATAACCTGGAAAAAAGTCCGAGCAGTTCCGTCGCACTGTAACCTTTTTATGTGTGTACGTCACAACTTCCGTTGTATCAGTTTTATGCTAGCCGTCAGACATCACACGTTTTTGAAAAAACTTTTTGAAAATCCATTGCCACCTGGTCATCTACACAGGGGCTAGGTGCGTCCGAAAAAAATAAATAAATAAAAAATACTATATAATACTACAAGGGGGCGAACTCACTTGCTTCCATTTTTTTAAGTCGTCGTGTTAAATTGATCGTAACTTCGGAACGCCTTAATATTTTCAAAAAATGTTTCCACCAGTCGAAAGTCAAGTAATTTTCCTTTCCAAAGAGACCCCAATTGTTAGTGTAGGCCTCCGAACTGCTGAGGTATCATACACGAACCAAAACAAAACGGCGTGAAAATCCGAAGTCGTACAAACGTTGGGTTGACCACTTCCCATCTGTGTACAGACTTTCCCATGCGTAAACGAGTCATTTTGACTAGCTAAATACTTTCATCCATTCAAATTATGATAAAATTTCTTACCTTACGCCAATTTATATGTCCTTTAAGTCTGTTTTTGAAAGAAATCCCATTTGCATCCTTGACAAACGCCATAGACGTGAAAATTGAGAGAGTTCTAACGGGCTTTTTGATTGGCTGAACAATCTGCAAATGGGATTTCTTTCAAAAACAGACTTAAAGGACATATAAATTGGCGTAAGGTAAGAAATTTTATCATAATTTGAATGGATGAAAGTATTTAGCTAGTCAAAATGACTCGTTTACGCATGGGAAAGTCTGTACACAGATGGGAAGTGGTCAACCCAACGTTTGTACGACTTCGGATTTTCACGCCGTTTTGTTTTGGTTCGTGTATGATATCTCAGCAGTTCGGAGGCCTACACTAACAATTGGGGTCTCTTTGGAAAGGAAAATTACTTGACTTTTGACTGGTGGAAACATTTTTTGAAAATATTAAGGCGTTCCGAAGTTACGATCAATTTAACACGACGACTTAAAAAAATGGAAGCAAGTGAGTTCGCCCTAGCTGCAATAATGTAGCTCCTGTGACAAACTTGTGTCTCGGCAGAGCTACAACGCGGTCCCATTCGTCACAATGGAGCAAAAAAAAAAAGTTGCAGTTGAAACATAAAAACTCACTATTTACGCTTCAAACATTTCATTATAACTATTACTGATGATCCCAGTCCTTGTTAAATCGGTTTGGCTGAGAAATATATGCTTTTCAAAGTTAGCAACAACCTTGTTCAAATTTATCGATCGTTTTCCATAACCGGAAACTACGGAAGGCGGAGCTTTTCTAAATATGGTATTTCTTACTACAAGCTGATGTAAACATTCCAATCGTAACTACTCGGCCATTCTCGCTACCCTGTTATTTGCAGGGTAGCGAGAATAGCCGAGTAGTTACGATTGGTAAACATTCACGCCTAAATCGCCAAATATGGTATCGACATCCAAATAGTGAGGCCGGAAATGACTAAATTCAAAATGTAAACATGGATTTTTATTTTGTGGGAATTACATTCTAAAATACTGGTAGGTGATAAAAACTTGTTATAATAATGGACAAAAGGAAAGGTTATGTCTTATTATTGATAAATGCAGGCGTCAGAAGCTCTGTAAGCGAGCGCAAAAAATCTCGGCGGCTGCTCCATTACGTGTAATGGCATCCCGTTATAACACAGGGGCTTGTTACGATTTTTATTATTTTTCCGAGTACTCTAAAAACAACAAGGGAGGAATCTAAAATGTCAAATTTTCATACACCACTTTTTCAAAATAGTTTTGTATTGGTGTCTTGACCTCATTCGCCATAATATTGGTACTAAATTGAAGCTTAATAAATATATTTTTGATATTTCGATTCCTTTTTGTCATCATCTTTACCTATCTGCAACTTTAAAGCAATACTTCACAGAATTTGCATTGGCCTAATCCTTCTTCAATCATGTTTACATGTCAACACGGGCTGAATTCATACGTGCGATTTGATTGGTCGGTTATTTTTAGGTAATTTGTTAACCCACAGTTTACTATCGTAAGAGTCGCACATGAGTTGAAAGTCTGAAATTCTCATTTTTTCCTCTCATATAGTTAATACATGTATAAAAGATTGTTTATTTTAGATAGATTTTGATCTGATGAAAGTAATAAATACAATATATATCGTTTTAAATCCCGTTCTATGCAAACAACTTGAAATCTGGTACCGGTATTGCAAGCCAAAAAATAAAGGGGGGGATTTTCGAACTTCCTGTTTATTTTTCTGGACATATCATTGACTCCTTGTGATCGTATTCATTTCACAGTCACAACAGTGTTCTAGCTAGGTAAAAAATGCAAAATCACTGACCAATCAACACATTCTTTGCAATCCTTACCTAAAAATAACCGACCAATCAAATCACACGTGATGTATGAATTCAGCCGGTATTGACATGTAAACATGATTGAGGGAGGATTAGGCCAGTGCAAATTCTGTGAAGTATTGCTTTAAAGTTGCAGATAGGTAAAGATGATGACAAAAAGGAATCGAAATATCAAAAATATATTTATTAAGCTTCCATTTAGTACCAATATTATGGCGAATGAGGTCAAGACACCAATACAAAACTATTTTGAAAAAGTGGTGTATGAAAATTTGACATTTTAGATTCCTCCCTTGTTGTTTTTAGAGTACTCGGAAAAAAAATAAAAATCGTAACAAGCCCCTGTGGTTATAACCCTTGCGAGTAAGCGAGCATTTAGGGTTTTATTATTAGAACTAAGTTCGCCCCCTTGTTGTATTATATAGTATTTATTTTATTATTTTTTTTTTCCGGACGCACCTAGCCCCTGTGGTCATCTATAGTCATGAGACCACAAAAACGACGTCGAAATCCTTCAAGCAAAGCTTCAATATCTACAGCAAGCACACCAAAGAAGGCGAAATCGTCAAAAAGGCCAGAAAAACCAAGTGAGACAGGCCATGCTGTGCCGCAGCATGATGTCGTCCCAAGGAATACCTTCCAGCGGGTAGAGGATGAACCATCAACCCATAGAACTTTACAAACGGGTAATCCCTAGCTGCAATAATGTAGCTCCTGTGACAAACTTGTGTCTCGGCAGAGCTACAACGCGGTCCCATTCGTCACAATGGAGCAAAAAAAAAGTTGCAGTTGAAACATAAAAACTCACTATTTACGCTTCAAACATTTCATTATAACAATTACTGATGATCCCAGTCCTTGTTAAATCGGTTTGGCTGAGAAATATATGCTTTTCAAAGTTAGCAACAACCTTGTTCAAATTTATCGATCATTTTCCATAACCGGAAACTACGGAAGGCGGAGCTTTTCTAAATATGGTAAACATTCCAATCGTAACTACTCGGCCATTCTCGCTACCCTGTTATTTGCAGAGTAGCGAGAATGGCCGAGTAGTTACGATTGGTAAGCATTCACGCCTAAATCGCCAAATATGGTATCGACATCCAAATAGTGAGGCCGGAAATGACGAAATTCAAAATTTTCAAAGGGGATTTTTATTTTGTGGGAATTACATTCTAAAATACTGGTAGGTGATACAAACTTGTTATAATAATGGACAAAAGGAAAGGTTATGTCTTATTATTGATAAATGCAGGCGTCAGAAGCTCTGTAAGCGAGCGCAAAAAATCTCGGCGGCTGCTCCATTACGTGTAATGGCATCCCGTTATAACCCTTGCGAGTAAGCGAGCATTTAGGGTTTTATTATTAGAACTAGGGTAATCCCCACCACAGTAATGGTTCCAGTGGAGGGAACGATCAACAATCGGGCCCGATTATGGAGGTACAGATAGGACCACGTGGCCCAGTGACCCACCCGGTTATCCCCGGCAACAGATAAGAGACCACCACCTATAAATCATGGATCCAATTATCAACAGAATGTGAACCCGGGTATGTTTTACAGTTCAGATAGATCAAGCGATAATTTTATGGGAAATCTGGGGTCAATAGGTGGGGTTCGGGTGTGTGAAAGTCCTGCTAGTCGGCCCAGTATGTTTGATTCCGTAAGCGCTCACATACCTTTAAAGATCAAAGAAAATGTGTGGGCCGGGGAGTACATAGACATGAGTCTTATGCTAAAATCTGGTAAAGATTTGGTGTATGATTCGCAGTTGAATGGTGAGCTAGTAGTTAAGGGGGGTTAACTAACTGTTCTTCAACAGAAGCATAACCAAATAAAAAATATTCACACCTGGACCTCAGCTTTTATCAAGTTCATGAGTATTATGCTCGAGAAATGGCCAGACAAGGCACACGTATATCTTAAATATATGCATGTTATTAGATTGGCGGCTTCGAGGGTGTCAAACTTGGGATGGGTTTCGTATGACGAACAATTTCGTCTACGGAAGGCCAGGGTTCCACAGTCATCGTGGGCCGATGTTGATGTAGAACTGTGGCTACTATATGTATCTGCCCCAGACGGCCCTTTCTTAACGGAGTGGGACAAAAACGAGCACAGGGATTTCAGCTCGGACATGTCCAAAAAGGGCATCCGCACTTGCTGGGGCTATAACAAAGGGCGTTGTACTTATGGGAATAATTGCAGGTTCATTCACAAATGCTCCGAGTGCTACGGAAACCACCCACTCTCGGCTTGTAGTAAATCATAATTCACTTTCTTGCAATTTTCAGTTATATACGTTGGGTCATTCGCCCATTTGTGTTAATGAGGTGGAAAAATCGCTGGAAAATTATCCATATAAAGACATTGCTTGTGAATTGAAAAAAGGTTTAAAATTTGGCTTTCCGTTAAATTATTCAGGACCGAGATCGCCAATAACCTCAAAGAATTTGAAAAGTGTTGCTGACATGCCAGAGCTTACCAAACAAAAAATTCAAAAAAATTAACAATGGGAAGACTTGCCGGGCCATTTTCAGTCCCCCCTTTTCCAACTTTACGTGTTTCTCGGTCTATTTATTTTTGCATGTAAAGTTGTTGCCCTGGGTAGGGCATTTAGTCGGCGCCTTATAAATGCTACATATAAGGTAACTAAATTTCACCACAGAATTAGGGTATCGCAAGAGATGCGAGAAGATCTGAAAGTTTGGTTATCCTTTTTATCGGATTACAATGGAAGTACAGTTATGCTAGATACATCTTCGCTAGCCAAGGGTTACGATTCGGGTCCCCCTTCTCTCCACCCTTGGCAGATCTAGAATACATTTTGAGGATTCGCACTTTAATATTTCATTGGTTACGGCTACCAGTACACGTATCCAATCAGAAGACGTTTTACACGGAACACATGTTATCCACGAAATGTAAACAAAAATGGCACCGGAATGCTCTCATATGACAACGATTTGCCACTTCCCGTTTTGGTTCCAATGAAAACATCTTTCCCGTCTGCCAAAGCTTTGAAACTTTCACTTGGTTGACAGTAAGTGCTTCCAAATTAAATTTATCACAAATAAGTTTTTATTCACTGGGCGCTGCCATTTTCAACTCTCCAACATACGTATAACAAAACGATTCTGATTGGCTGGCGATGACGACTATCTAAGGGGCGCAACTTCGATAAACCACCAGGTGGCATTGCGCGCGAATTTCAAAATGTATTCTAGATCCGCCAAGGGTGGAGAGAAGGGGGACCCGAATCGTAACCCTTGGCTAGCGAAGATGTGCTAGATAGTGGTGCACCGATCGTCGGAAACATCGACTGGTCAGTCGGACGTCATCATGCGATCCGATGATAGATTATTATACCTTGTGGTCTATTCTGATTCCTAGTGCCTAAAATATATAGGCTACACTTTATTCTGTTTTTTTTTTTTTTTTTTTTTTTTCTCGTACTGACAAACATCTTGCAGTTTTGTCCCAGCGTACTTTTGACACTCAGTCAATACACATATTTGGTCTAGTCTATTATTTATCTACTGCCCGGAATCACAGGGGCTAGGTGCGTCCGAAAAAAACCCCAAAAAAAACCTACTATATAATACTACAAGGAGGCGAACTCACTTGCTTCCATTTTTTTAAGTCGTCGTGTTAAATTGATCGTAACTTCGGAACGCCTTAATATTTTCAAAAAATGTTTCCACCAGTCGAAAGTCAAGTAATTTTCCTTTCCAAAGAGACCCCAATTGTTAGTGTAGGCCTCCGAACTGCTGAGGTATCATACACGAACCAAAACAAAACGGCGTGAAAATCCGAAGTCGTACAAACGTTGGGTTGACCACTTCCCATCTGTGTACAGACTTTCCCATGCGTAAACGAGTCATTTTGACTAGCTAAATACTTTCATCCATTCAAATTATGATAAAATTTCTTACCTTACGTCAATTTATATGTCCTTTAAGTCTGTTTTTGAAAGAAATCCCATTTGCATCCTTGACAAACGCCATAGACGTGAAAATTGAGAGAGAGTTCTAACGGGCTTTTTGATGGGCTGAAACAGAGAGTTTCAGCCAATCAAGAGTGTTTCAGCCAATCAAAAAGCCCGTTAGAACTCTCTCTCAATTTTCACGTCTATGGCGTTTGTCAAGGATGCAAATGGGATTTCTTTCAAAAACAGACTTAAAGGACATATAAATTGACGTAAGGTAAGAAATTTTATCATAATTTGAATGGATGAAAGTATTTAGCTAGTCAAAATGACTCGTTTACGCATGGTAAAGTCTGTACACAGATGGGAAGTGGTCAACCCAACGTTTGTACGACTTCGGATTTTCACGCCGTTTTGTTTTGGTTCGTGTATGATACCTCAGCAGTTCGGAGGCCTACACTAACAATTGGGGTCTCTTTGGAAAGGAAAATTACTTGACTTTCGACTGGTGGAAACATTTTTTGAAAATATTAAGGCATTCCGAAGTTACGATCAATTTAACACGACGACTTAAAAAATGGAAGCAAGCGAGTTCGCCCCCTTGTAGTATTATATAGTATTTTTTTTTTTTTTTTTTTTTTTTCGGACGCACCTAGCCCCTGTGCCCGGAATGGTCCATTTTATATCAGGTGTTACACATATGGAAACCAATGTTTTGTTTTGTTCTAAGTTAATGTTTACAAATGGAAAAATTGTAGTTTGTAAATATACCATACGATTTTATTCAGGCCTTTGCTTTTGTCAAACACATATTTGGACTAGTATATTTTTATTTTATTTTTTTCTACTGCCCAGAATAGTCCATTGATGTCAGGTGTTACACGTGTGGAAAACGATCTTTTTGTTTTGTTAATTAAAAATTATAATTTGTAAAAATACATATGGTTTTGTTCAAATCATTTCTTTTGTCCAGCACACTCTTGAAATAAAGACTATGAGTAATTATAGTCGGTAAATACATTTAGTAGGTAATTGTTGCTGATGATCGATCATCGGTCGGTGTTGGTATAACGATCATCGATCTTGGGAATGTGACCGATTCCCATCGCTAATGCTAGATAATGTGTGGACTTCTAATGAGACAATTTGTTTGTTTACGGATAGCGCCGGCGGGAGAGATAAAGGGTTCAGCATTTATTTTCAGGGTAGATGGGCTCAAGGTTGTTGGCCAAAAGAATGGGCGGACAATGGGATCCTTGCTGATATTACGTTTTAGAATTATTTCCAGTTGTCATTTCGGTGCACATTTGGGGAATACATTTAAAAAATAAACAAATTATTTTTAATGTTGATAATCAAGCAGTGGTAGCTATTATTAACAAAAAGCCTTCAAAATCCAACAGAGTTATGACCCTTGTCAAATCTTGTTTTACTGTCCTTACAATATAATATCATGTTAAATAAAGCAATGGAAAAAGCTCGAAAACGAGTAAACCTTGCAGTCAAAAAATATTCGTCTTGGGCGTTGGAGGATACGTCATAAAGCATAATAATATGAGAGCCAGGGATATTAATCTTTTTAGAAATGATGGGATATGCACCTATCTGATATTGGTATCAATGTGTACTTAAACACAATACAAGGGGCTCTAGAAAGTTTCTTATCCTCCAACGGTCCAAGAATTTTCCCACTTCAGTATCAGAACTTAGATGTTTTTTGTTTTTTTTTCCTTGTCCATTTCAGAAGTATTTGTGGGGGGGGGGGGGTCTTTTGGCGGTGAGCGGGTTTAGACCCACTCATCTGGCGGGATCTGACAAGACGACTGTTGGTCGTAATCCTACAATTGTACGTGAGCTCATATTTTGGTATACTTTCTTGTGGTACCACAAGTAGGTAAGGTGTATATATAATTTAGTCAATTGGCATTCTCACGTTTACCGGAGAGGCCAGTTCCTGAACTGGTACCAGTTTGGAACTCAGGTTGGACTCCTTTGAAAAAACCAGGGAGTAGGTTGTAAATGTGTGCTTCGTATCGGGGTTTATGACCTTCTTTAACTCTCTACTAAGGTGACGTGGAGGTTTTTAGCATTCATTGGTACCAGTGAGGCACAGGCTTGCCCAAACGATTACTGGCGGTCTGTTCGTCTTGTCAGATCCAGTCTTTGTTATTTTAACTGTGGCCGTATTATCCACTTAAATGTTTGTTTCATCTATATCTCTGCGTAAATTATACTAGTAATTAATTAGACATGAAGTGATTTCGTAATCCCGTCCGTCCGTCTGTCCGTCTCTTGTTACAAGTCTTTCATTAATAATGTTTTATCACTTAGGATAAACAGGTTTAATGAAAGCGACATAACCCGGAAAAAAGTCCGAGCAGTTCCGTCGCACTGTAACCTTTTTATGTGTGTACGTCACAACTTCCGTTGTATCAGTTTTATGCTAGCCGTCAGACATCACACGTTTTTGAACCCACCCACCCTCTCCCTAAATTGCTAGATAGAAAGATTCTGCTGCTCTTTGTTATATTTTTCAGGATTTGTACTATTACTTGCCTGGAGCTGCAATTGAGATATCAGATGTGAAGTGTACAGACTTGATATACATCCGGACTTTACCCGTAGTACATGTGCAGCTCTTCCGGACAGTGTACAGTATTTTTGTGAATTGTTTCCGTGATTTAAGAATTTATAAAAAAAAAACCAAATAACAATTGCGAGTTGATGTGGGAGATTCAGAAACTGTAACTAAGCACTGTTTAATTACATATAATGTTTGATTTGTTTTAATATGTATCTGTATTTTATAAATGTACTTACTTTAATAAAATTTGTCACAGTTCAATAGGGGCAGGATCTGACAAGACGACTGTTGGTCGTAATCCTACAATTGTACGTGAGCTCATATTTTGGTATACTTTCTTGTGGTACCACAAGTAGGTAAGGTGTATATATAATTTAGTCAATTGGCATTCTCACGTTTACCGGAGAGGCCAGTTCCTGAACTGGTACCAGTTTGGAACTCAGGTTGGACTCCTTGAAAAAACCAGGGAGTAGGTTGTAAATGTGTGCTTCGTATCGGGGTTTATGACCTTCTTTAACTCTCTACTAAGGTGACGTGGAGGTTTTTAGCATTCATTGGTACCAGTGAGGCACAGGCTTGCCCAAACGATTACTGGCGGTCTGTTCGTCTTGTCAGATCCAGTCTTTGTTATTTTAACTGTGGCCGTATTATCCACTTAAATGTTTGTTTCATCTATATCTCTGCGTAAATTATACTAGTAATTAATTAGACATGAAGTGATTTCGTAATCCCGTCCGTCCGTCTGTCCGTCTCTTGTTACAAGTCTTTCATTAACAATGTTATATAGATATGTACTGGTATATCATTGAAATAGTATATAACAATGTTATATAGATATGTACTGGTATATCATTGAAATAGTATATAACAATGTTATATAGATATGTACTGGTATATCATTGAAATAGTATATAACAATGTTATATAGATATGTACTGGTATATCATTGAAATAGTATATAACAATGTTATATATATATGTACTGGTATATCATTGAAATAGTATATAACAATGTTATATAGATATGTACTGGTATATCATTGAAATAGTATATAACAATGTTTCAATTACCAAAAAGAACATTAATATCATGGTATGATTAGATATTTTAAAAAAAATAGGCCCCCGGAGAGCTTGTAGTCGTTCACCAGAGATTTAAACACCTCATTTGTTTGACAGTAAGGACCTATGTTGGGAAGTTGATGGGGTCATCGGACACAATTTTTTATGTGGACCAATCTTGATCTGTATTTGATCAATCTAAAAGTAATTAAAAAATATCTATTCATTCAGTTATCAGAAACTTAAGATATTGTTGGAAAACCAACAGTTGCATAATCAGCCATGGCAGCCATCATAATTGAAAAGGTCAGTGGGCATAATTTTGAAAGGGGACTATCCAAGGACTATTTGGACCAAATCTGGCTTCATTCCATTCATTAGTTCTGAAGATTTTCAATGATTTCCCATATCTCAAAGAATCGGAAACCATGGTGGCCATCTTGGATGTCGGCAAGGTTACCAGACATTATTTTGAAAGAGAATCATCCAATGAGTATCACATCCATGCTTGGTCTCATTTGGGCTGGTGGTTCTTGAGAAGATCAAAATGTAAAAACTTAACGGACAACGGACACCAAGTGATGGGAAAATCTCACATGAGTGAACTGAGAAAAAGTTGATATGGTAATATCCCAAAAAAAGCAAATGAATATTTACATACAGCTAAAATGTTAAATTGTTAAGTTAATGTTTATTTGGTACAATCAATATTTACATATTCTTTGATTTGGGATGTAAAATAACACTAATGTTATTTATCTTTGGTACAACCTTGTAATGAACACATTTTAAATGCTGTTAACAAACACAACTAATTGGTGGTTGTGTCTAATTGGTGGTTGTGTAAGTGTTTCTATATTGACAGCAATCATTTTTTGTGGTCATGTTATGTTCTGGGTCTGCTGTCTGTAGACACAATGGTTTCAGTGCAATAACTTTTCTTCTAGAAGATTGATCCTTCAGAATTTTTTTACTCTAATGATTCATGGCTCAAAATAAAGGTGGGATTGATTTTGGGGATTGTAGCATTACCTGTTTCCAAACAAGAGGCACCAATGTGACAAAAAGGATGTTTTCTATATTTTTGTATGTGAAGGGTTTATTGTTCATCTGTATTTGATGATGTTTTTCTAAAGAGTTTCTTTTGAAAATCTATAAGTTAAAATACATGGCGTTTTTATGTAACTATTACCGATTTTGACATACAGGTAATAGGGGCCAAAAAGGGGGAACTTTCAAAATGTGAACTTTTTTATCCAATTTTAATGGGCTTCTTTTGTGGTGTATAGTCCATCAGCCAAGTCTGAAAAAGCCTCTAATAAGAAAGTTTGTGTGATACCCCTGTAGACCGCATTTTTATTGCATGAAATAAAAGTTTGATATTTAAATGGTCGATTTCCATCTGTTGTACTAAAATAAAACAAGCGGAATATAATATAAATTCAGCTTTTTTCTACCTACCTGTGTGCTTACGTAGTGGGGTTCAATAGTTTGTATAACGTTTCATACACATGATCGCTTTGCTGTTCAAAGTTGGATTATATATATTTGGTACAAGTATAAAAATAGCGTAATTCGCCATATCCTTTGAAAATAACGTTTTTTCACAAGAGATATAAGTTCTCGGAAATGTAGTATGTTTGTTCTTAAAAATAGCATGTTTTTTAATTTAACTATTACACACCAGACTGCACGGGATTAATCGTAAAACATTTCAAATAATCACCAAAACGTCATGCTCGATTTAATCGCTACATTTAAATATTTTTTACATCTATTAATTGTTCCAAAATACACTTTTTACAGAATTTAACCATATAGCTAAATATTTCCGGATTTTCGAGATATTACCGATACGGTTTTGTATTGCAAATTGATAGTGATTTTCTTTGGCTTTCTGGGCTTTTTGTGTCAATGTGTTGGTTTTGTACAACAAATAATTTCCATTTTGTCAATCTAGATAAAAATTTAGATCATTATCGACAGAATGTAATCATTTAGTGGATTAATTGTTTTGGGTCTGTTTGACTTTGTTTTAGTTGGGGTGCATTTGATATGCATTTTCTCATTTCAGTTTTCTTATTGATCATTGATGTCAGTAGACTAGTTTTATAAGTTTATTGTTATTTTTTATATCTTCACACTTGTTTCCATTATTGTTGCACATTTTGTTTATTGATTTGTCACGTGATTGTCATTATATTATACATTTTGAGGTTAATCTTATTGCTTTTTCATTTGTTAACTGTGTTCCTGTTCATTTGTGAATGTGGTTTTGGTCATTTATTTTCATAATTCCTTTTTGGGGATAAAAGTTGTAGAAATATTTCTATGTTTTCCTGATTAAAATTATTGATAGGAGATTTTTAGCAAAATCTAAAATAATATTATTAAGCTGTGGAATTATAATAATCTATTTAGTCTTTTTTAACTGCACTCTTTCATATTTAAATGGGCATAACCACACACACTATATTATATTTATCACAATAATCCAGTGAACTTACAATATCTGTATATGAGACTCTAGAAACTAATCACTATACTAAAATATTACTCATCATTAAAATATGAAGGTAGTACAGTGAAACATTCTATACCAGAACTCTTTGGGACCAGATTTTGTGTTCAGAATAGACAGGTGTTCAGTTTATACAGGTTAAATTAACAAAGATTTTCAAGTACAGGATAAAAAATATATTAAAGTAATAAAATAAAATATTACAATTTTGTAATGCTGAAGGTCTAATAGTCTGTGTCTTAGTTCTTATACAGACATACCATTTGTAGAGTTAAACAAATACATTTCTTCAAAAGTAGAGTCAGCAAAATACCATACCGGAAAATTGTTTATTAAAGATTTAGCTTCTAATTCAACGCTAGGGAACGTGTGCTTACTTTTTCTGGCTGAAATTGAAAAGAAACAGAATCATATAGAGATAATATATCACTTATGATACAAGGTGTAGTCATGACGAAAATGTAGGCCTTTAATGAATACTTCTATAGCATTGGTGATACAGTTGAACTACTTTATATTAAACCCTGTAAAGTCGCTACCATGGAAAATAAAGTAGTAAAATGGCCTGTTTATAATACAGTTTAGTTTATTTTATCCCATATAATTCAAATATTCAGCTATTTTGCAGTAAAATCAGTGGTTCCTTTGCCTTCAACAAATTTAAGGTGAGTTACAAATGTATATATTGGGTCTTAATGATATTTAGAAACAATATTTTTTATAAAATATTATTTATTTGTAATGTATCCTAGATTTCTGTAACCCGAATAATCCAGTCGTTATATTACGCTCCCGCTGGTCGCTACATCCAGCAATAGTGCCGATAGAGGGCGCAGTATTATTCGAGTTGAGATTTTTGCTGAATAATTGTAAAAAGCATTTTACTTAAGCCAATATGATTAGGTATTGGCTCCGTCTAACACTGTATTTTTATAACAGTACATACATGCAGAAAGATTATCATATTATTCTAATACCAGTCTAAATATATTATTTTGGTGAGCCATAAAATTTTCAGTGTCAGCTTTTGCCCCAGATTCAATTTGTTATTCAAATAACATAAGTTACCGATAACATTTACAAGTATAGACACCTGTATCACTTATCTGTATAACTTACCTGGTTGTCATTGTTAAAAGAAATTTACTGGAAATTTAGTATTTTCAATACAATATCAGAATGGTGGACTTTCCATGTTTTACTCCCAGTTTTCAGTAGTTTGTGTTGCTCAATCTTTAGCTTTCTGTGCAGTGTTTCGTACAGTTTTCAGTAGTTTGTGTTGCTCAATCTTTTGCTTTCTGTGCAATGTTTCGTACAGTTTTCAGTAGTTTGTGTTGCTCAATCTTTAGCTTTCTGTGCAGTGTTTCGTACAGTTTTCGGTAGTTTGTGTTGCTCAATCTTTAGCTTTCTGTGCAGTGTTTCGTACAGTTTTCGGTAGTTTGTGTTGCTCAATCTTTAGCTTTCTGTGCAGTGTTTCGTACAGTTTTCGGTAGTTTGTGTTGCTCAATCTTTAGCTTTCTGTGCAGTGTTTCATAGATCATTGTCCTTTTTCTTTTGGCCATTGCATTGTCTGTCCTTTTTTGATTTACGTCTTCTGGTTACCCCTCTGGTAGCCTCAAACTTTTCTTATCTACAACATAATTCTTAGGAAGAATTTACTTAAATAAGCCATAAGCTACTGTACCTTCACTGATAAAAAAGTTGGCAAAATGTTGAGACACTCTAATAGCTGCAAAATCATGTGCTATGCCCTGGTATTTCATGTTCCATAAAAAATTACTCTTTTCTGGATGCCACTGTAAACCATAAACAGGATACTTGTATCCTAAAAGTAAACAAATACATTATAAACAAAAACATTATAAACAAAACATTATAAACAAAATCATTACTATCATTCTCTTTAAAAACAAGACTACTTTCATAATATATATGCTAATTGGTAGAAAATGAATATACTGGTACATGTATATCATGTCATTTATCTCCCCTAGTTTGTTTTAAGAAAAACCATTTAACATACATTTATGCAAAATGACAAACAAATTGCAATTGATATTAGATACATTTTAAGGCTGATTTCATCTGATTATAAGGTCACCCTCGTCTGCCATGATAATGTGGCCTTCTTAGAGGGATAGCCTCTATTGCGGGGGGTGGGGGGTGGGGGTTCAGTAATATTTTACTATCTCAGTGCTTCTTAAATCTGGTGGCCTTTGGTGGGAGTGGTCGCTTAAGAGGGGTGGCCTTTGGTGGGAGTGATCGTTTAAGAGGGGTGGCCTTTGGTGGGAGTGGTCGTTTAAGAGGGGTGGCCTTTGGTGGAAGTGGTCATTTAAGAGGAGTGGTCGTTGGTGGGATTGGTCATTTAAGAGGAGTGGCCTTTGGTGGGAGTGGTCGTTTAAGATGAGTGGTCGTTGGTGGGAGTGGTTGTTTAAGAGGAGTGGCCTTTGGTGGGAGTGTTTGTTTTAGAAGGGTGGCCTTTGGTGGGAGTGGTCGTTTAAGAGGAGTGGCCTTTGGTGGGAGTGGTCGTCTAAGAGGGGTGGCCTTTGGTGGGAGTGGTCATTTAAGAGGGGTGTCCTTTGGTGGAAGTGGTCATTTAAGAGAGGTGGCCTTTGGTGGGAGTGGTCGTTTAAGAGGGGTGGCCTTTGGTGGGAGTGGTCGTTTAAGAGGGGTGGCCTTTGGTAGAAGTGGTCGTTGGTGGGAGTGGTCGTTTAAGAGGAGTGGCCTTTGATGGGAGTGGTCATTTAAGAGGAGTGGCCTTTGGTGGGAGTGTTGGTGGCCTTTGGTGGAAGTGGTCATTTAAGTGGAGTGGCCTTTGGTGGGAGTGGGCTTTGGTGGGAGTGGTCTTTGGTGGGAGTGGGCTTTGGTGGGAGTGGCCTTTGGTGGAAGTGGTCGTTGGTGGGAGTGGTCATCTAAGAGGAGTGGCCATTGGTGGGAGTGGTCGTTTAAGAGGAGTGGCCTTTGGTGGGAGTGGTCATTTAAGAGGAGTGGTCTTTGGTGGGAGTGGGCTTTGGTGGGAGTGGTCTTTGGTGGGAGTGGGCTTTGGTGGAAGTGGTCGTTGGTGGGAGTGGTCATCTAAGAGGAGTGGCCATTGGTGGGAGTGGTCGTTTAAGAGGAGTGGCCTTTGGTGGGAGTGGTCATTTAAGAGGAGTGGTCTTTGGTGGGAGTGGTCATTTAAGAGGAGTGGTCGTTGGTGGGAGTGGGCTTTGGTGGGAGTGGTTGTTTAAGAGGAGTGGCCTTTGGTGGGGGTGGTCATTTAAGAAGAGTGGTCTTTGGTGGGAGTGGTCATTTAAGAGGAGTGGGCTTTGGTGGGAGTGGCCATTGGTGGGAGTGGCCTTTGGTGGGAGTGTTTGTTTAAGAAGGGTGGCAGTGGTCGTTTAAGAGGAGTGGCCTTTGGTGGGAGTGGTCGTCTAAGAGGGGTGGCCTTTGGTGGGAGTGGTCATTTAAGAGGGGTGTCCTTTGGTGGAAGTGATCATTTAAGAGAGGTGGCCTTTGGTGGGAGTGGTCGTTTAAGAGGGGTGGCCTTTGGTGGGAGTGGTCATTTAAGAGGGGTGGTCTTTGGTGGGAGTGGTCGTTTAAGAGGGGTGGCCTTTGGTAGAAGTGGTCGTTGGTGGGAGTGGTCGTTTAAGAGGAGTGGCCTTTGATGTGAGTGGTCGTTGGTGGGAGTGGTCGTTGGTGGGATTGGTCATTTAAGAGGAGTGGCCTTTGGTGGGAGTGGTCGTTTAAGAGGAGTGGCCTTTGGTGGGAGTGGTCATCGGTGGGAGTGGTCGTTGGTGGGAGTGGTCATTTAAGAGGAGTGGCCTTTTTGTGGGAGTGGTCATTTAAGAGGAGTGGCCTTTGGTGGGAGTGGTCGTTGGTGGGAGTGGGCTTTGGTGGGAGTCGTAATTTAAGAGTGGGCTTTGGTGGGAGTGGTAATTTAAGAGTGGCCTTTGGTGGGGGTGGTCGTTTAAGAGGAGTGGCCTTTGGTGGGAGTGGGCTTTGGTGGGAGTGGCCGTTGGTGGGAGTGGTCATTTAAGAGGAGTGGCCTTTGGTGGGAGTGGGCTTTGGTGGTAGTGGTCATTTAAGAGGAGTGGTCATTGGTGGGAGTGGGCTTTGGTGGAAGTGGGCTTTGGTGGGAGTGGTTGTTTAAGAGGAGTGGCCTTTGATGGGAGTGGTCATTGGTGGGAGTGGTCTTTGGTGGAAGTGGTCGTTTAAGAGGAGTGGCCATTGGTGGGAGTGGTCGTTGGTGGGAGTGGCCTTTGGTGGGAGTGGTTGTTTAAGAGGAGTGGCCATTGGTGGGAGTGGTCATTGGTGGGAGTGGCTTTGGTGGGAGTGGTCGTTTAAGAGGAGGACTACTGTAACTTTATTATAATTGCAGGATAAAATATAATAAAATGTACAAAACAACAAAGAGTTTTCATATAAAACAATAGTGATCGTATGGCAGTTAGATTTACAACTATCTGTGCAATTAGCACCTGTTACCACTAAAGTTGTGAGTTCGAATCCCGCTCATGGCGAGGTGTACTCGATACAACATTATGTGATAAAGTTTGTCAGTGGTTTTCTCCAGGTACTCCGGTTTCCTCTACCAATAAAACTGACTGCCATGATATAACTGAAATATTGTTGAAAGTGGCATTAATCACCATAACTCTAACTCTCCCCTTTCTTTAGGAGACATATTGTTTCTTCCTGTCTGACCATCCATCCGTCAGTTCATCACAAAAGTTTGCATGTGCAACTCCTCCTTCATGTTTTCTAATTACTATTTGAAGAATTACATATTTCTACGACAGTTTGATCAGACACTTTTTGAAGGAGTTATTACCCTTATTTACTTAAATCTCCTACAGTTTGATGCTATGGTATTAAACAGTATTGGTGATAGAAACTTTCTACAATCTGATGCTATACCTTCCACCGATGACAGAAATTCTTTATTATTTGATGCTATAACAATTCTATACAAACTACTTACCTTCCACCGATGACAGAAATTCTTCACCATTTGATGCTATAACAATTCTATACAAACTACTTACCTTCCACCGATGACAGAAATTCTTTATTATTTGATGCTATAACAATTCTATACAAACTACTTACCTTCCACCGATGACAGAAATTCTTTATTATTTGATGCTATAGCAATTCTATACAAACTACTTACCTTCCACCGATGACAGAAATTCTTTATTATTTGATGCTATAACAATTCTATACAAACTACTTACCTTCCACCGATGACAGAAATTCTTTATTATTTGATGCTATAACAATTCTATACAAACTACTTACCTTCCACCGATGACAGAAATTCTTTATTATTTGATGCTATAACAATTCTATACAAACTACTTACCTTCCACCGATGACAGAAATTCTTTATTATTTGATGCTATAACAATTCTATACAAACTACTTACCTTCCACCGATGACAGAAATTCTTCACCATTTGATGCTATAACAATTCTATACAAACTACTTACCTTCCACCGATGACAGAAATTCTTTATTATTTGATGCTATAGCAATTCTATACAAACTACTTACCTTCCACCGATGACAGAAATTCTTTATTATTTGATGCTATAACAATTCTATACAAACTACTTACCTTCCACCGATGACAGAAATTCTTCACCATTTGATGCTATAACAATTCTATACAAACTACTTACCTTCCACCGATGACAGAAATTCTTTATTATTTGATGCTATAACAATTCTATACAAACTACTTACCTTCCACCGATGACAGAAATTCTTTATTATTTGATGCTATAACAATTCTATACAAACTACTTACCTTCCACCGATGACAGAAATTCTTTATTATTTGATGCTATAACAATTCTATACAAACTACTTACCTTCCACCGATGACAGAAATTCTTCACCATTTGATGCTATAACAATTCTATACAAACTACTTACCTTCCACCGATGACAGAAATTCTTTATTATTTGATGCTATAACAATTCTATACAAACTACTTACCTTCCACCGATGACAGAAATTCTTTATTATTTGATGCTATAACAATTCTATACAAACTACTTACCTTCCACCGATGACAGAAATTCTTCACCATTTGATACTATAACAATTCTATACAAACTACTTGCCTTCCACCGATGACAGAAATTCTTTATTATTTGATGCTATAACAATTCTATACAAACTACTTACCTTCCACCGATGACAGAAATTCTTTATTATTTGATGCTATAATAATTCTATACAAACTACTTACCTTCCACCGATGACAGAAATTCTTTACCATTTGATGCTATAACAATTCTATACAAACTACTTACCTTCCACCGATGACAGAAATTCTTTACCATTTGATGCTATAACAATTCTATACAAACTACTTACCTTCCACCGATGACAGAAATTCTTTATTATTTGATGCTATAACAATTCTATACAAACTACTTACCTTCCACCGATGACAGAAATTCTTCACCATTTGATGCTATAACAATTCTATACAAACTACTTACCTTCCACCGATGACAGAAATTCTTCACCATTTGATGCTATAACAATTCTATACAAACTACTTACCTTCCACCGATGACAGAAATTCTTTATTATTTGATGCTATAACAATTCTATACAAACTACTTACCTTCCACCGATGACAGAAATTCTTTATTATTTGATGCTATAACAATTCTATACAAACTACTTACCTTCCACCGATGACAGAAATTCTTCACCATTTGATGCTATAAAAATTCTATACAAACTACTTACCTTCCACCGATGACAGAAATTCTTTACCATTTGATGCTATAACAATTCTATACAAACTACTTACCTTCCACCGATGACAGAAATTCTTTACCATTTGATGCTATAACAATTCTATACAAACTACTTACCTTCCACCGATGACAGAAATTCTTTACCATTTGATGCTATAACAATTCTATACAAACTACTTACCTTCCACCGATGACAGAAATTCTTTATTATTTGATGCTATAACAATTCTATACAAACTACTTACCTTCCACCGATGACAGAAATTCTTTATTATTTGATGCTATAACAATTCTATACAAACTACTTACCTTCCACCGATGACAGAAATTCTTTATTATTTGATGCTATAGCAATTCTATACAAACTACTTACCTTCCACCGATGACAGAAATTCTTTATTATTTGATGCTATAACAATTCTATACAAACTACTTACCTTCCACCGATGACAGAAATTCTTTATTATTTGATGCTATAACAATTCTATACAAACTACTTACCTTCCACCGATGACAGAAATTCTTCACCATTTGATGCTATAACAATTCTATACAAACTACTTACCTTCCACCGATGACAGAAATTCTTTACCATTTGATGCTATAACAATTCTATACAAACTACTTACCTTCCACCGATGACAGAAATTCTTTATTATTTGATGCTATAACAATTCTATACAAACTACTTACCTTCCACCGATGACAGAAATTCTTTATTATTTGATGCTATAACAATTCTATACAAACTACTTACCTTCCACCGATGACAGAAATTCTTTATTATTTGATGCTATAACAATTCTATACAAACTACTTACCTTCCACCGATGACAGAAATTCTTTACCATTTGATGCTATAACAATTCTATACAAACTACTTACCTTCCACCGATGACAGAAATTCTTTACCATTTGATGCTATAACAATTCTATACAAACTACTTACCTTCCACCGATGACAGAAATTCTTTATTATTTGATGCTATAACAATTCTATACAAACTACTTACCTTCCACCGATGACAGAAATTCTTTATTATTTGATGCTATAACAATTCTATACAAACTACTTACCTTCCACCGATGACAGAAATTCTTTATTATTTGATGCTATAACAATTCTATACAAACTACTTACCTTCCACCGATGACAGAAATTCTTTATTATTTGATGCTATAACAATTCTATACAAACTACTTACCTTCCACCGATGACAGAAATTCTTCACCATTTGATGCTATAACAATTCTATACAAACTACTTACCTTCCACCGATGACAGAAATTCTTTATTATTTGATGCTATAATAATTCTATACAAACTACTTACCTTCCACCGATGACAGAAATTCTTCACCATTTGATGCTATAACAATTCTATACAAACTACTTACCTTCCACCGATGACAGAAATTCTTTATTATTTGATGCTATAATAATTCTATACAAACTACTTACCTTCCACCGATGACAGAAATTCTTCACCATTTGATGCTATAACAATTCTATACAAACTACTTACCTTTCACCGATGACAGAAATTCTTTATTATTTGATGCTATAACAATTCTATACAAACTACTTACCTTCCACCGATGACAGAAATTCTTTATTATTTGATGCTATAATAATTCTATACAAACTACTTACCTTCCACCGATGACAGAAATTCTTTACCATTTGATGCTATAACAATTCTATACAAACTACTTACCTTCCACCGATGACAGAAATTCTTTATTATTTGATGCTATAACAATTCTATACAAACTACTTACCTTCCACCGATGACAGAAATTCTTCACCATTTGATGCTATAACAATTCTATACAAACTACTTACCTTCCACCGATGACAGAAATTCTTTATTATTTGATGCTATAACAATTCTATACAAACTACTTACCTTCCACCGATGACAGAAATTCTTTACCATTTGATGCTATAACAATTCTATACAAACTACTTACCTTCCACCGATGACAGAAATTCTTCACCATTTGATGCTATAACAATTCTATACAAACTACTTACCTTCCACCGATGACAGAAATTCTTTATTATTTGATGCTATAACAATTCTATACAAACTACTTACCTTCCACCGATGACAGAAATTCTTTATTATTTGATGCTATAACAATTCTATACAAACTACTTACCTTCCACCGATGACAGAAATTCTTTATTATTTGATGCTATAACAATTCTATACAAACTACTTACCTTCCACCGATGACAGAAATTCTTTATTATTTGATGCTATAATAATTCTATACAAACTACTTACCTTCCACCGATGACAGAAATTCTTCACCATTTGATGCTATAACAATTCTATACAAACTACTTACCTTCCACCGATGACAGAAATTCTTTATTATTTGATGCTATAATAATTCTATACAAACTACTTACCTTCCACCGATGACAGAAATTCTTCACCATTTGATGCTATAACAATTCTATACAAACTACTTACCTTCCACCGATGACAGAAATTCTTCACCATTTGATGCTATAACAATTCTATACAAACTACTTACCTTCCACCGATGACAGAAATTCTTCACCATTTGATGCTATAACAATTCTATACAAACTACTTACCTTCCACCGATGACAGAAATTCTTTACCATTTGATGCTATAACAATTCTACACAAACTACTTACCTTCCACCGATGACAGAAATTCTTTACCATTTGATGCTATAACAATTCTATACAAACTACTTACCTTCCACCGATGACAGAAATTCTTCACCATTTGATGCTATATTTGTAGACAATACTTTAAAAAAACTACGTAGCTTGGAATTACTGTTGTATGTCTGCAAAAAAAAAAATTGAAATATTATAAAACTTTGAAGACAGTTAAATATGTTGACCAATTGGATAACAGCTCTTGGTGTGTATTCTGTTGTGATAACAAAAGATTAAGTAGGCTCATCACTGATTGGTCTGTTGAAAATATGAACTCATAAATAGACCCAAATACGTCAATAGAGTGAGTAAGTGATTTTAAACAATTCTTCAGCTATATCATGACAAGAACAAGTTACATTTCCATGAGATGATGATGATGTCCACTTTGTACTGGACCTGCATGCCTAGTTTGGATTTTTATAGTGCTAGCTCACTGAAACAACAGTCTGTGGGTAAACATGTTGCTCCATTTGGACACATTATTCTGACTCTGAGCCAATCAATCTTTGCTCTTACTCATTAATATTGTGTGCTTAGCGAAGAAGCAGCAAATACCATTTTTATAATCTTTGGTTTGACCTGACAGGGGTTCAAATCTACAATCTACCACACTCTAGATGAGTACGCTAACCATTACAGCACTGATGTGGATGGATGTCGTTAGTTGTTAGTATATCACCAAAATAATACAATAGAAATCTAATTTTACATTTGTTGTTTTTGGAATTAGATTGATCTGATGTCAGAAACAGATAAAGTTTTTTTCTATGTATAATATTTTAACAATAAAGAAACATCTGTTTATATTTCTTCTGAAAAATCAATAACATTTTGAGTTAAAGGGTTAACAAAAGTACATTGCATAAATATACTAGAGGCTCAGTGGGCTGAGCCTGTGTCACTCACCTTTCATTCTGCTTTGAGGAAACTTAATACAGAACCTTCCATACATGTAGATGCTTCCTACCAAGTTTCGGTTCATTTGGCTATAAGGCAGTTTCAGAGGAGAAGATTTTTTAGATATCGACCAATCAGAAACAAGAATTGCCTATGGTGGCCATGTTTGTTAACTGAACAGGATGAAATGAGTAATCGTCACATAGAGGACATTCCATAGATGCTTCCTACCAAGTTTCGGTTAATTTGGCCAAGCAGTTTCAGAGGAGGAGATTTTTAAAAATTGGCCAATCAGAAACAAGAATTGCCTGTGGTGGCCATGTTTAGTAATGGATCATAACAAAATGTGCACTCTTTAGAGAGGACCTTCCATAGATGCTTCCTACTAAGTTTCAGTTCATTTGGCTGATGGGTTTCAGAGGAGAAGATTAAAATGTGAAAAGTTAACAGATGACAGACAACAAACGACGGATGCCAAGTGATGCCAAAATCCCACATTGCCTTCGGCAAAGTGAGCTAAAAAGAATATTAAAATATGAATACCTACATGTAATGTATAGTATAAACATGTTACATTATATCAGTATTAGTTAATTTCTAAGGGAGATAATGGCAAATTATCTTTCTTTTAACAGTTTAAAGGCAAGAGTTATCTCTCTTTTAACAGTTTACTACAATGGAGAAGTTTTTTTTAGAAATGAACCAATCAGAAACAAGAATTGCCTGTGGTGGCCATGTTTGTTAACGGATCAAGATGAAATGAGCTGAATCTTTATAGAGGACCTTCCATAGATGCTTCCTACCAAGTTTCGATTCAATTGGCTGAGAGGTTTCAGAGGAGAAGATTAAAATGGACTTCTAAAAAAATCGCCGTCGGAAATGTAAGAATTAAATATCAATCGTATATATTTTTCAGTCCTTTGAGCATGTTTCATTTTCTGGGAGAATTTAAGAACCATTTATCTCTTTTCATCTTCAATAAAGTTGCAAAATATTAAATGTGCTGGGTTTTATTGGCGGACATGTAATTTCCCGGTCTGGGAAAGAGTGAAACACATTGTTCCTGTTTATAATGCGCACCCCTCCTACAAATTAAAGAATCTGGGCAAAATCCTGTGCATTATACAACCCTAAATACGGTAGTAACCACATTACCTTTACTGTTACTCCATACGAATGGAAATTTGGGGTAACGTTTTTCTTCATTAGGTCTGTTTTTACATCAGAAGGAAGATTACCAAACATACGGCTATTTTTGTAATCTACAAAAGAACATAAGAATTCTTCAGCTACCAACAGAAATTGTCAGCACCTTTTCCTTTGGTCATTGAAGAACTTGTCAGCATCTTTTCCTTTGGTCATTGAAGAACTTGTCAGTATCTTTTCCTTTGGTCATTGAAGAACTTGTCAGCACCTTTTCCTTTGGTCATTGAAGAATTTGTCAGTATCTTTTCCTTTGGTTATTGAAGAACTTGTCAGCATCTTTTCTTTTGGTCATTGAAGAATTTGTCAGCATCATTTCCTTTGGTCATTGAAGAACTTGTCAGTATCTTTTCCTTTGGTCATTGAAGAATTTGTCAGCATCTTTTCCTTTGGTCATTGAAGAACTTGTCAGTATCTTTTCCTTTGGTCATTGAAGAACTTGTCAGCATCTTTTCCTTTGGTCATTGAAGAATTTGTCAGTATCTTTTCCTTTGGTCATTGAAGAACTTGTCAGCACCTTTTCCTTTGGTCATTGAAGAACTTGTCAGCACCTTTTCCTTTGGTTATTGAAGAACTTGAATAACTGTATTAGTTATCAGTTTCATGTTTCTTAATGTTGAGTGTGTGCTCTGACTCAATTATTTTTTTGTGTATCAACAATCTGATTGTTATAAAACAATATTGTAGATGTTCATAGTTAATATTTAGTGATCGTCAGCTATGTCATGGCAAGAACAAACTACATTTTGAGAGACCAACTCGCTTAGTTGGATTTTTATTTTGCTAGCTCGTTGAAATTACAGTCCATGATTAGACATGTCACTCCACTTGGAGCTATTATCCAGATTACAAGCCAAAGATTCTTTGTCTCTTACCCCTTAATGCTGTGTGCTTAACGGAGAGGCAGCAAATTTGATATTCTTTGGTCTGATTTGATTAACTATTATACCATAGATGTGATTTGTAGATTTTCATAAAAAATTAATACATGTAATTAAAGCAAATAGTGCTTAGTTATTACAATCAAAGATTTTTACTTACTTTGCACAGATGTGTTATTATAAGTATAGAAAAGCAACATAATATTACTTCAAACTATCAAAATTAAATTAATCCAATTATTACATTTAAAATATGTCAAAATATTCATTCTCACACAATCAATAAAACAAAAAACAAATAATACCACACTGTTGTAACAGTTCCTAAAAATAAATAATACCACACTGTTGTAACAGTTCCTAAAAACAAAATAATACTACACTGTTGTAACAGTTCCTAAAAATAAATAATACCACACTGTTGTAACAGTTCCTAAAAACAAAATAATACTACACTGTTGTAACAGTTCCTAAAAATAAATAATACCACACTGTTGTAACAGTTCCTAAAAACAAAATAATACTACACTGTTGTAACAGTTCCTAAAAACAAAATAATACTACACTGTTGTAACAGTTCCTAAAAATAAATAATACCACTGTTGTAACAGTTCCTAAAAACAAAATAATACCACACTGTTGTAACAGTTCCTAAAAACAAAATAATACTACACTGTTGTAACAGTTCCTAAAAACAAAATAATACTACACTGTTGTAACAGTTCCTAAAAATAAATAATACCACACTGTTGTAACAGTTCCTAAAAACAAAATAATACTACACTGTTGTAACAGTTCCTAAAAATAAATAATACCACACTGTTGTAACAGTTCCTAAAAACAAAATAATACTACACTGTTGTAACAGTTCCTAAAAACAAAATAATACTACACTGTTGTAACAGTTCCTAAAAACAAAATAATACTACACTGTTGTAACAGTTCCTAAAAACAAAATAATACTACACTGTTGTAACAGTTCCTAAAAATAAATAATACCACACTGTCGTAACAGTTCCTAAAAACAAAATAATACTACACTGTTGTAACAGTTCCTAAAAATAAATAATACCACACTGTTGTAACAGTTTCTAAAAACAAAATAATACTACACTATTGTAACAGTTCCTAAAAACAAAATAATACTACACTGTTGTAACAGTTCCTAAAAATAAATAATACCACTGTTGTAACAGTTCCTAAAAACAAAATAATACTACACTGTTGTAACAGTTCCTAAAAACAAAATAATACTACACTGTTGTAACAGTTCCTAAAAACAAAATAATACTACACTGTTGTAACAGTTCCTAAAAACAAATAATACCACACTGTTGTAACAGTTCCTAAAAACAAAATAATACTACACTGTTGTAACAGTTCCTAAAAATAAATAATACCACACTGTTGTAACAGTTCCTAAAAACAAAATAATACTACACTGTTGTAACAGTTCCTAAAAACAAAATAATATTACACTGTTGTAACAGTTCCTAAAAACAAAATAATACTACACTGTTGTAACAGTTCCTAAAAACAAAATAATACTACACTGTTGTAACAGTTCCTAAAAATAAATAATACTACACTGTTGTAACAGTTCCTAAAAACAAAATAATACTACACTGTTGTAACAGTTCCTAAAAACAAAATAATACTACACTGTTGTAACAGTTCCTAAAAACAAAATAATACTACACTGTTGTAACAGTTCCTAAAAACAAAATAATACTACACTGTTGTAACAGTTCCTAAAAATAAAATAATACTACACTGTTGTAACAGTTCCTAAAAACAAAATAATACTACACTGTTGTAACAGTTCCTAAAAACAAAATAATACTACACTGTTGTAACAGTTCCTAAAAACAAAATAATACTACACTGTTGTAACAGTTCCTAAAAACAAAATAATACTACACTGTTGTAACAGTTCCTAAAAACAAAATAATACTACACTGTTGTAACAGTTCCTAAAAACAAAATAATACTACACTGTTGTAACAGTTCCTAAAAACAAAATAATACTACACTGTTGTAACAGTTCCTAAAAACAAAATACTACTACACTGTTGTAACAGTTCCTAAAAACAAAATAATACTACACTGTTGTAACAGTTCCTAAAAATAAAATAATACTACACTGTTGTAACAGTTCCTAAAAACAAAATAATACTACACTGTTGTAACAGTTCCTAAAAACAAAATAATACTACACTGTTGTAACAGTTCCTAAAAACAAAATAATACTACACTGTTGTAACAGTTCCTAAAAATAAAATAATACTACACTGTTGTAACAGTTCCTAAAAACAAAATAATACTACACTGTTGTAACAGTTCCTAAAAATAAAATAATACCACACTGTTGTAACAGTTCCTAAAAACAAAATAATACTACACTGTTGTAACAGTTCCTAAAAATAAAATAATACTACACTGTTGTAACAGTTCCTAAAAACAAAATAATACTACACTGTTGTAACAGTTCCTAAAAACAAAATAATACTACACTGTTGTAACAGTTCCTAAAAATAAATAATACCACACTGTTGTAACAGTTCCTAAAAACAAAATAATACTACACTGTTGTAACAGTTCCTAAAAACAAAATAATACTACACTGTTGTAACAGTTCCTAAAAATAAAATAATACTACACTGTTGTAACAGTTCCTAAAAATAAAATAATACCACACTGTTGTAACAGTTCCTAAAAACAAAATAATACTACACTGTTGTAACAGTTCCTAAAAACAAAATAATACTACACTGTTGTAACAGTTCCTAAAAACAAAATAATACTACACTGTTGTAACAGTTCCTAAAAACAAAATAATACTACACTGTTGTAACAGTTCCTAAAAACAAAATAATACTAAACTGTTGTAACAGTTCCTAAAAACAAAATAATACTACACTGTTGTAACAGTTCCTAAAAACAAAATAATACTACACTGTTGTAACAGTTCCTAAAAACAAAATAATACTACACTGTTGTAACAGTTCCTAAAAACAAAATAATACTACACTGTTGTAACAGTTCCTAAAAACAAAATAATACTACACTGTTGTAACAGTTCCTAAAAATAAAATAATACCACACTGTTGTAACAGTTCCTAAAAACAAAATAATACTACACTGTTGTAACAGTTCCTAAAAACAAAATAATACTACACTGTTGTAACAGTTCCTAAAAACAAAATAATACTACACTGTTGTAACAGTTCCTAAAAACAAAATAATACTACACTGTTGTAACAGTTCCTAAAAACAAAATAATACCACACTGTTGTAACAGTTCCTAAAAACAAAATAATACTACACTGTTGTAACAGTTCCTAAAAACAAAATAATACCACAGTGTTGTAACAGTTCCTAAAAATTGTAAAAACACAAGCAAAATCAAAACCCATAACATGCAGTCAAACCTGTCTAATGTGACCTTCCAAGGGAGTAGTGAAATATGGTCACATAAGACAGGTAGTCACTTAATACAGGTTTAATTGATATAAAATGCACTGTGAAGGGAAACAAAAATAAGGTCACATAATACAAGTTATTGCTTAATAGAGGTGGTCACTAAAGCAGATTTAACTGTAACTTAATAGAGGTGGTCACTAAAGCAGGTTTGACTGTAACTTAATAGAGGTGGTCACTAAAGCAGATTTGTCTGTAACTTAATAGAGGTGGTCACTAAAGCAGATTTGACTGTAACTTAATAGAGGTGGTCACTAAAGCAGGTTTGACTGTAACTTAATAGAGGTGATCACTAAAGCAGGTCTGACTGTAACTTAATAGAGGTGGTCACTAAAGCAGATTTGACTGTAACTTAATAGAGGTGGTCACTAAAGCAGGTTTGACTGTAACTTAATAGAGGTGGTCAATAAAGCAGATTTGACTATAAGTTAATAGAGGTGGTCACTAAAGCAGGTTTGACTGTAACTTAATAGAGGTGGTCACTAAAGCAGGTCTGACTGTAACTTAATAGAGGTGGTCACTAAAGCAGGTTTGACTGTAACTTAATAGAGGTGGTCACTAAAGCAGGTTTGACTGTAACTTAATAGAGGTGGTCACTAAAGCAGATTTGACTAACTTAATAGAGGTGGTCACTAAAGCAGATTTGACTGTAACTTAATAGAGGTGGTCACTAAAGCAGATTTGATTGTAACTTAACAGAGGTGGTCACTAAAGCAGATTTGACTGTAACTTAATAGAGGTGGTCACTAAAGCAGGTTTGACTGTAACTTAATAGAGGTGGTCACTAAAGCAGGTTTGACTGTAACTTAATAGAGGTGGTTACTAAAGTGGGTTTGACTGTAACTTAATAGAGGTGGTCACTAAAGCAGATTTGACTGTAACTCAATAGAGGTGGTCACTAAAGCAGATTTGACTGTAACTTAATAGAGGTGGTCACTAAAGCAGATTTGACTGTAACTTAATAGAGGTGGTCACTAAAGCAGGTCTGACTGTAACTTAATAGAGGTGGTCACTAAAGCAGATTTGACTGTAACTTAATAGAGGTGGTCACTAAAGAAGATTTGACTTTAACTTAATAGAGGTGGTCACTAAAGCAGATTTAACTGTAACTTAATAGAGGTGGTCACTAAAGCAGGTCTGACTGTAACTTAATAGAGGTGGTCAATAAAGCAGATTTGACTATAACTTAATAGAGGTGGTCACTAAAGCAGGTTTGACTAACTTAATAGAGGTGGTCACTAAAGCAGATTTGACTAACTTAATAGAGGTGGTCACTAAAGCAGATTTGACTGTAACTTAATAGAGGTGGTCACTAAAGCAGATTTGATTGTAACTTAATAGAGGTGGTCACTAAAGCAGATTTGACTGTAACTTAATAGAGGTGGTCACTAAAGCAGGTTTGACTGTAACTTAATAGAGGTGGTCACTAAAGCAGGTTTGACTGTAACTTAATAGAGGTGGTCACTAAAGCAGATTTGACTGTAACTTAATAGAGGTGGTCACTAAAGCAGGTTTGACTGTAACTTAATAGAGGTGGTCAATAAAGCAGATTTGACTATAACTTAATAGAGGTGGTCACTAAAGCAGGTTTGACTGTAACTTAATAGAAGTGGTCACTAAAGCAGATTTGACTAACTTAATAGAGGTGGTCACTAAAGCAGATTTGACTGTAACTTAATAGAGGTGGTCACTAAAGCAGGTTTGACTGTAACTTAATAGAGGTGGTCACTAAAGTGGGTTTGACTGTAACTTAATAGAGGTGGTCACTAAAGCAGATTTGACTGTAACTTAATAGAGGTGGTCACTAAAGCAGATTTGACTAACTTAATAGAGGTGGTCACTAAAGCAGATTTGACTGTATCTTAATAGAGGTGGTCACTAAAGCAGGTTTGACTGTAACTTAATAGAGGTGGTCACTAAAGAAGATTTGACTGTAACTTAATAGAGGTGGTCACTAAAGCAGATTTAACTGTAACTTAATAGAGGTGGTCACTAAAGCAAGTCTGACTAACTTAATAGAGGTGGTCACTAAAGCAGGTCTGACTGTAACTTAATAGAGGTGGTCACTAAAGCAGGTTTGACTGTAACTTAATAGAGGTGGTCACTAAAGCAGGTTTGACTGTAACTTAATAGAGGTGGTCACTAAAGCAGGTCTGACTGTAACTTAATAGAGGTGGTCACTGAAGCAGGTCTGACTGTAACTTAATAGAGGTGGTCACTAAAGCAGGTTTGACTGTAACTTAATAGAGGTGGTCACTAAAGCAGGTTTGACTGTAACTTAATAGAGGTGGTCACTAAAGCAGATTTGACTGTAACTTAATAGAGGTGGTCACTAAAGCAGGTCTGACTGTAACTTAATAGAGGTGGTCACTAAAGTGGGTTTGACTGTAACTTAATAGAGGTGGTCACTAAAGCAGGTTTGACTGTAACTTAATAGAGGTGGTCACTAAAGCAGGTCTGACTGTAACTTAATAGAGGTGGTCACTAAAGCAGATTTGACTGTAACTTAATAGAGGTGGTCACTAAAGCAGGTATGACTGTAACTTAATAGAGGTGGTCACTAAAACAGATTTGACTGTACATGATTGCTCACTTTCATGGCTTGGTGCAAGCACTTTAGTATGAATTAAATTAACAATTCAGAATGTCAAAGAAATGCCTGATCCTATATTAAGCAGATGTTGTAATCATTAATTATAAACATTGAGGGGAACCCCCATCAAATGTCCTGCACTCACTTCCATTATAAAGCATGCAAGGCTTTAAGGAATTCCCATTTAAAATGTAGGAGGAGTTGTGCATGCAAACTTTTTGATGAACTGACAGATGGATGGCCAGACAAGAAGAAACAATATGCCTCCTAAAGAAGGGAGAGGGTTAGGGGGTTATGGTGTTTAATGCCACTTTCAACAGTATTTCAGTTATATCGTGGCGGTCAGTTTTATTGTTGGAGGAAACTGGAGTACCTGGGGAAAACCACCAACCTGTCGCAAGTCACTGACAAACTTTATCACATATTGTTGTATCGAGTGGTATGTTTAGTAAAGTTCAATAGAACATCCTGTACACTAGCATCAATTGATATCAGTAAAAAGATAATAGATATTGAATCTCCTGTAAGTGCCTCACACTCAACATTACTGGTAGGTTTTATTTTAACAACAATATAGCTTTATTCATCACACTCAACATTAGTAATGTACAATGGATGGGACTGGTCATATACACTAGCATTACCAGTAAAATAAACTGAAGGAATCTCTCTCAAGTGCTTCATGCTCACCTTTACTAATGTTCAAAGGTAGAGACTGGTCCCATACTCTAGCATCAGTTGTAACCATTATTTCTGCAACAAGGGCAGACAACTCTTGAAATCCCAGACAGGTACCCCAAACTGGGTAATAATCACCTTTATCATATGCCTGTAATATACAGTCTTCATTTCAATTACATTAGTTTTTCTTCCTGAGAATATGGACAGAAATTTTAAGAATTGATGACACTATTTTTAGTCTCTGATCAAACAGGTTACTTTATTTATAGATTTAAGACAACATTAATGTCTATCTTGCCATGGAAATTGTTTGAATTGAAAAGGAAATTATTGTACAACATTGTAATCAAAATGTTATTACCGTTTAGTTTTCGATAAGCAACTGCTTTCCTTGAAATGAGACAGATTTATCAAGGAAATATTTGCAATCATCATCATTTTCTGATCTCAGCCTTTTATTGACAGATATATAGGTAGACCTAATATTACATACTTATATATACTGTACATCAAAATGGAGAACTGTATACAATGTTAAAATATTCAAAACTTCTCTGTTATAAAATTATAAGAAAATCTGTGTCATGAATTGGGGCTGTCGTGGTCATGATCATATGATGGTTGGATTTACAACTACCTATGCAATCAGTGCCTATCACTACTAAAATTGTGAGTTCGAACCCCATTCATGGCGAGGTGTACTCGATACAAAATTATGTGATAAAGTTTGTTAGTGACTTGCTGCAGGTATGTGGTTTTTTCAGGGTACTCAACAATAAAACTGACTGCCACGATATAACTGAAATATTGTTGAAAGTGGCATTAAACACCATAAAACCAAATCAAAACCATATATACTTATATTTACTGTTCGTCAAAATGAAAAACTGTATAGAATATGTTAATATTCTTATAAAATTATAAGAAAATCCTTGTCATCATTTAAAAATTGAGAAAGCATCAGAGATGCAACAGACGAGTTTCAAGTCAAAATCATTTGGTCTTGTTTTATAAATAAGTAAGAAACTAAAGAATAACTTTGGAAGAGGATCACCCAAGGAACATTTGGGCAAAGTTTGGTTAAAATTGACAAAATGGTTTCAGAGATATATGTAATTCTCATAAAAACTTCCGGTAGGGGATGGGGATGACCCCGGGCCTCAACTCTTGGGGCATTTAATTTGTCTATTCACCCTGATCATAAATATATATGGTTTAAGGGTGGGGATCTCAACCATTAAAAAGTTCACTTCAGGTAGGGGGTGGGGTATGACCCCCCGGGGCCTGAGCTATAAGGCATTTAATTTGCCTAGTCACCCTGATCATAAATATATATGGCTTAGGGGTGGAGATCTCAACCATTAAAAAGTTCACTTCAGGTAGGGGGTGGGGTATGACCCTGGGGCCTGAGCTATAATGCATTCAATCTGCCTAGTCACCCTGATCATAAATATATATGGTTTAGGGTGGGGATCTCGGTCACATTTTTTTAAACAGATTCCCCAGTGGGGTGGGGCTGAGCCCTGGAGATAACAAATGTTGAATGCACAACTTCACATTGGCATCTCCACCCATACCAAATATTAAGTTTCTATCTTTTGTAGTTTCAGAGAAATGTGTAATTCTCAAAATATGTACCTTTTCTATAAAAAACCATGATTTTACAAGAAAAAAACAATAGATTAATCTGAATTTCGAACTTGCTCTAAATAATAGAGCGCTATCGTGTTAACGAAGATAGGCTAACATACGCCCACCCGCCTTTCGCCAAAACATCAGCTGACTGCAACTTCGGTGCAACTTGGCTAAAAATGTTTCAGCCACAAAGCCTTCATCGGTGTTTTATTCTATTAAACCATTCTGTGTTAATATAAAATGTAAAATAAGATAAATGTTTCTTGTCAGTTTTATTTCATGCTCCCGTGCAGCAGTTACTAGTGTGAAGAAACTTACCCTTCATGCTCCTGTGCAGCACATACTAGTGTGAAGAAACTTAACCTTAATGCTCCCGTGCAGTAGATACTAGTGTGAAGAAACTTACCCTTCATGCTCCCGTGCAGCAGTTACTAGTGTGAAGAAACTTACCCTTAATGCTCCCGTGCAGCAGTTACTAGTGTGAAGAAACTTACCCTTCATGCTCCCGTGCAGCAGTTACTAGTGTGAAGAAACTTACCCTTCATGCTCCCGTGCAGCACATACTAGTGTGAAGAAACGTACCCTTCATGCTCCCATGCAGCAGTTACTAGTGTGAAGAAACTTACCCTTAATGCTCCCGTGCAACAGTTACTAGTGTGAAGAAACTCACCCTTAATGCTCCCATGCAGCAGTTACTAGTGTGAAGAAACTTACCCTTCATGCTCCTGTGCAGCAGTTACTAGTGTGAAGAAACTTACCCTTAATGCTCCTGTGCAGCAGTTACTAGTGTGAAGAAACTTACCCTTCTTGCTCCCGTGCAGCAGTTACTAGTGTAAAGAAACTTACCCTTCATGCTCCTGTGCAGCAGTTACTAGTGTGAAGAAACTTACCCTTCATGCTCCCGTGCAGCAGTTACTAGTGTGAAGAAACTTACCCTTCATGCTCCCATGCAGCAGTTACTAGTGTGAAGAAACTTACCCTTCATGCTCCCGTGCAGCAGTTACTAGTGTGAAGAAACTTACCCTTCATGCTCCCATGCAGCAGTTACTAGTGTGAAGAAACTTACCCTTAATGCTCCTGTGCAGCAGTTACTAGTGTGAAGAAACTTACCCTTAATGCTCCTGTGCAGCAGTTACTAGTGTGAAGAAACTTAACCTTAATGCTCCCGTGCAGCAGTTACTAGTGTGAAGAAACTTAACCTTCATGCTCCCATGCAGCAGTTACTAGTGTGAAGAAACTTACCCTTCATGCTCCCGTGCAGCAGTTACTAGTGTGAAGAAACTTACCCTTAATGCTCCTGTGTAGCAGTTACTAGTGTGAAGAAACTTACCCTTAATGCTCCTGTGTAGCAGTTACTAGTGTGAAGAAACTTACCCTTAATGCTCCTGTGCAGCAGTTACTAGTGTGAAGAAACTTACCCTTAATGCCATATTGTAGAAATATCTAGAAGCATTGGCGTAGCCTGATATAAACAAATCTACACCTCCCCCTGGTAATAATACACTACAGAAAGATAAAAATAGCATCAAATTCTACCCGTCATTCCTTTATTATGGTAACATTTAAATATAGAATCCAATTGTTGATTTGTTTTATGAGAATGGATTTCTCAGAGCAATTACATTGAAGGTGAAGACTGAGATGTGAGATGCCATGAGATGTGAGATGCCATCAGATGTCCATTTCAAGCAAAACAAATCAATGATAGTATGTTTATTGAGGATTTGGTAATGTGACGTCAGTGACGTCATTATAACATCACATTAGAAAATGGCAATATTATGTTAATATCACACTTGTTGCTTGACAATAGATATTAACAAAAATGTCAATTTTCTTTTTTTATCAATGTGCGACGTAATAGTGTCTTTGACATTTACTTCACTGAGTTTGGTGCTGCTTTGACAACTGTTTTACCTGTTTTGTTCTAGTATTGTTATAAATACTGTTACAGTGACAGCCAGAAACTTTGAGCCGTACTGAAAGCAGGAGGTTTGGCACTTTAAAATCTGATTCAACCCAACATTTCTTTAGAAATGCCTGTACCAAGTCAGGGTCATTACGGTTTTCACAGTTTTCCGGTTGTTGACTGATTTTGTCTGTCTATATACTTATGAGTTTTGACTTTCCCTTTGTAAGATTGTTCGGAGTTCGGTAATTTTTATTATTACCCTTATCACATGTAAACATCATAAGGAAAATGTACAAATTGATAAACTTTTAGTATTTATAAACTCACATGAAAACCTGGAAAAAAATTGACAGTGGAGATTCACATGGTTTTTTTTTAATGATTTTGAATTAAACCATTCTCATATAAAACAAATTCACATTTGGTTTGCAAGCCAAAAAAATGTAATTATTATACAAATATTCTAAATATAGATCTAGAGGATAATGATGAATCAAGGAGAATTATAGAAATACAAGAACAACAAAGATGTTACAAGACTATTTTGTCACTACTGACTTTCTCTTAAGGATTAGAATGAAAAACAAAATACCACACTGTCAGAATAGTTACAAAAACTAGTCAGAAAATTGAAGAAACAGAGACAAATGAATACATTTTTTGTACCCCTAACACATATACATGACTGAATACTTTCCTGGCTTGGTACACTGGAACTTCAATGAAAAGTGGCAGTGTTAAACTAATGCTATGGGCTCATAAAATGATGTGGTCATACAAGTATTTTTCACATTGCTTAGTTATATATATTTGACTTTTTAATATATATATATGACATTTTAGACGTTTATATATATATAAGTATAACTTACCCGTTAGTGTATGTAAACATCTTTTCATAATATTCTTCAGGTTGATTGTCCCTGTCAAAAATGATTATATCAATTTACATCAATTTGACATGTCTAGCTAAACATACTCCAAAATATTAGAGGCCAATCTTAATTTTCTGTATTCAAAGATTCTTCAAATAAATAATTCATGCTCATTGTTTTGTTCAATAGTTTGGCTTTAACTGTTTCAGAGCTATCAGAAAAGAACTTAAAACATTTTCACCGTACATTCTTATGTGAAACTATGATGTTCTTTGTATCTTGAATCTATGAAAGTGCAGCAAAAACGCAAAGCAAATATGTGGGAAAATTTGGTTTCCTTTGGCACAATGAGACCAAGATTGACAGCTGAACCCAATGTGAAGACATATAGCTTGAATGATCCTTTGGGTCGGGTGAGTATAAAATGTGAACTTTAACTATGCCCCTTATTACTGTAATAAACATAAGTAACTAGAGGCTCACCTGAGCCTGTATCGCTCACCTGGGTCGGGTGAGTATAAAATGTGAACTTTAACTATGCTCCTTATTACGGTAATAAACATAAGTAACTAGAGGCTCACCTGAGACTGTATCGCTCACCTGGGTCGAGTGAGTATAAAATGTGAACTTTAACTATGCCCCTTACTACTGTAATAAACATAAGTAACTAGAGGCTCACCTGAGCCTGTATCGCTCACCTGGGTCGGGTGAGTATAAAATGTGAACTTTAACTATGCTCCTTATTACGGTAATAAACATAAGTAACTAGAGGCTCACCTGAGCCTGTATCGCTCACCTGGGTCGGGTGAGTATAAAATGTGAACTTTAACTATGCTCCTTATTACTGTAATAAACATAAGTAACTAGAGGCTCACCTGAGCCTGTATCGCTCTCCTGGGTCAGGTGAGTATAAAATATGAACTTTAACTATGCTCCTTATTACTGTAATAAACATAAGTAAATAGAGGCTCACCTGAGCCTGTATCGCTCACCTGATTATTCATACGCAGTTTGTGTTCAATTTTCCATGAAGTCTAGATTTTAAGAAAAATTATTCCATCAAAATTGGATGAAAAATAAAAATTCTATATACCTTTCAATATGCAAAATTTCGGAATTTGGGTCCCTCTTAGACACTTTTCGAAATAAAATAGCAAAGATATTTAATGGCACATCAATAACCCATTAAGATGAACACTTTGCAAAATCTGTATTAAAATTGGATGAAAAATAAAAACTTTGCACTTTTCTGCCTCTTTCGGTCAAGATTATCTCGGAAACCATAAAAGATAGAGGAAATTCATTTATGTACTACCAAAAGCTTTCAACACTATTCATTCAAAAACAAAAAAAGCACATTAAAGTTGGATGAAAAAAACATCTACAGTATGTGGCCAAAAGTATTGCCACATGTAAAAAAAATCCCTTTATAATCAACCAAAACCATATTTTTTCAAAAAATTATTGTGAAGTCATTTCTGGATAGATTTTAACAAATTTTACACCAAAACATTTAGAATTGTCTATATTTTGACTGTTTATTTGCTCATTATGTTTATATGAGTGGTTTTTATTTGTACATAATTTAAACATAACAAATAAAAATTGACTTTGATTTTCCTATATATTTCAACTAAAAATAAATAATAATACCTTTGTTGATAATCAGACTATATTTAATAGACTGGATGATAAAAGGAACTGGATATCAGAATGGGCAAAAATAAAAAAATCAATACCAGAAAATTTTGTTAAGAAATTAAAATCCGATGATAACGAAAAGATAAAAAAATCATTAGGTTTAAAAATAGATAGTTATTTGAATATTAGAAATCATAATAATAAAATCATTGTTCCAAAAGAGCTGAAACTGAAGAATATCCAGAAAGAAATACGTAAACCAATTACGCCAAAATGTCAATTCAAATGGGATACAATTTATGAAAAGAAATTTAACTGGATATCAATTTGGTATATACTGAACAAGATTAAATGTAAACAAAGCATTATCCAGTTTCAATGGAAATGTTTGCATAACATTGTCTATTCAGAATATAGATTACAAAAAATGGGAAAATCAGATGGTCAATGTCATTTTTGTAAAAATGAAATAGAGTCCCTTATGCATTTGTTTTACAGGTGTCATAAAATTAAACATGTCTTAGATGAATTAAAACACATTTTTAATAGCATTTTTGAAAAAAATATAGTACTTGTTGAGGAAAACTTAATCATTGGGGTGTATGAGGGAGAAATAACTGAAAATCTACTTTTAATGAATTTAGTAATTTGTATATTAAAATGGGTAATTTGGAAAACAAGAAATTATATAAAACATAATAAAAGTACTTACAGGGAAGCAATAGTTATCACAAATCTCAAAAATGAACTCAGAAGTAATATACAAATGATGATTAAGAACCCAGAAGTTCGAAACTTATATAATATTAGGAAATTACAGCTATTATTGGATACATTATGAATTTAGTTGTATTAATAATTCCTTTCATTGTTTACTGTGTAAAAATGTATGTTTATAAATTGAATATGAGAGATAAAATATGATTTATTTGCTTATGGTATTGTATTCTTACTACAACTGTACCAGTATTTATTTATTTAATTATATTGTTCATTGTAAATATTTGTAAACCTTTGAGGTTTCCTGGCACCCAGAGGTAAATTGTTCACAGGTGTAATATAGATATAATAAAAAAAAAAAAAAAAAAAAAAAAAAAATCCTAAAAATTAACAATCCTGTTTAAATTATGTACAAATAAAAACCACTCATATAAACATAATGAGCAAATAAAAATTCAAAATATAGACAATTCTGAATGTTTTGGTGTGAAATTTGTTAAAATCTATCCTGAAATGACTTGAATTTTTTGAAAAAATATGGTTTTGGTTGATTATATAGGGATTTTTTTTACATGTGGCAATTTTTTTGGCCACATGCTGTACATATATACCTTTCAATTATAATTATTTTTTTTTTAATTTTGGGCCCAAAAATAGCAAAATAAAATAATGGGCCATCAATAACTCATAAAGATGATCAGTTTGCAAAAAACTGCATTAAAATTGGATGAAAATTAAAAAAATTCAAATTTGTTAATACCCCACTCCCCCTTTGACCACTTTTATGTAAAAATAAGTCAGAGTTACATAAAAATGTTATGCATGTTTCTGAAGGGATTTTCTTAAGGAATGCATTAAAAATCCTCATCAAAAAGAAATGAACAATAAATAATTTATACCCATATATATGGATACACATTTTGGGCCTCTTGTTTCTTTTGAGCACTTTATAAGGGACCACCCAATGCACATTCCTACCAAGTCTAGTTTCAATTGGCCAAGTGGTTTATAGATGATGACGTCTGACGCAGATTAAGACGATGGACACCAAGTGAAGGCAATACCTCCCATGATGTGAGTTAATAAGTGAATTATCTCCCTTTCAGATATAATTGTATACATACAAGATAGGAACAACTCCTCCTCCTGCACTCTCTATCCATTTAATATAATCTGCTGGAATACCAGTGTCTCCTTGTTTAAAAAATGATTTTTGAGCAATCACACCTGAAAAATTAATTTATAGTTTATAGTAGCATCAAGTTTTAAATCAAATTTATCTACCTGTAATATGTTTTTAATCAGTAATATTTCTCAAAAAAGAATGGCCTATATCAAATTTAACTTAAGATATCCAAAAACAGACTTAATATATTTTCAATTGTCATGTGCAACCTCTGATAAAATCTTAATCTTGTCGATGGCGGTCAGTATTTGATAGAAGTAAAATGAAATATTTTTGCAGATTTAATATTTTCAAGGGGCATAACTCTAGAATTAACAATACAGTCAAAATCAAATTTGACCTATATTCTGTCATAATAATCATACCATAAATAATCATGTCCATCAAAAGTAACTATAGATACCATTTTGGAAATTATTATTAAGTATTTTAGTTTTTTATATTTTCATGTGACATAACTGACTAGAAGTATTGAAAGTGGATACAAGATACACAAAATTGATTCTGTTGAAGTACATGTACTGTTAATTACATCCCCGTCATTTGGACACATAATCCATATAAATAATAATAAGATAATGGCCTAGTGCATAAATGTGCAACGAATCCATCGGTAGTTGGTCCAAATGCTGGGTTTGAGAGTCTTTCAGAAAGTTTTCCAAAGTTTGAATTCAAAATATTTTTAAATTTGACTTTTCCAGGGTACAGCTCTTGTTCTTCTGATTCCAGAAATGTCTGATTACTAGGTCATAGTGAAGTCATTCTTATACTGTGTCACTTAATACATAAATATACAAATTATAAATGTATTGGGCCTAATTATATATAAAAACAAAACTGTTCTGTCATGAATTATGTGGGGTTATTTACCATAACTTTAACATTGTATTTACAGTCATCTTTTAACCATATTTTGGTTGCTCTATTGAAATCATAAAATTCTATAAATTTGGGAATCTTAATATTCTTGTAAGAGGTAAAAGTAATCCTAAAGATTCATCAAAGGTACAAATATACATTGTATGTCCAGTGGTTTCTGAGATGTAACTAACACCAAAACTTTGACTTTGACTGTATGGCAGCCATGCTTTCTTAGGTCTCTGCAACCATATTTGAAATTGTAGAATTTCAAAAATCTTGGAATCCTGATATTTTATAGCAAGTAAAGTCATCCTAAAGTTTCATATAGTTATATTTAGAATTTTCTGTGATATGGCTTGGCCTAAAACATTTTGTTGTCCAACAGCAAGACCTCACCAATCTCAAAGATCTGATTTAATATTGACTGATTCTTTATTTCCTCCATTCTGTATGTATGAAGATTTCACAACCTTCCTCAGTCAAAATATTTTTTTCTCATGAGAAGGAAAGCACAAATTTTGTTCACCATCATGTGGAATATAAATACATATTTCCTTAAAAAACATTTCTATAGCCGGTGACAGCATACATTTTTTTTCAGCTACAATGCAAAATCTAAATTTTTTTCGGTCAGCTAGGGAATTAAAATATTTTTTCCAAAAAAATCCCAGGACCCCCCAGATAAGAAAATGGTTGTTGCCTTAGAAAAAAAATAAGAATGGTGGAAAAATAGACTGGTGTATTCTTACAAACAGTTTCAGTTGATCAAATTTAGAAATAAAACCATGACAACAGTTTCTGATTGTACATGTACTTACCAATGATGGGTCTAATGTAAGCTGTTGTCTGTGTCAACAACACAGTGTTAATTATAACAACAACCAGTAAAAACACCTCCATCTTTACACAATGACCAGTCTGAAAATAATATTAACATCAAAAGAGAAAGTACAAAAATAACTTCCTTATTATAATAATGACAAATGAAAAAAGTTTAATTGACAAATGAAAAAAGTTCAATAAAATTTGAAAAATACTATGTCTTTAACAATTACTAATAGCTGTTTGTAATTAAAAAAAACCAATGCAGTAATTAATTATTATTACAGTATATACAGAAATATTTATTTTATATACAGTTGTGTACAATGGGAGATAATCCTTATAAATATTGTAATCTTCAATGGGAGATAATTCATACACTCCTCAGCTGTGATAACATCTTCTTTGTACATGTATGTATTTAGCTTAGTTCTGTTTTATCTTTTGATGATTGTTCAATGTTTGGACTTTAAATCAATAAAATTATTATTATTATTATTATTATTATTATTATTATTGTGTTTTTTTGTTTACTACCAAGGAAGTAATTCACTAAATGTACCTCGGAAGGTGAGTCAACATAATTCGTCAGATAATAGAAATGTATTGCTAACACAGAAAATTAACACCTTACGTAATAGCTAAGACAGGCACAGAGATGTCACAATTGTGTAAACTAAATAAGGCTATTTAAATCTTAAATCCGACTTGCTTACCTTATTACAAAGTGCTTTCAATCCGACATGTTTATTACAAGTCAATGATTTTCCTACTCATTTGTATCTGGGGTCCGGGTACAGAGTACAGAGTACAAATTTTATTTAAAGTCGGAGTATAAAAACATACAACATAAGCTCTGAAGAGCTTTTAAAACCGACATACATGTAAATAACAAAACAAGCATAAGGACAGACATGCATAAAAAGCAGAGCACATACATATTATAAAACATAAAAGCACAGTAGTTGAACTAAATTAAAAATAAGCATAGTTGATGAACTAAACTAAAAATATCTAGTAAAACTTAAAAGCACAGTAGTTGAACTAAATTAAAAATAAGCACAGTTGATGAACTAAACTAAAAATATCTAGCATACTAAGGGAAGGAAATCAAACTGAAGCCTTGCATGCAAAGCAATGACATGAGCTGCCTGACCATGTATTAATCAAATTTTTAAACTGGTCTAGTGACATGTCTTTTCTAAAGTGGTCAGGCAGCTCATTCCAGAGTTTTGCACCTGCATAACGAAAAGATTGCAAACCAAAACTTGTAGTTCTTACCGGTGGTAAAGCTGCTTTATTTTGATATCTAAAAGAATACGAAGTATTTTTTATATCTATGAGGTCAAATAAATAAACAGGACAATCCTTATTAAGGGTCCCTTATATTTGGGAAAATTAGCGCGTAAATGATGTGAATTGGGAATAGATGGGAAGAGCAATACATTTATTAGTTTGGAGGTCCAGTAATAGAATAGCAATCATACTGTACCAAGGTTAATGCCCACAGTAACTCCTGTGATGAGGAAGAATGAACACAAAACAGTTCACAAAACTTACATAAATACCCTTGGTGTACCACACTGTCATATACAGGGGGACCAACCGGTTAATCGAGAAAAGCCGTTCGTGTACGATTGTTAATCGGGTTTTTTGATTCGTGAACGATTCGGTTATTAGTTCGTGTACGATTATTTTGAGGATCCAGACATGATTCCTTGACGGTAAGCGTAAATTATTACTAATTAAGGAAACAATTATTAATTATCTCTTCGCAGTTCCCTTCCTTTATTATATCTCCAATCTGTATTGTTGTAACTGTTGATATAATTATGAATGTATATTTGTTATTGCCCCTTGAGGGACCCTAATTGGAATAAAAAATATTGTATTGTATTGTATTGTATATCTTTGATGGTGTATACTCCAAAACTTTCGTTGATATAAACCTTGCGTGAAATGTGGTCAGAAAGTCTAAAAAGCATTGCATCAAAATGTCACAAGAACTATAATATTCCTATATTCACACATTTACACTTTTTTATGACTGAAACATCACTTTAATAGAAACATTCTTCTATATTGGAGTGGTTAAAAGACCTTTTTCACAAGAAATGCAAAATATGACGGGAAAATTATATTGTTTTCATTTTTTTTTCGTGAACGAACAGGTTAAAAAAATTTTGTTCGTGATCGATGTTCGTGAACGATTACTCAATATAAGATACTTGCATTTTTCTTAGCAATTTAAATGAACTATTTTCTTATGTAATATTCTTTGTAAGAATCAGGCAACACCAATTGTAAGTACACATCCATTTTAAGAAAATATTATGTTGAGTACTGAAACACATTCGACCTCAAACTAGAACTGTAAGCCAAAGGCTAACTAATACCCCCCACAGCAAATTCCACGAAAAGGTCAATAACTCCTGCAATACTGGAACAATCATATTAAGTACGGGAAATTTTTCGCCAAAATGTCTTCCCTATAAAACCAGTCAAAAATTCAAATGTAATTTAAACCAAAAAGTTATGACTGAAATATATTCAGGAGCCCTTACATGTATGTATACGATGCTATGGCTCAAAATGCCTTTTGTAGATATTAACACGCAAATATTTGGTTCCATTATGCAGTAAAAAGTACGTGAAAACTTTCCCGCCATAATGTTCAATCTATAACTACTAAAAAATTATTAGTTTTATGAAAATCAGAAATAGAAGGAAATGTTTGGATTACCAAATGAACACTTTTAACCAGTTTTAATAAAAAGCTAAACAATTGATGTATCACTCATTGCCTGACTCTTAAAGTATTACCAAGTATCTCTACTTAATCCGTTATATGTTGAACGGAAATTGTCGAGATAATATCATAATTTCTTAAATGTGTTTTAAATGTTAGTTAAGCATAAAATAAATAAATTAAATATCCTTTTATCTCATGACAGTAATTTTAAAATATAAACTCTTATTACTGAAGCTATTAAAATTTTTCTAAGTTTTAAAAGGATATTAAAGCTCATTTTGGTATTTTTTTGTATCTCATGAAAACTTGCAACTGGTTCAATAAATGATATTTATGAAACATTAACCCGGTTTTTATCAATGAAACTTTGTAAAAGTGACATTATTCGTTGATAATTCTGTCATATCTTCCGGTTTTCTCCAATAATTGAATTTTTGCTTCCTGGACAAAAATTCATTTCGATCCTTTTAAGTGATATTTTAACAATATTAGGGATTATATGACCGTGCAAAGTATTTTTGGATTGTTTTTACAATTAAACTGAAAAGAAACAACCTTCGTCACGAGTTGAACAAATATATGTTAAAGAGATATAACACATGTTGATCTAAGCAAGGACGTATATAAGATTATATGTCCTTGATCTAAGTAACAGATGTAGATCTACTTATTATAATAAATCATCTCTAGTTTTACTGTATAAAGCATGTACATTTTGTAAGTATAGTTCGTTAACTATTAAGTTTTTTTAAGGCAGATTACACAGTACACTGTATATCAATTTAATTTTAATTAGATCTGTTTGACAAAACTGTAAAATCATTTCTATTGAACATTCATTTAAAACTCTACACAAAAAAGTCACACTAGCAATAGGTCTACAGGTATCACACTAGCACTAGGTCTACAGGTATCACACTAGCACTAGGTCTACAGGTATCACACTAGCACTAGGTCTACAGGTATCGCACTGGCACTAGGTCTACAGGTATCGCACTAGCACTAGGTCTACAGGTATCGCACTGGCACTAGGTCTACAGGTATCACACTAGCACTAGGTCTACAGGTATCACACTAGTACTAGGTCTATAGGTATCACACTAGCACTAGGTCTACAGGTATCGCACTAGCACTAGGTCTACAGGTATCGCACTAGCACTAGGTCTACAGGTATCACACTAGCACTAGGTCTACAGGTATCACACTAGCACTGGGTCTACAGGTTGAGGTATCACACTAGCACTAGGTCTACAGGTATCGCACTGGCACTAGGTCTACAGGTATCGCACTAGCACTAGGTCTACAGGTATCGCACTGGCACTAGGTCTACAGGTATCACACTAGCACTAGGTCTACAGGTATCACACTAGTACTAGGTCTACAGGTATCACACTAGCACTAGGTCTACAGGTATCGCACTAGCACTAGGTCTACAGGTATCACACTAGCACTAGGTCTACAGGTATCACACTAGCACTAGGTCTACAGGTATCACACTAGCACTGGGTCTACAGGTATCAAACTAGCACTAGGTCTACAAGTATCACACTAGCACTAGGTCTACAGGTATCACACTAGTACTAGGTCTACAGGTATCACACTAGCACTAGGTCTACAGGTTGAGGTATCACACTAGCACTAGGTCTACAGGTATCGCACTGGCACTAGGTCTACAGGTATCGCACTAGCACTAGGTCTACAGGTATCGCACTGGCACTAGGTCTACAGGTATCACACTAGCACTAGGTCTACAGGTATCACACTAGTACTAGGTCTACAGGTATCGCACTAGCACTAGGTCTACAGGTATCGCACTAGCACTAGGTCTACAGGTATCGCACTAGCACTAGGTCTACAGGTATCACACTAGCACTAGGTCTACAGGTATCACACTAGCACTGGATCTACAGGTATCACACTAGCACTAGGTCTACAAGTATCACACTAGCACTAGGTCTACAGGTATCACACTAGTACTAGGTCTACAGGTATCACACTAGCACTAGGTCTACAAGTATCACACTAGTACTAGGTCTACAGGTATCACACTAGTACTAGGTCTACAGGTATCACACTAGCACTAGGTCTACAGGTATCGCACTAGCACTAGGTCTACAGGTATCACACTAGCACTAGGTCTACAGGTATCACACTAGCACTGGGTCTACAGGTATCACACTAGCACTAGGTCTACAAGTATCACACTAGCACTAGGTCTACAGGTATCACACTAGTACTAGGTCTACAGGTATCACACTAGCACTAGGTCTACAAGTATCACACTAGCACTAGGTTTACATGTATCACACTAGTACTAGGTTTACAGGTATCACACTAGCACTAGGTTTACATGTATCACACTAGTACTAGGTCTACAGGTATCACACTAGCACTGGGTCTACAGGTATCACACTAGCACTAGGTCTACATGTATCGCACCAGCACTAGGTCTACAAGTATCACACTAGCACTAGGTTTACATGTATCACACTAGTACTAGGTCTACAAGTATCACACTAGCACTAGGTCTACAGGTATCACACTAGCACTAGGTCTACAGGTATCACACTAGCACTGGGTCTACATGTATCGCACCAGCACTAGGTCTACAAGTATCACACTAGCACTAGGTTTACATGTATCACACTAGTACTAGGTCTACAAGTATCACACTAGCACTAGGTCTACAGGTATCACACTAGCACTAGGTCTACATGTATCGCACCAGCACTAGGTCTACAGGTATCACACTAGCACTATGTCTACAAGTACAAATGTATCACACTAGTACTAGGTCTACATGTATCACACTAGCACTAGGTCTACAGGTATCACACTAGCACTAGGTATACAAGTATCACACTAGCACTAGGTCTACAGGTATCACACTAGCACTAGGTTTACAGGTACCCACACTAGCACTAGGTCTACAGGTATCACACTAGCACTAGGTCTACAGGTTGGGGTATCACACTAGCACTAGGTTTACATGTTGGGTATCACACTAGCACTAGATCTACAGGTATCACACTAACACTAGGTCTACAAGTATCACGCTAGCACTAGGTCTACAGGTTGAGGTATCACACTAGCACTAGGTCTACAGGTATCACACTAGCACTAGGTCTACAGGTATCACACTAGCACTAGGTCTACAGATATCCACACCAAATGTGGCCATTTATAGAAAACTAGAAGGATCAAGATTAAATCCACTTGAAATCAATATAAAAGTGAGAATTTTGTCATATTTAAATGCAAGATTGCTGGTTTATATTTAAGAAATAAAGTTAATATTTCAGAATACTGGTTAAAAGCATTTATCAAGATTTTCTTAAAAGGGAATTCAAATTTGAAACAAACCATATTTGGATGTTTTAGAAGATAATGATAGATATAATACATTCTGGAAATCTTAGAAACATTGGAGATAGCACAACATTAGTAGAGAAAATAGGGTTTGTCAATTATGTCATTGGAGGTATTTGGGTGATGAGTTTCATTATATATTTGAATGTTCTATATTTGTAAATGGGTTAGGGTTGTGGTGTTTCAACAATATTTCAGTTATATCATGGCGGTCAGTTTTATTGGTGGAGGAAACTGGATTTCGAACTCACAACTTTAGTGGTAATATGCAATGATTTCACAGGTAGTTGTAAATACACAGGTAGTTGTAAATACACAGGTAGTTGTAAAATACAACTACCATATGATCATGACCACGACAGCCCTGATTTGTAAATACAACTACCATATGATCATGACCACGACAGCCCTGATTTGTAAATACAACTACCATATGATCATGATCACGACAGCCCTGATTTGTAAATACAACTACCATATGATCATGATCACGACAGCCCTGATTTGTAAATACAACTACCATATGATCATGACCACGACAGCCCTGATTTGTAAATACAACTACCATATGATCATGACCACGACAGCCCTGATTTGTAAATACAACTACCATATGATCATGACCACGACAGCCCTGATTTGTAAATACAACTACCATATGATCATGATCACGACAGCCCTGATTTGTAAATACAACTACCATATGATCATGACCACGACAGCCCTGATTTGTAAATACAACTACCATATGAGCATGACCACGACAGCCCTGATTTGTAAATACAACTACCATATGATCATGACCACGACAGCCCTGATTTATTTGTAAATACAACTACCATATGATCATGACCACGACCGCCCTGATTTGTAAATACAACTACCATATGATCATGACCACGACAGCCCTGATTTGTAAATACAACTACCATATGATCATGACCACGACAGCCCTGATTTGTAAATACAACTACCATATGATCATGACCACGACAGCCCTGATTTGTAAATACAACTACCATATGATCATGATCACGACAGCCCTGATTTGTAAATACAACTACCATATGATCATGACCACGACAGCCCTGATTTGTAAATACAACTACCATATGATCATGACCACGACAGCCCTGATTTGTAAATACAACTACCATATGATCATGACCACGACAGCCCTGATTTGTAAATACAACTACCATATGATCATGACCACGACAGCCCTGATTTGTAAATACAACTACCATATGATCATCACCACGACAGCCCTGATTTGTAAATACAACTACCATATGATCATGACCACGACAGCCCTGATTTGTAAATACAACTACCATATGATCATGATCACGACAGCCCTGATTTGTAAATACAACTACCATATGATCATGACCACGACAGCCCTGATTTGTAAATACAACTACCATATGATCATGACCACGACAGCCCTGATTTGTAAATACAACTACCATATGATCATGACCACGACAGCCCTGATTTGTAAATACAACTACCATATGATCATGACCACGACAGCCCTGATTTGTAAATACAACTACCATATGATCATGACCACGACAGCCCTGATTTGTAAATACAACTACCATATGATCATGACCACGACAGCCCTGATTTGTAAATACAACTACCATATGATCATGACCACGACAGCCCTGATTTGTAAATACAACTACCATATGATCATGACCACGACAGCCCTGATTTGTAAATACAACTACCATATGATCATGACCACGACAGCCCTGATTTGTAAATACAACTACCATATGATCATGACCACGACAGCCCTGATTTGTAAATACAACTACCATATGATCATGACCACGACAGCCCTGATTTGTAAATACAACTACCATATGATCATGACCACGACAGCCCTGATTTGTAAATACAACTACCATATGATCATGACCACGACAGCCCTGATTTGTAAATACAACTACCATATGATCATGACCACGACAGCCCTGATTTGTAAATACAACTACCATATGATCATGACCACGACAGCCCTGATTTGTAAATACAACTACCATATGATCATGACCACGACAGCCCTGATTTGTAAATACAACTACCATATGATCATGACCACGACAGCCCTGATTTGTAAATACAACTACCATATGATCATGACCACGACAGCCCTGATTTGTAAATACAACTACCATATGATCATGACCACGACAGCCCTGATTTGTAAATACAACTACCATATGATCATGACCACGACAGCCCTGATTTGTAAATACAACTACCATATGGTCATGACCACGACAGCCCTGATTTGTAAATACAACTACCATATGATCATGACCACGACAGCCCTGATTTGTAAATACAACTACCATATGATCATGACCACGACAGCCCTGATTTGTAAATACAACTACCATATGATCATGACCACGACAGCCCTGATTTGTAAATACAACTACCATATGATCATGACCACGACAGCCCTGATTTGTAAATACAACTATCATATGATCATGACCACGACAGCCCTGATTTGTAAATACAACTACCATATGATCATGATCACGACAGCCCTGATTTGTAAATACAACTACCATATGATCATGACCACGACAGCCCTGATTTGTAAATACAACTACCATATGATCATGACCACGACAGCCCTGATTTGTAAATACAACTACCATATGATCATGACCACGACAGCCCTGATTTGTAAATACAACTACCATATGATCATGACCACGACAGCCCTGATTTGTAAATACAACTATCATATGATCATGACCACGACAGCCCTGATTTGTAAATACAACTACCATATGATCATGACCACGACAGCCCTGATTTGTAAATACAACTACCATATGATCATGACCACGACAGCCCTGATTTGTAAATACAACTACCATATGATCATGACCACGACAGCCCTGATTTGTAAATACAACTATCATATGATCATGACAGCCCTGATTTGTAAATACAACTACCATATGATCATGACCACGACAGCCCTGATTTGTAAATACAACTACCATATGATCATGACCACGACAGCCCTGATTTGTAAATACAACTACCATATGATCATGACCACGACAGCCCTGATTTGTAAATACAACTACCATATGATCATGACCACGACAGCCCTGATTTGTAAATACAACTACCATATGATCATGACCACGACAGCCCTGATTTGTAAATACAACTACCATATGATCATGACCACGACAGCCCTGATTTGTAAATACAACTACCATATGATCATGACCACGACAGCCCTGATTTGTAAATACAACTATCATATGATCATGACAGCCCTGATTTGTAAATACAACTACCATATGATCATGACCACGACAGCCCTGATTTGTAAATACAACTACCATATGATCATGACCACGACAGCCCTGATTTGTAAATACAACTACCATATGATCATGACCACGACAGCCCTGATTTGTAAATACAACTACCATATGATCATGACCACGACAGCCCTGATTTGTAAATACAACTACCATATGATCATGACCACGACAGCCCTGATTTGTAAATACAACTACCATATGATCATGACCACGACAGCCCTGATTTGTAAATACAACTACCATATGATCATGACCACGACAGCCCTGATTTGTAAATACAACTATCATATGATCATGACAGCCCTGATTTGTAAATACAACTACCATATGATCATGACCACGACAGCCCTGATTTGTAAATACAACTACCATATGATCATGACCACGACAGCCCTGATTTGTAAATACAACTACCATATGATCATGACCACGACAGCCCTGATTTGTAAATACAACTACCATATGATCATGACCACGACAGCCCTGATTTGTAAATACAACTACCATATGATCATGACCACGACAGCCCTGATTTGTAAATACAACTACCATATGATCATGACCACGACAGCCCTGATTTATTTGTAAATACAACTACCATATGATCATGACCACGACAGCCCTGATTTGTAAATGAATTTTTTTTTAATAATACTAGCTAAATATAGATATAGACCCAATGTTATTAAAATTTCACGACATCTGTTCAATATATAGCTGTTATAAGTATATTGAGGTTAGTCAGATATTGTAATAATCAATGTGCATAACCCATAACCTTTCATTTCGTTACCATGCGGATATGACAACAAAAGTGTTAGGGTTAGGGTCTGCTAAAGTAGAAGTACTCCTTTATTGTAGAGATGGCATGGACATCCCTTTTATGTGGAGATTATGATGGATGCCACAAAACCTAGATAAAGACATTGAATATTGACATTTCTAAATTATGACACCTCACAACCTAGATACATGTATATTGAACATATTCCATTTTTATTAGTAACTGGTTCTTTAGAAAATGATTTTTTTTTAAAGTTTCTTAAATGCAGTCTTTCATATTTTTTTTATCTCAAGGAGTTGAATCTCATATGTGCCTTTCAATTTCAAATTCAAATTATTCTAATGGAAATAGCACATATAAATAATATAGGCGTGATCGAATGTTCAAGGAATATTTGAAATTGTTGAACAGGTTATACGATATAACCTGGTTTGGGTCAGTTTACGCTTAATAAACTGCGAAGCGGTGAATGAAAAGTGTAAACTGACCCAAACCAGGTTATGCAAGTATAACCTGTTCAACAATTTCAATTATTCCTTATAATTTAATTTTCACAAAAAATTTAATGATTCCTCGATTTTAATTACGATTATTTCATGTGACTATTTGAATTTGTCGATGGCGGATGAACACGTTGGTGATGTCACAATACCAACCCAGGTTATCGAGTATAACCAAAATTTTCTCCAGGCGGTTTAGCAATCAAATTGAAATATTCAAATCAAATTAAATTATATAAAAATATACTAAACAATTATCAGAATGAAGTGACATATGATGTATACACAATATATAATATATGATATCGTTTCATAACTAACAACAGAATACATACATTTTTTTGTACATTCAATCTATAATAAATAAATTTCTTCAATTAAAGTGGTTATACGTCCTTGGTAACACTAATACTTGAGCTTTGCCCTAACATCAAGGGCTTCTTTTATAAAAGAGCATATTAAAGCTTTTGAACCTTTAAAGGACTGAGGATCAATAAGATTTTTAATATTTTTATTGTTATTAAAATTGTCAAAGTCTAAAATACCAGTTTTTTTGCATACCTCTTTGTAAGTCATGCAAACTAAATTTCATCAACTACTAAATTTTTACAATATTTACAAAAACGGTGATCTGTAGGTGTAATGAGTTTACAATAACGGTGATCTGTAGGTGTAATGAGTTTACAATAACGGTGATCTGTAGGTGTAATGAGTTTACAATAACGGTGATCTGTAGGTGTAATGAGTTTACAATAACGGTGATCTGTAGGTGTAATGAGTTTACAATAACGCCCTGTTTAACAAGAATCTGTAGAGGAACATACTTCATGTCAAATACAATCACATGGACTTCCATCAGTGGTTAATTCTTGAAAATACTTTATTTTTAATTTTCACCATTGATTGCAATTTAACCTATGACATGTAAAAATTTGGACCTCCAAGGTTTGGACTCATACACTCTGGAGCCTTTATTTGTACAAGCTTCAATATAATTGTAATTAAAATCAGATGTTTGAGGAATAATTTTCTTAAAGAGTGCCATTCTTGTCAAGTTTGGTTTAACTTGGTCAACAGCTTTCTGTGATGAATTTGAATTTCGATTACTGCCACACAGGAACATGAAAGACCTAGACAACCTGAGACTCTCCCTTGACAAATTAACAAATGGAAAACCCAAGCATGTCATTATAACAGGGGATTTTAACTGCCCTGATATTGACTGGGTAAATATGGAAATCAAAACAGGCGCCCCTGACCGAGAAGTACAACAGGCACTATTAGACATCACATCTGAATATGGACTTACCCAAATACATGACAAACCTACAAGGGAAGGAAACATGTTAGACCTAGTGTTCACAAACAACCCATCACTTATTAAAGGGGTCCGATAGTCTGACAAATGCTTTATTTCTTTGAAAGTTAACACTATAACATATGTAATATGGGGCCAGAAACCGAACCGTTTACTCACCAAAGAAAGGTCCAGAACATCGGAAACACGATTTCATAGACGGACAAACAATTGGCAGGGCCACACAAGAATTCAAAAAACACATATGAACAACACGGACTCCATAAAAACCTGGATCCAGTCGTGATGAACCGGTAGTGTAAGTTTTCCGTATATTTTTTAGTAGCGACTACTTCAGGCTTTATTCAAGTAGCGTGTAGCCGAGTCCAGCCAAGAAAAGTCACTATTGAAAAGAAAGATGAAATAAATGAATACAAAAAAAAAGGAAAAGACAAAAAGAAGAGCGTACCGCCCTTTATCATGGAATATTTATGTTAAAAAGCAATGTCGACACATCAATAGAGCTGGATACAATAATGTGTGCGAATTGATTGATTGATTGCTTAAGGTCTATAGCAAGCAATATTTCAGTCATATTCAGGATGAGAAAAGTTTGTAAGCAAAAAATAAGAAAGAGGGGACTCTGGGATGGGTCAACATGGGCAACGACTTAACACGGGAACATGTTTTTCTGTCTTTTCCGACGACAAGTTGGTCCTATTTTTATTCCCCGGAATTCCGACGGGTGACCCTGCTATAGTCGCCTAAGGCCCTTCTACGACAAGCGCATATATAAAAAGTTACGATTGAAGGAATTGTCCCTAAGTGACCCCTTATATCACGGAAAGAAACAGCATCGGAATATGACAAAATAAACAACTGTGCCATGATACGCCCACATTCCCCCACCCCCTCACCCCTTTGTGACAATTGAAGGTCAGTTGCTCAGCGTGAGAACAGTAATTAATATGGTGCAATTTTTAAACCAATTAATTGTATATACCATATGAAAACTGGCGTTTTCCAAACTGACTAAAATCACACCTCTCACTTGCTCCCCCTTTTATCAATACAATGTACATGTATGTCACGACGTGACCTATCAGTAAAAGGGGGAACAAGTGAGATATGTTATCGTACGAGGCGTGGATGGACGGACGAACAGCGGTATGCCATAATAAGCCCGTATTTTGACGGGCGTATAAAAATGAATGGCCCATATCCTGAAATTACGAATATATCATCTTTGGCCAAATTATTTTTCAAAACTTTCATCAGTTTAAAGCATTTGTCGGACTATCGGTCTTGGGAACAGATTGTCGGGGGTATATATGCAAAATAGTACGAATACGACAGTAAACCAGGGGCACAGCAGCTGATGGGGGTTCACAAGGTTAGTGCATTCCATCCGTTTATTTTTCAGAAATCAGGGAAATCGACAATAATAAGAAATTTAGCAGTACCCCGCCATTTTGTTGCTTACCTTGTGTTTATTTCTAGTATTCGTGTGGACCCAGGACCCAGAAATAGAGGCCCTACATCGTTACTAGCCCTGAAAATACGTACCACCGTGGCAAACACGGGGAAATTAAGGTCCATCGGTCAAGTGCCTGTGCTGTACACGTGGTTTCCTTCGGAGGAATCTACGTCAATGCGCCCAAGAGTGCAACAAACTAGCTTACTTGGCAATGCCGGGTTAGATCCACTCTCGAGATGGATGTTTAATATGGGATCCGTATATCAACAAGAAATAGACAAATTAGAAAGCATACAAAAGAGAGCCGCACGTTTCATCAAACATGATCATAAGTCCAGGGAAAGAGGCTGCGTTACCAACATGCTGAAAGATCTAGAATTCAAACCACTACAGGAAAGAAGGAAACATATACGATTAACTATGTTTTACAAAGTGGTTGAGGGACTGGTGCCCGCCATCGCACCAGAAGATTATTTGAAAGAAATAAGGACCACAAGAAAGAGAAAAGCCAAACAATACGACGGATTTGAAACATCAAATATAATAGATCGACAAATAGTGAACAACTCTAGACCCTTCGAACTCATCCAATTTAAGACAGACACCAGGAAGAATTCATTCTTTTCAAAGACTATAGTCGATTGGAACCACCTTGAGGACAGCGTAGTGTGCGCAAAGACAGTTGAGGGCTTTAATAGTGCCCTCCAACAGTTCGACTAATCCAACCGCTCTCCTTCCAGTGCATCTATAACCGTGATCGGTTCCTGCACTGTAAATATACAGATACAGACAGACAGATACTGCTTAATTTGTATACTTTCCAAAAATCTGAAAAAAATCAAGTTTCACTGAAAAAAAGAAACAGAACATATGTAAAAGAATTCATTAGAATAATATAGGATATAGGAATATGAGTAATTTTCATTACCAATCCGTGCTTTGTTCGGACATGAAAGTACTCAATTTTGACATATCGACTGGTTCTGTTACCTTTATCATTATTGCTCACATACAATAGAAAAGAAACTTTGACGGGGAACCAGACTATTATCCAATGAACTGGGGTCCCAATACATATTTACTGTTTAGCTCACCTATATATATTTATTAATTGACAGGTATTATAGCATGTTTGTATTTAATCGTAATCAATTTGTAACTAACATATCTCGTACTTTTATTTACGAAACATAATCAATTATTATTACAGTATTCAAACAACAATTCACCACTACAGTTAACAATATCAGGGGATATCATTAGGGAAAGGGGATGGAATCAGCAAATAATGATGCTAGAAAATGGCCGATTATACCATTCGATGTATCTCGGGATTTTATAATAAGTAAGGAAATTCTCGTCTAGTTCTCGTATATCAAGAACCTTTTCATTGGATAATTTTTTGACATATTTGAAGTGTCTATGCAAATTTAGAATTGACCGAAATAAATCGGAAAATACCGAAGTATAATTATAATATACAGAAAATATCGAAGCCGAAGGAAATTCGGCAATATATTTACAGTCGGGAAGCCACGCACAGATTCCGTACCTCCAACAATGCAAAGTCAAATCCCGAAATCAAGGGACGTAACTCTATTTTTTTTAGACATTACGCTTTACAAGTGAGCGTCCATGCATTGTTTACGTCGACACCCCATGTGTTTTTACTGAATATCTTCATAAATTAAACTGAAAGAAGTATTCATTTTTATTGAATCCACTTTTTAAATAAAATTGTAACGTGACTGACGCGTGAATACGTGTATTTATGATATCGTTTGCTTGAAATCAACGTTGGAACTCGGGATACCGCTGCTGATGAAATGTTGTAAAAAAAAATGGCGCTAAAAATAGACTCTTTAACTAAGTGGAACAATTGCATCCCATTGGCTGTTTATTAATAAATTTGGTAAAAATAGCTAGAATCACGTATTAGAGTATGGATTATTTGCATATTTCCCCATCATTCGTCACTAGAATTCCATATTTGGATGTAAACAAGAAGCACTATATTTCGAGATTCTAACCAAATATTTCTGGGTTTTTTCATAGATTGATCGATCTATTAGGATGAAAATGTGACTGTTTCTGTTTAAACACGAAAGAACCACTTGACCAATCATAGTCACACATATATAGAGTCATTTTATTCCATTTTTAACAACAAATCTTTCATTTTCGTTGACTCGTTCCATGGCATTTATGGACATGTCAAAATATTGACATAATTAATAAATACATTTTAGAAATAAAAAGGTTTGCATTATAATGTATTATCTTGTCATGCAGAGAATGGTGAAAGATTATGTTAAATTCACTCTAGATTAACATGGCATAGCATAAGGCTACATATTTAGTTCATGTCAAGCATTTACACCCCCCCCCCCCCCCCCCCCTTTCATTTTCAGTCTGTTTTCCTGAAATACTTATTGATGTGTGTACATGCTACTTTTCAGTGCCAATGGTATTGACAACCTCCAGTTTTAGTTAGTTTTAGATCATTGTAGGTAGATATATATATATACAGACTGGACATGGGATGTTTATTTTTTTTTAACAAGAGTCTGAAGATACCAAAGGGGCAAAGTTATAGATTCTATTAAATAAAATGGATGTTTATTTTCTGTTAGTTTCAGATTCTATGAGTATCAATGCAAAGTTTCCTGTGATGTTTATTGGTTGAATATTTGAATAAATAAAAATAAGAATATATGATAAGTCTTATATATATATTCATACAGGTTTGAAAATCAATATATATAGATATATATATATATGTTTTTTTTCTTCTAAAATATCCATGAAGTAAAAAAAATGGACCAGCATTCCAATTACATCATCAAACAAATGCCATGAGTTTTCAAGACACCTTGTGTCATAAATTATAATAAAGTCATTCAGAAAAGAACTTTTTGATTGTGTAATTTGTGTAATTTGTGAAACTTCATCTGAAAGTCAAAAGGTTTATTTCAATTTCAATTGAAAACCAGGACTTGTCTTAATTTTTTTAAAGAATTTGGCTCAGAAGAGAAATTATATTGTGGTACATATTGTTATAACAGTTGTAACACATTTTCTAGGTCAGAAAGTGGAGCTGAAACAAGATCTCAAACTTTTCAATTTCTTATAGATATATTGAACCAGAACCAAGTTGTTGAACAAGTTTCTACAGACATTTAGACCTGTATACACTCCAACATGTTGTTGAATTTGTTATTCATGCTTTTTTTTTTAGATGAAAAGGTACTTATGTTGCCTGTTGTTTATGAGAAATATAATTATCTTTTATCTATGAATATTAATGCTGAAATTTATAAATTTTCTTTTACAGAAAAGAATTTTTCAAAATGTGCCCATTTATTAAATTTTTTCCAGTCATTGGAACAAATAAAATAATTTTTTTAACTTCAATTTTAAACAATATTAACCAATACTTGGTTATTTTGCCAACAGAAAACATATTCATTCTATTCTAGTCATTTAATTTACTTAGTGAAATTTGGAATTCTGGTTTGTCCTTTCATGTGAATGCAAGTATTCTGTATGTGTCTTAAAATTATGTGAATGGTAGTCATTCAATATGCTCTTTTATGTGAATGCTAGTTATTCTGTATGTGTCTTTTATGTGAATGATAGTCGTTTTGTGTCTGTCTTTTATGTGAATGCTATAGTCATTCTGTTTGTGAATGTCATGGTGGAAAAATTATTGCAATCTAAGTATCCATATTTGTAAATGCTGGTAATTTTGTGAATGTCCTGGAGAAAGAATTATTGCAAACTAAGTACCCATATTTGTAAATGCTGGTCATTTTGTGAATGTCCTGGAGAAAGAATTATTGCAACCTAAGTACTCATATTTGTAAATGCTGGTCATTTTGTGAATGTCAAGGGGAAAGAATTGTTACAACTTGATCACCCATATATGTTATTAAAGCTAGTTTGTAGTTGTGTCAAACACATGAATATTCCAAATACATTGATGTTTACATTGTGAGATAAACATGAAACTTGGTAGCTTTCATTCAGATAATATAATTTCCTAATTTCAAGAAAAATATTTGCTTACACTGATTTTTTTTAATTTGCCTTGATATAATAGGAAGGGTTAAGATATCTGAATACAATTTTGTATGGCCCTTTTTGTCTCAAGGTTTCACTAATTTTCTAGATTTTAAAAAAATTATTAATTTTTTTACATGTTTTTTTTTTTATAATAGTTTCATATTTTTCCAATTCGCTTAATTTTTGTTTACAAGCTTTTATTTTTTCCACACATTTATTTCTTTCTATTTATCTTGTACCTGTTAAATTAAATTGAAATTATGAATTGTTGTACATTCCCTGTGCAAGTCTTGTATCATAGAAGATTTTTTTTAAAATTTAAAGTGATAATAAATAGTAATTCCCCAGTCTAAATTACAAAATGCACAATGTCTAAAACAATATTGCAATACAAATAATTCAATTAAACTGAAATATACGGTATTAATACAAGAAATTAAAAAAAGACATAGATACCCCTTTCCCAAATGAAATATACTCTTTCGGATGTACGCTTATGTGTCGTTTATTGTTGATGTTAATAAACACAACCGATGTGTTCCGAAAGACAATGAATTTCGATGTTTGACAAATGGTCGATCCGATCAAGGTGGATGTAGGGCTAAGTGGAACAATTGCATCCCACAAGACATTGACAATAGTTGTCGGTATGACAATGATCCTAGATGATTTTCTCAGGCAATGTATGTTACAGAAAGCCATCATATTGTTTTAATTAAATTTTCTCTTTTAAATAGAACCACCTTGACATTTGTTTTGAAATTGAGTCCACTTCAAGTAGCAAAATTCGATGTTTGTACACAATATAAATAAAAACTGAAGTGATACAATACATTTCTATTTATCCATAGACATCTTCCGTATATTTTAATTTATTTCAAGCATAAATATGTATTGTAAACCGACGTATTTTAAGCGAAGGGTTGAACGTTATTTTTCATCAAAAATGAAGCGAAAGTCACGTGACTGGGACTTGACTTTGGAGCTCTCCTGTCACGCTGGCTGTCCTACTGTTTATAATAAAGTGGGCGTTGATTATATAAATAAATCGAAAGTTCTTCAAGGTAGGTATATTTAATTTAAATAATTGCAACTATAATATTCATATAAATATGAACATAATTTTTTTTTATTGTTTAATATCGAAAATAATTTCAAAATATAACAATTAAATGCAAAAAGTTGAATTAACAGTAATTATTGGGGAAAATGCTTTTTAAGGAATATAAATAAAGGGAGATAATCATAGTACTGTATAGTATTATAAAATTACTACTGAAAAACTTTTTGTAAAAACAAAATGAACCAATAGTGATTAAAAAAAAATGAAATAAATATTTTACAATACTGTCTGTACTCCTGTAGGAGTATGAAAAACTTTTTGTAAAAACAAAATGAACCAATAGTGATTAAAAAAAAATGAAATAAATATTTTACAATACTGTCTGTACTCCTGTAGGAGTATGAAGCCCGTCTATGATCTAAATAGATCCTCTGTATTTATTAACAATTTATATTCATAAAATAAAATAATCAAAATGCATATGCTAAATAAAATTTGGATTAAGTGTTAACTATGTTAGATACAATGTATCTACCTACCATTAGTTGTTTACAAAATACACTTATATATATATATATAATTATTGTTTGTAAACAAACATCTGCTTTGCATATCATAAATCCTCGGATTTACCATATTCTAAGAAAACACGTGTTTTTTTTAATTAATTTATTTTATAAAAATATATAACCAATATTTTCTGTTTTTATATATAATTATTAAGGTAAAAATACCATACAAAAGAACAAAACACCATTCAGAAAAATTTGTCAAACTAAAAATCTTTCTGATTCTGATTCTGATCCTGATCTCACCAGCAGCTGGTAACATTTGGCCCAAAATTTGATTACATTTTACTTCACATCTAAAATTTTACAAGAAGACGTATGTTGAATGTAAAATAATACAAACCTCCTTGGGAAATATATATTTCAAACAATTACATCCATATTTTGTCACAATATATCCATAAATAAATGTCTGGCAAACTCATTTACCTAACACAATACACACATTAGCACCCCCCTTTTGGTTGTAATGGCTGAGTATATAGCCAAGGGAGATAATCGTTTCCATAACCTGACAATATACAAGATATTTTATTTGGTGGTTAGTAAAAGTGGTAACCCGGGCCCGGGTCCGGTTCCAAAAACCCGGGCCCAAATTCGTATTTTCTTTATTACATCTTTAATTATTAAGGCATTAATTTTAATAAAATTATTAAAGTTAGTAAAAGTTGTAACCCGTGCCAAGACGAAATTTTCAGTTAATCAATGATTGCACCTTTATTTCTTCTTTAAAATTCTTGAAATTTTGTAAAAACATACTTCAATACAACAACAAAAATATTTTATCAATTTAAAAAAAGTTTTCTTTTTTCTCCACGATGCAATATTAATATATTAAGATTGTAAACAAAGACTGGGCACGTGACCAACAAGGACTGGGTGCATTCAACATTGTAGCTGCTAGGTTGAGCTACGTAGACAAATCCTATTGAACGGAAAGTTAGCCTAGCCGCTACATAGCTCTAGCTAGCTTAAAAAATGTCTGCTAGCTTTTGAATCCAAGATGGCGGCTAAAACTAAATTTAATTTTGTATTGTAAAAATAGTGGCATTGCAGAAAGTGGCAACGCTTTTAATACGGATTATAATTTATTAAGGTAACTAGATAAATACGATTAGCTAAAATGTTCCAAGAAATTATTCTATATGATTGGCGCCATATTTGTTAGCACTGCTACGTAGCTAATCGTTCAATAACGTCATGGCTAGTTTACCTAGCAGCTAGGCTAGTTGCTACGATATTGAACGCAACCCAGGTAACTGGGTGTACAGGTAAATATTGAGGAGTTCGCCAGTATCAATTTCGGATACTGCCCAGCTCTGCAAATTTTAGCAAAAAATTTACAATGGATTAAAAATTCTTAATTGAACTAAACTATATTTTATAAAGAATTAAAAAATAAAATTTTTGCAAAGAAATTAACCAAAAAAATGAATTAAACATATTGTTTTTCTTATTTTTTTTAAATATTAATATCTTCTTTTTTATATTAATTAAGGTTTAAAAATTATAACAATTTTTTTTACAGTGGATTAAAAATTCTTAATTTATCTAAACTATATTTTATAAAGAATTAAGAAATACAATTTTTGCAAAGAAATTAACCAAAAAAATTAATTAAACATATTGTTTTTAAATATTAATATCTTCTTTTTTATATTAATTAAGGTTTAAAAATTATAACAAAAAAATTTAAATGGATTACAAATTCTTAATTTAACTAAACTATATTTTGTAAAGAGTTTAAAAATAAATTTTTTGCAAAGAAATTAACAACAAAAAATGAATTGAATATATATTGATGAAAAATATAAAAATCATCTCATTCAAGCTTTTTGTAAGTCCAGCAATTGGTACCGTTTTCGAGAAAACATCCCATCAACTATGATAATGTTCGACACTAAGTATTGTTTTTTTGCACACAAAGTCTTTAAGGAGCGGAGCTACAGTTGCTGCAGGTAAACGATAAACTACCAGAAAAAGTGTTCGAGTTGTTGCTGGGAACACAACCGTAATGGTACCAAGCAGAACATCTATCACAACAAACCATATCTTCAAACAAATTCGGCAAATTACACCTAGCTGTACACTCTTTTTCTATCGAAAAGTTCACACTTGTGTTTTTCAAACTTAAAACTTTAGTTCTTGTTGGCTTCGTCTTAGGGAATGGTGAAAACTGTTGGCTTTCTATACACTTAATCAGATGATCACGCATATTGTAAGTGTCAAAATTCACATTGTCTTGAAATATTATATTTTTACAAGTAATTTTACAAGAATTAAGAGGTATGTACATTTTGTAAACTGATTCAAAACAATTGATCACTTCTGTCCCGGGTTACAACTTTTATCAGAATCTAAAATGCTCCCATAATGACAAAAGAGAACATTACTATTGAATTTTAAATATTTTTTACATTACTTTAATACTGAAAAATGTTCATTCTGAATATTGTGAAGTTTTAACGAGAAATAAAGGTGTAATCAACGATTAATTGAAAATTTTGCAACTTTTACTAACTTCGAAAACTTATATTGCCGATATTTTGTATAAAAACTATTTTTTTTTATATTTGTTAAAAATGTGATAAAGTACATAATTTTATGCATTATGTTCAAATTTTATTAAAATGAATGCCTTAATAAAGATGTAATAAAGAAAATACGAATTTGGGCCGGGGTTTTTGGAACGGACCCGGGCCCGGGTTACCACTTTTACTAACCACCTTTTATTTTTCAATCATGGAGCCCAGTACTGAGCAGAATAATCGTTTACAAATTAAAGATCATAAAATACACATATGATTTGTAATAATTAAATGTAATTTGAAAACATATTAAGACAATACAAAAAAAACAAAAAAACAAGGTTTTGGATACACACAGTGACTCTGAAGGTCAAGGGGGAAGACAACCCATAAAAACATAATATTCTAATGTATTTATTATATTATTTTAAGTAATTCTCTGTTTTCTTTCTTTAAAGGCATAATAGGCTGTCAGAATTGTTTCTTTTTTATTAAAAGTTGCCAATATTCGATGTTTTATACTAATTGCAGTTGAAATTTTTCATAATATCATACGTAAATAAAATAGCCTAGAACAAAGGAAATACGTCGTTTGATTTTCTTACGTCCCATAAAGAATTCAATGTTGACCCGTGCATATTCATATGACCTGACAGTTAATTCATTCGGGAAAGTGTTTGCACATGTGCGAAATGGATTGTTGATGAAGAAGCACTGAATCAAATCGTGGAATTAAATAAAACATTGACGGATTCTATACGAAAACGACACAAAAAGAAGGATTCAGCTTTGTGTAAAAATTAAAAAAAGATGTTATACCGATCTACTCCATTTTTCAACACGTAAGCATAATTTAGTATTTTTTTTCCGGCCGAATCATATTTTAACAGTAGAATTGCGTCGTATTTTTTTATATATTCTTTTTTTTTCAGGAGAAAACGCTAGGTGATATGATTATCTCTTTCAAATTAGAAACTAAAATAATGAACTTCATGTCTGTTTTTTTCTAAAATATATAATCAAGACAAGTCAAGTGTTGTCAATAATATGCAATGCAATTTGTTTACAATTTTTCCTTTATTGGGCCCCTTTGCAGAGTTTGGGTTTGTTTTTATTGATTTCATCACGTATTTTCGATTTTAGGTGTCATTCTTACTAAATACCATTATAAAATATTAACTGATTACCCCGGGATCCAATACGGTTGTTTCGAATCATGTCAATTCCGACCACGTTCCGTCTTTTTCTTGTCTTGACGTCTGAACAAATCGGCAGACGACTTCCGGTGTTTACGCTATTACTGTGACAACGTCAGCATATCATAGTCGTAGATGCGGTAGATTATGAGTAATTGTAATATGGAGACGCCAAGGAAACCGCTGGATAAATACTGGTGTTCGGTACCCCACTATCTGTCTGATATCAGAAATATATGCATAAAGGCAGATGAGACGTTTTCCTTTGATGATGCTGACAGCCGCAGATAAAGAAAGAAAACAAATTTAATTTTAAAGAAGTATTTGTCTCTGCATTGAAGTCTTTGATACAAATAAAATAATTTAATTGATATCTGTCTTTTACAGAAAATGTTAAGATTTTTTTAAGTTGAGGATCGAACGATAAAACAGAAGATTTTTTTAAGTTGAGGATCGAACGTTAAAACGGCACATATCGATTGGAGTTTTTGTTTTGTACATTGACAGGAGTTCCATCGAAATCATGTGATCTGGTGGACGAAAATAACAAAATTTTGACGGAATGGAAATGATTCGAAACAACCGTATTTCATAGATATATTTCTTAAATTATATTAATTCTAACCAATATTTACCTGTGCATGCTTTCTGATTATTTATAGCAGTTATTAGTGTTTGATAAACTTCGGAAAAGAAGCCGACTTATAATTAGGTGTGTTAATGGTAGGGGTGTAACGATACACTTTTTCCACAAGCGATACATATCGTGATATTTGATATGTATTACGATACGTATCATGATATGTTTTATAGGAAACTATAACTATTCCTTGAAGTCCATGCTGGTCGACATGGGCGCTGCCATGTTTTTTTTTATATGAGGTCGCTTACGTACTAGCGAAAATTATAAATATTTGATATTTGATTAATTAATTTTAAAAGCGTAAATTAATTAATTCACTTTTCTCAAAATAGTAATTGAATGATCACCAAAAGAAGAAAACGGAAGTTCAACACTACTTTTTTTTCAAAAAATGAGCATCATATCGTTTGTATTGTAAGCGGCCTCCACGTATCGTGAACCGAACCGTCCCCAAAATAATCGTGATTTCGGTGCATCGTTTCCCCCTTAGTTAATGGCGATTTCACCAACAGACATTCAAATTCTTTTCACTAATTACGACATAGCATATTTTTCAAACCTGGCTTCTTGTTCAAAACATTTTATTAGTATAAAACATCGAATTTTGGCAACTTTTAATATAAACCCAAAAAATCAATTCTGACAGCTTGTATGACTTTAAATAAATCAATTAATAGTTTAGATGTTAATGAAATAATTTCTTTATCTTCACATGAAAGTAACCATATGAATTTATCTTCTGTTAACAATTACCACCAGCTGTCCCTAATTATATAGGTTAAGTCAACAATAACTGTGACTGTATTGCCTACTGGTATACTAATTTTTCCAAAGAAAAATATCACAATGTAACCTCCTGCCTGTACTGTAGCTGCAGTACATTGCACTACACTAGACAGTCTCTGAGAGCAGATCTCAATATCTGTTCTCGAACAACATCTCCACATCTGAAAAAAACCACACTTGTATATAGTCTTAAGCTAAATGTATAGTATATAAAAGCACAAAAAAGAAAATAACTAGAAATTTTATCTCTTGACTCTTGACGTCTTGTATATATTTGGCTGTAGATATAAATTAGACAGCAGGCACGCACGGCAAAGTGACATCAGTGCCTGGCACGTTATCATCGGTATGTTGATGGATAGCTGCGGAACCATAGCTCTTTAGGTCCTTGTTTTTGTTTGTTTTTGTTTTTATATTTGCAGACTATGATCCGCACCTATCAGTAAAACAGCACAAGGACCATAAGAGCTACGGTCCTGCAGCTAGTTGATGGAGTGCTGAACTATAAAGAAGAAGAGTGTTGCCCTCTTAAAATGAAGTATTTATTATAATCGCACAATCTTATCCTTTGGTGCCGTTGTACTTCATTATTGGACGGTCCCATTGACAGAGTTGTATAGGTCCATCAGACAGTTTTGTAAAGGTCCATTTGTCGGTCCTGTGGTAGTTGTCACCTGACCAACAAATTAATGCTGATCTAACAAAATTAAGCCAAAAATTCACTACAATATTACATTTGACACCAGATGGTATTTATTTGCCATTCCCTCTGTATTTAATGTACTTATTAACTAAATTTTGAAGCTTTTGACAACATGAATTTTAAGAAAACACAGAATAGTATTCTTAAAAATTTCTTGGGGGTAAAATTTTGCTGTTAGTTATGAACACAGAACTTTTCATTATATAGATTACTCAAATATATTAATAAGCAATGTAGATCCACATGACTTACTTACAGAAAAATTGGTCTATTGGTACAACTCACTTCTACAATATTGTCTAAAACAATTGGACTTCAATCCGTAGAAGTCCAGCTAGCCTTTCGTTGTTCACCCCTGGTTTTTAGTGGGGTTCGTGTTACTCGATCTTTAGTTTTATGTGTATGTTTTGTAGATCGTTGTTTGTCCTTTTGTAGTTTTTCTTTTGGCCCTTAATTTGTGTTGTCTGTTCTTCTTTGATATACGGATTCTGATAACCCCTTTAGTATCTTCAAACTCTTCTATAAGGTAGCAATTCAAACTGAACTGAAAAAGGTGAAAGATAATACTTCAGGTAAACTTATATTTTATAGAAAAATTGCAGAAAACTTTTAACTCAAGAAATACCTAGAATTTATCCTTCCTAAATCACTGAGATCAAAATTAACAAAAATTAGAATCAGTGCCCAACTCTTAGCAATTGAAACAGGGTGTTATTGTAAACCCATTACACCTGCAGATCAGCGTTTTTGTAAATATTGTAAACATTTAATAGAGGATGAAGTTTATTTTCTATTAGTTTGCCCAACATACAAAGATGGATGCAAACAATTTGGTATTGATGGAACTGAAAATATTAAAAATCTTAGTAATCATCAGTCCTTTAAGGGTTCAAAAGTTTTATGCTCTTTTATAAAAGAATCCCTTGATCTTTAAGGGCTATCACACTGCCTCAGGCAAATTGATGCCACACCATGACCACAAACCCATCTTCAATGCTTTGTCTTTGCACCAGGCAAAAAGATGCTACAGTATATCCACAGTTCCATCTTCTACCAGTGTTCAGTTTTACAGAACAAGTGGATACATTGTATGTTGTCATTTGTGAGCTGACTGTTACTAGAATTTAAAAGTTTAGATATGGTTAGATGTTTAGGATTTAAAATTTAAAGAATTTTCAGAAATTTTCACAAATTTATGTTGTGGCAAAATACTCATTTATATGAGTCTTTTACTATACAATGTATAGAGGGAATTTTCTTCTTTTTTTTTTTAGCATATAATTACCAGGCCAAAACGCATGTTGACCTTTGCCTGTCATCCTTCATCCATTAACTTTTCACATATTAATCTTCTGCAAAACTGTTCCATTGGATGGTCCTTGGGAAGTGGGGATTCAGATTTGTACAAATGAAGTTGATCCTCTGTATGGAAGGGCTATTAGGGGACCTAAAAGAGTGAAATTAAGTAAATCTTAAAATATTCTTGTACATTTTTTTGTATATATGTACGTAATCATAATTGTCATTAACTACCTTTCCAAATAGAGATTAATTTTAGTACAAAAGAAGACGCAAAGGTCCATAGCATCCGAGTATTGTGGGTCCAATTTAACATGGGCTGTAGTAGTGACCAAACTTAAAACAAATAAATGACAGAACTTTTTTGTCTTAAGTTCCACTATATTTACATTTTGATTGTAAATGTACTAAGACAGGACAAAGTGTCAAGTATAAGAATGGCATCACTGTGACCTTGACCTTTGATGTCAAGGTCAAACAAATTTAGATATAATCCCAAACTTTTTTTGTGATTTTTAATAGTCTCATTTTATTTGTGTGATATATACTTCTGGCAGTACATGAAGTGAATTTTGAGAATTGTTGATTTTTTTTTATTGATGTTAAAAGATGTGAAATACAAGTATGATTAAATTATTTTTGTTACTACACATTATTTTTTTTAGCTCACCTTGCCAAAGTCAATGTGAGCTTTTGCCATCACTTGGCGTCCGTCGTCTGTTAACTTTTCACATTTTAATCTTCTCCTCTGAAATCCCTCAGCCAAATGAAGTGAAACTTGATAGGAAGCATCTATGGAAGGTCCTCTCTTAAGAATGCTCATTTTTTCCCGATCCATCAACAAACATGGCCACCATAGGCAATTCTTGTTTCTGATTGGCTGATTTAAAAAAATCTCCCCCCTCGGAAACCGCTTGACCAAATGAACTGAAACTTGGTAGGAAGCATCTATGGCAGGTCCTCTATGAATATTGCTCATTTCGTCCCGATTCGTTAACAAACATGGCTGCCACAGACCATTCTTGTTTCTGATTGGTTGATTTCTAAAGAATCTTCTCCTCTGAAACCGCTTGGCCAAATGAATCAAAACTTGGTAGGGAGCATCCTTGGAATGTCCTCTATAAAGAATGCTAATTTCGTCCTGATTCATTAACAAACATGGCCACCACAGGCAATTGTTGTTTCTGATTGGTCGATTTCTAAAAATCTTCCCCTCTGTAACTGCTGTTCCAAATGAAACGAAACTTGGTAGGAAGCATCTATGAAAGATCCTCTATAAAATTGCTAATTTTGTCCCGAACCATTAGCAAACATGGCTGCCACAGGCAATTCTTGTTTCTGATTGATCGATTTCTAAAAATCTTCTCCTCTGTAACCGCTTGGCCAAATGAAACGAAACTTGGTAGGAAGCATCTATGAAAGATCCTCTATGAATATTGCTCATTTCGTCCCGATTCGTTAACAAACATGGCTGCCACAGACCATTCTTGTTTCTGATTGGTTGATTTCTAAAGAATCTTCTCCTCTGAAACCGCTTGGCCAAATGAATCAAAACTTGGTAGGGAGCATCCTTGGAATGTCCTCTATAAAGAATGCTAATTTCGTCCTGATTCATTAACAAACATGGCCACCACAGGCAATTGTTGTTTCTGATTGGTCGATTTCTAAAAATCTTCCCCTCTGTAACTGCTGTTCCAAATGAAACGAAACTTGGTAGGAAGCATCTATGAAAGATCCTCTATAAAATTGCTAATTTTGTCCCGAACCATTAGCAAACATGGCTGCCACAGGCAATTCTTGTTTCTGATTGATCGATTTCTAAAAATCTTCTCCTCTGTAACCGCTTGGCCAAATGAAACGAAACTTGGTAGGAAGCATCTATGAAAGATCCTCTATAAAGATTGCTAATTTTGTCCCGATCCGTTAACAAACATGGCCGCCATAGGCAATTCTTGTTTCTGATTGGCCGATTTTTTTAAATCTTCTCCTCAGAAACCATTTGGCCAATTGAACCGAAACGTGGTAGGAAGCATCTATGGAAGGTCCTCTATACAGATTGCACATTTCGTCCCGATCTGTTGACAAACATGGCCGCCACTGGTAATTCTTGTTTCTGATTGGTCAATTTCTAAAAATTCTTCTTCTCTGAAACCGCTTTGCCAAATGAACCGAAACTTGGTAGGAAACCTTTATGGCAGGTCTTCTATAAAGAGTGCATATTTAGTTCCGATCCGTTATTAAGCATGGCCACCACAGTCAATTCTTGTTTCTGGTTGGTTGATTTCTAAAAAATCATCTCCTCTGAAACCGCTTGGCCAAATGAATCAAAACTTGGTGGGAAGCATCCTTGGAAGGTCCTTTATAAAGATTGCTCATTTCGTCCCGATTCATTAACAAACATGGCCATCACAGGCAATTCTTGTTTCTGGTTGGTCGATTTCTAAAAATCTTCTTCTCTGTAACTGCTTAGCCAAATGAAACGAAAGTTGGTGGTAAGCACCTATGGAAGGTTCTGTATTAAGTATCCTCAAAACAGAATGAAAGGTGAGCGACACAGGCTCAGCCCACTGAGCCTCTAGTTAGTTTCCGTATCAGAAAAAAATATCCTAATTATTTTTGTTCATAATGTAAAATATAAAGGAGGAAACTCTGCTCATGCATTTACAATCCTTTCTACAATTTTTTCCCCAGCTAATCTTAAATAAACATAACTGGATGGAAATCCACAAATCCTCCAATAGTGTACTTTCTTTGTTTCTAGATATATATTAGAAATTTATATGTATAATTTGCAACAAAAATGATTAAATGTCGGCAATACATTTACAATTCACAACTTTTTCTATTTTTAGATTACTAAGTATTTATACTAGAAAGTCAGAACAAGAGAGATTTTCACCTTAGAAATAAGAAAATGGAACCAAGCGTGGAAAGTTTATACTTTCCAGAATTGTCAAGAGGGATTGGTAAAGAATGGGATGAAGGTCAATTTGCTGATATTGAAGTCATTGTTGAAGGTTGTAAATTTAAATGTCACCGTATCATCCTTGCAGCCATGTCTCACTACTTCTCTGTCATGTTTAAGTCTGGTAGGTATATATCTTTGTATAAACCATTTCTAGTTTATTATTAGTTGTCTGCAAAATATGGTTAATACTACAATGCTGAACACACAGGGATAAATCCTGAATAGTTCTTTTAAAATAATTGATGAATTTGAGAGATGAATGATATTGCTGGGGAAGTAGTGGTCTAGTGGTTAAATGTAGTAAATCATCTGTAATAAATACACTCCTTTCACTAAATAAGAATGGGTTGATGACCAGTTCACTGCAGGGTTTATTTTGTAGAAGTGCCTTAAGTGAATCATACCACTGGTTAGTGTGCTTGTCTTGAGTGCAGTAGATCATCGGGTCAAACGAAAAACACTGGTTAGTGTGCTTGTCTTGAGTGCAGTAGATCATCAGGTCAAACGAAAAACACTGGTTAGTGTGCTTGTCTTGAGTGCGGTAGATCATCAGGTCAAACGAAAAACACTGGTTAGTGTGCTTGTCTTGAGTGCGGTAGATCATCGGGTCAAACGAAAAACACTGATTAGTGTGCTTGTCTTGAGTGCGGTAGATCATTAGGTCAAACGAAAAACACTGGTTAGTGTGCTTGTCTTGAGTGCGGTAGATCATCGGGTCAAACGAAAAACACTGATTAGTGTGCTTGTCTTGAGTGCGGTAGATCATCGGGTCAAACGAAAAACACTGGTTAGTGTGCTTGTCTTGAGTGCGGTAGATCATCAGGTCAAACGAAAAACACTGGTTAGTGTGCTTGTCTTGAGTGCGGTAGATCATCAGGTCAAACGAAAAACACTGGTTAGTGTGCTTGTCTTGAGTGCAGTAGATCATCGGGTCAAACGAAAAACTATAAAATAGGTATTTCCTGCTTTACTGTTAAACTATAAAATAGGTATTTCCTGCTTTACTGTTAAACTATAAAATAGGTATTTCCTGCTTTACTGTTAAACTATAAAATAGGTATTTCCTGCTTTACTGTTAAACTATAAAATAGGTATTTCCTGCTTTACTGTTAAACTATAAAATAGGTATTTCCTGCTTTACTGTTAAACTATAAAATAGGTATTTCCTGCTTTACTGTTAAACTATAAAATAGGTATTTCCTGCTTTACTGTTAAACTATAAAATAGGTATTTCCTGCTTTACTGTTAAACTATAAAATAGGTATTTCCTGCTTTACTGTTAAACTATAAAATAGGTATTTCCTGCTTTACTGTTAAACTATAAAATAGGTATTTCCTGCTTTACTGTTAAACTATAAAATAGGTATTTCCTGCTTTACTGTTAAACTATAAAATAGGTATTTCCTGCTTTACTGTTAAACTATAAAATAGGTATTTCCTGCTTTACTGTTAAACTATAAAATAGGTATTTCCTGCTTTACTGTTAAACTATAAAATAGGTATTTCCTGCTTTACTGTTAAACTATAAAATAGGTATTTCCTGCTTTACTGTTAAACTATAAAATAGGTATTTCCTGCTTTACTGTTAAACTATAAAATAGGTATTTCCTGCTTTACTGTTAAACTATAAAATAGGTATTTCCTGCTTTACTGTTAAACTATAAAATAGGTATTTCCTGCTTTACTGTTAAACTCATAACATTAAGGATAAGAGCAAAGACAGAGTGGCTTTGAATCAGAAAAATGTGTCAGAGTTGTGTGACATGTCCACCAGGAGACTATTTTCAGCGAGCTAGCAATAGAAAAATCTAGCAAAGCTTGTTGATCTAGAAAAAAGTAGACATCATCATCATCTCAATGTAACTTGCTCTTGTCATGATATAGCTGAAATATTGCTCCTGATAAGAAGAGTATTTGAGTATTTTAGTTATTTTTACCTCCTTTGTTTGACTAAATACTCCATCATATTAAATTCAGGGAGTGAAAGATACTCTTAAGACCATTATTTACCCATATGCTAAAAAATCGAGGGGGTAAACTTTAATTTGGATTAACTGAAAGGTTTCACAAAGTTAAGTGTTTTTCAGTCTTTTTCGTGGCAAAATTTTCTATATAAGAAGAAACAAATTTTCCATTTAAGGATTATTATTATTTTTTAACTGAAAGGTTTCACAAAGCTAAGTGTTTTTCAGTCTTTTTTGTGGCAAAATAGAAAAAATATGTCAATTTAAGGATTATTTTTTAATCTTCAGAATTTCATTATCTTCTTTTGTTTCTCAAAATGACAACAAAATGTATTCAAAATTTTAACCATTTATTCTTTGATTAAGTTATAGTGAGCATATTTTGATCTTAGAGCACTGAGATAGTAAAATACTAGTAAGTTGTCCCTCTCAAAAGAGGCCACCCTCTTATAAGACCACTTTTTCATGACAGAAAGGGTGGCTATATTAGGAGGAGGACTACTTTGCTCTTATTGCTACAAAATAAAGGGTGTACATGTAAATACCCGTCACCTTATTAATTATCTGGAATGTAAATACCTGTCACCTTATTAATTATCTGGAATGTAAATACCCAACACCTTATTAATTATCTGGAATGTAAATACCCAACACCTTATTAATTATCTGGAATGTAAAAACCTGTCACCTTATTAATTATCTGGAATGTAAATACCCATCACCTTATTAATTATCTGGAATGTAAATACCCAACACCTTATTAATTATCTGGAATGTAAATACCTGTCACCTTATTAATTATCTGGAATGTAAATACCCAACACCTTATTAATTATCTGGAATGTAAATACCCATCACCTTATTAATTATCTGGAATGTAAATACCCATCACCTTATTAATTATCTGGAATGTAAATACCCATCACCTTATTAATTATCTGGAATGTAAATACCCAACACCTTATTAATTATCTGGAATGTAAATACCTGTCACCTTATTAATTATCTGGAATGTAAATACCCATCACCTTATTAATTATCTGGAATGTAAATACCTGTCACCTTATTAATTATCTGGAATGTAAATACCCATCACCTTATTAATTATCTGGAATGTAAATACCTGTCACCTTATTAATTATCTGGAATGTAAATACCCATCACCTTATTAATTATCTGGAATGTAAATACCTGTCACCTTATTAATTATCTGGAATGTAAATACCCATCACCTTATTAATTATCTGGAATGTAAATACCTGTCATCTTATTAATTATCTGGAATGTAAATACCCATCACCTTATTAATTATCTGGAATGTAAATACCTGTCACCTTATTAATTATCTGGAATGTAAATACCCATCACCTTATTAATTATCTGGAATGTAAATACCCATCACCTTATTAATTATCTGGAATGTAAATACCCATCACCTTATTAATTATCTGGAATGTAAATACCCAACACCTTATTAATTATCTGGAATGTAAAAACCTGTCACCTTACTAATTATCTGGAATGTAAATACCCATCACCTTATTAATTATCTGGAATGTAAATACCCATCACCTTATTAATTATCTGGAATGTAAATACCTGTCACCTTATTAATTATCTGGAATGTAAATACCCATCACCTTATTAATTATCTGGAATGTAAATACCCATCACCTTATTAATTATCTGGAATGTAAATACCCATCACCTTATTAATTATCTGGAATGTAAATACCCAACACCTTATTAATTATCTGGAATGTAAAAACCTGTCACCTTATTAATTATCTGGAATGTAAATACCCATCACCTTATTAATTATCTGGAATGTAAATACCCAACACCTTATTAATTATCTGGAATGTAAATAGCCGTCACCTTATTAATTATCTGGAATGTAAATACCCGTCACCTTATTAATTATCTGGAATGTAAATACCCGTCACCTTATTAATTATCTGGAACTTTGCGCTTGGTGTAAAACAGCAAGCACTCTACCATTATTCACCGACAGTGAGTGGTCCTCCATATCATCACTACACAACTGTTAATCAGTAACTTTTACAATATTTGAAATAACTAAATTAAACTCACACCCTTAGACAGGGGTGGTGGTATGAACCCAAAGACAGGGAAGGGGGTATGAACCCCATTGCAAACCAAGTACTGTTTAAGTCGAGATTTCAGGTATTGAGTATTCAATTCCAGATTGTTTTGTCTGTCAAACCCCCTTTGTACAATCTTGGCTACATGCAACTTTACCACATTCTTATTATCTGCCTAATTTACTTAATTTCAGGTTTTAAGGAAAGTACTGAACAGTCTGTAACTATTCAAGGTATGAAAGGTGATGCCTTCTATCTAGTTCTAGAATATATCTACACTGGTAAGAATATAGTCAGCATTGATAATGTAGAAAATGTTCTTCAGTCAGCTTCCATGTTACAGATCAAAACACTGCAAGATCTCTGTGAGAGTTTCTTACGAAAAAATCTCTGTGTTGAAAATTGCATAACATTTTGGAGATTGACATTTCTTCATAGTCTTAATAATTTACAAAATGAAATCTGGAAATATCTTGTGAAGAAGTTTCCTGTGTTAGTTGATTGTATGGAGTTTTTGACTTTACATCAAGGTGAGCTGTTAAAGATCATTGATGATCAAGATCTTAATACTCCATCTGAAGAATTTGTCTGTGACGTAGTAATGAAGTGGTACACAGCCAATACAAATGTTAATCATGATGCACTAGTGGTCATCTTTGATCGCTTAAAACTTCAGGTGATGGAAGAAAAGTATGTCAAAAATTTGTTAGTTAAGTTTCCAGTATTAGAGGAAATTGGACCAATAAAAGCGATGATTGACAAAAGATTGACAATGAAGTTAAATGGTGAAGTATTGGAATCGTCATACAGACAGGAAGAAATATTTTGTATGGTTGGTACTCGTAGTCGTAATCCAGATCCTTCCAAGACTGAAGTCCAGTGTTATAGTTACCAAGATAAGAAACAGTTCCATGTGGCTCCTCTACCAATAGAACCTGGACCATGCTTTGCCGTTTGTACCCTCGATAATGACATATACATATCAGGAGGTTACAATAAGCAATCACTCATCCTGCATTATAAATCTAAGGTAAACAAATGGGACCAGTACAACTGTATTAATGAAGATAGATGGGGACATGGTATGGCTGCTGTCGGTGGATCTATTTACGTCATCGGAGGAATGTCCAAGTCGATGAATACTTTATCTAGTATAGAAAGGTTCAATAAGAGTACAAATAAGTGTGAAAAGGTCGGAGATTTAAAGGAAGCTATATCTTCAATGACAGTCGCTGTAAAGGGATCAAAAATCTACACATTTGGGGGAAAACTAAATGATCGTAACGCATCTGATTTAATTCAATTATATGATGTAGCGACCGGAGAATCAAATATAATCGGGAGATTACCAGCTACATGTACAGGAGGAGTAGGGAAATCCATCAATTATGGAGATGATATCTATATCATATACAGAGATGGTAACGTGGTTCAGTTTGTTGAACGAGAATCGACAGAAGTTGTAGCGACGTTGACACAGAAGTTTGAACACTTTAGTGCCATCGTCAAAGATAGCAAAGTGCTGATAATAGGTTGTGAAAGTAGCAACTTTACAACATATCAGTTTGATCCTATCTTTAAACACATCAACAACATTCCTACAGAATTTAAAGCTCCCATGTGTAACTTCCATCTACTGAAAGTTGTCATGAGCAAGAAATATCAAGCATAGTGTAGTTAAAGCTTATCATAAGCCAATGTTTACTGTTCTGAGTGTGGTTATTTTTTGTGCTTCATTTTATTAGATTATCTTATTAACAAACTAGTAGACACATTAGGATTATTTCATTGATACGTTTGTATGACTATTACTGATTGTAAAACAACCAGTAGCGTCATACGGTGGAGTTTTCATTCAACCATCAACATCTGATCTGCAGGATAGATATGAATGCATAACCAAAAAAAAAGGGGGGGGGGGGGGGGGGGGGGGGGGGGGGATGAGAGAGAGATGGAAGTACATGATCTGAATTGTGTGTTAATTAATATATTGAAAAATTTGAAAATAAAGGGAAACAATCCCTTTTATACCTGTTGCTGTTTAAAGAGAGCATTCCAAAGTAATTTCACTGTATTCTTCTAATATTGATCTGACCAAAGTATTTCATTACCAGAACTTACACAGCAATTCACAAACTATTATTACATATGACTATCAGTAGAATGATTCCGGTGGAAGTTATGTTTTAGACTTTAGTGCAATTTTTTTCTTCTTTTTTTTTAGTGTAAAATTAAAATAAATTGTGCATTTGTTTTCACAGTAACTCACACTTAAGGTATCACTCACAAATAGACCTCTTGTTTTTACTTAAAATAGTTTGAATATACTTTTATAGAAAGACCTTAATAAGAGTGCCTTACCCTTTTGTTTAATATTTATATTACTGTAGAGGGGTTGGTTTAATACATCTTCCTTTGTTATTGGATGTATAAGAGACATGAAATCTGACCATGTGATCAATATAAATTTATAGTAATTTGTAATTTTAAGGAGGTTAAAGTTTTTGTTATTTTTGGCTATTTAGGAGCAATTAAACCAATGCACCAAAATCAGCTAAGTACACCTATGAATATGGAAATAGAAAAATAGCATTTTTAATTCACCATAGCAACCACTCTATCCATTTTAAGCTATTTTCTAACCATTAACTCCTTTATGCATTTTCCTATAAAATATGAGTCAAATTGACAGCCAGATGTCAGTGTGATTACAGGTTCCTGCAGTCCTCCAAATGAAAATTTGAATATGCTGGTCAGAATTAAATTCTTGAATTTATTTTATGTATATACATGTATATCAATATAAAAACTGAAAATTTACTGGTCCGAACAAAGTTTTACTGGTCTAGGGACGGAGGACTAGTGATCATCGTGAGGACTGTCCTGGGAATCTCTGATGATTTACTATTCAGAATCTTGTTTTTTATGTTGTTAGTTTTAGTTTTATTATATACATTGTATGTACATTACTTAGGGTTTTGTATAGACTTTGTTGTTAGTTTTAGTTTTATTATATACATTGTATGTACATTACTTAGGGTTTTGTATAGACTTTGTTGTTAGTTTTAGTTTTATTATATACATTGTATATACATTACTTAGGGTTTTGTATAGACTTTGTTGTTAGTTTTAGTTTTATTATATACATTGTATGTACATTACTTAGGGTTTTGTATAGACTTTGTTGTTAGTTTTAGTTTTATTATATACATTGTATATACATTACTTAGGGTTTTGTATAGACTTTGTTGTTAGTTTTAGTTTTATTATATACATTGTATGTACATTACTTAGGGTTTTGTATAGACTTTGTTGTTAGTTTTAGTTTTATTATATACATTGTATATACATTACTTAGGGTTTTGTATAGACTTTGTTGTTAGTTTTAGTTTTATTATATACATTGTATATACATTACTTAGGGTTTTGTATAGACTTTGTTGTTAGTTTTAGTTTTATTATATACATTGTATATACATTACTTAGGGTTTTGTATAGACTTTGTTGTTAGTTTTAGTTTTATTATATACATTGTATGTACATTACTTAGGGTTTTGTATAGACTTTGTTGTTAGTTTTAGTTTTATTATATACATTGTATATACATTACTTAGGGTTTTGTATAGACTTTGTTGTTAGTTTTAGTTTTATTATATACATTGTATGTACATTACTTAGGGTTTTGTATAGACTTTGTTGTTAGTTTTAGTTTTATTATATACATTGTATATACATTACTTAGGGTTTTGTATAGACTTTGTTGTTAGTTTTAGTTTTATTATATACATTGTATGTACATTACTTAGGGTTTTGTATAGACTTTGTTGTTAGTTTTAGTTTTATTATATACATTGTATGTACATTACTTAGGGTTTTGTATAGACTTTGTTGTTAGTTTTAGTTTTATTATATACATTGTATGTACATTACTTAGGGTTTTGTATAGACTTTGTTGTTAGTTTTAGTTTTATTATATACATTGTATATACATTACTTAGGGTTTTGTATAGACTTTGTTGTTAGTTTTAGTTTTATTATATACATTGTATATACATTACTTAGGGTTTTGTATAGACTTTGTTGTTAGTTTTTTTTATAACATACATTGTACATGTAGTTTATAAGTTTAAACATATTTCATTTGCTCATTAAATGTGCATAAAGGATAAGACACAAGTTAAACAAACTTGACTTGACTTGGTATTTTATATAAACTTTGTTTATCTCATTATGTTTACATCTTTTTGTTATCACTGTATGTATACTCTCTGGCTAAAAACACTGATATTTTTCTTCTTTTTGTTTCCATCTTCATTGTTTTTTTGACTGGCTTTGTAAATTACAAAAAAGGATGCACTCGACTCGCAGCCGCAAGTGATAAAGTTTACCAGTTACTTGCCCATGGTCGGTGGTTCTGTCCGGGTACTCTGGCTTCTTCCACCACTAAAACTGGTCGCCATGATATACAGTACAGCTGACAACATACACTGATAAATGCTGAGCATTTAAAAGGCTCAGCATTCAATGCTGAGGTTTTATTGGAGGTCGTAAATCATGGGCTGATGATCAGTTTTATTACCCTCACCTGTACAGATGGTCAGCAATTGAATAAACAATATGATCATAGTGATTTCCAGGTAGATGTACCTGATTCAATAGGTGTTAGTAAAATTAACCTGAGCATGTATATATGTGTGATTTGTTACACTTGTGACTTTTTATTTAGTGGAAATATTTACATAATAAATTTTCTATTTTACAATGTAGCAATGTTTTCATAATTCTAAAATTGAATTAAAATTTCTTTGTTTTTCAATTGAATTGTTTTGTTAAAATTTCAATTATTATCTGTATTTTAAAATTTAAAAGTAAATTATTTGAAAATATTTACATGTATACAATAGATGTGTATCTATTCTTTTTTTAACCATTTGTTTGTTGTCTTTTTTTTTTTATTTGTGTTTGTACTAACAAAAACAGTAAATTATTTAAAAAAGTTTAATTCAAAATTCATGAATTATTTATGAAAAAGAAATTTATAGTAATTTAATTTTAACCATTGAACATTTCACATTTTATTAAAAAAAAAATCTGTATTTAATTTAGGAATCTAGTTGAATATGTGTGTGTGTGTGTTTTTCTTTTTAATTAGCCTAGACAGTACATGTATGTCTCTTTAAGATCAATTTATGACATGAGAGTGAATAAGTGGCAAATTACAAGTGTCCATAAATCCTTCATTGATTGAGATTTTCTATGTTTACCATATCTGTGTGTTAATATACAAAAAATACTTAATTTGTCATTTTTTTATATTGAAAAGAATGTATTTATAATCAACTGGCATATTTTTTTTAATGTTTAAAATGTATGTTTAACAAAATAAGAATAAAAATGTGAAAAAAATGTCCTGAAAAGAAATTAATATTACCTTGGATAAAATGGTTTAAAAAAAAATCGAAAAAATCTAAACATAGTTACAAGTATAATTTTTAAATTGGATTACATTTATTTGATTAAATTGATAAAGCAAATTAAATATATTATTCCTCTGCAAAAACAGATAAAATTAATTACAAAAATTTTTTTTTTTTAATTTTAAATACATGTATCATAAAAGAACAACTATAACATTTTTGTCAAGGTTGAAAAAAAACCTCTTAAATACATGACTAACATGTACACACATGCACATTACATAGAAAGAAAATTCTTAAAATGTTAAATCTAATCTTAATTAATTAATCTATTGATTAAAATAGCATCACAATTAATCTTGTTCTTCTTTGCCATATTTTCAGGTAAAAATTCTTATATATCCAACACAAAATTATGATTTCATTTCAATTATTTGTTTAAATTGTTAGCTGATGCTAATATCACAAAATATTAAATTTTGAAAATATTATTTTATTGACAAATTTTCAAGGTACAGTTAAATGTATTAAAGTCCTTTTTCTACACATCAAAATCACTGAAATCCAAATATGCCCATTTCCTGTTATGTAACACAAACAGGTGTATATATTTACCTGTAGATCACCTGTGAAATCAACAAGACAGTACTGACCAGGTATTTTATGGCCCTGTTTATTACCTTGGGGTTAATTAGCAGACCATCAGCGAAAATGCTGAGCCTGGCTCAGCATGCAGATTATGCTCAGCATTTATCAGTGTATGCTGTCAGCTGTACTGTAGCTGAAATATTGCTGCAGGTGGCATTAAATACCAAAAATCAATCAATCAAGTCTTTTTGACTGCATTGGTGGTGTAATGGTGAGCCTGCTCACCTGGAGTTCGAGTGTGATAGATCCTAGGTTCAAGTCACGTTGGAGTCAAACCAAAGACTATAAAATTGATATTTGTTGCTTCTCTGCTAAGCACACAGCATTAAGGAGAAAGAGCAAAGAATGATTGGCTCAGAATCAGGATAATGTGTCAGAGTGGAGTGACATGTCTACCTGCGGACTGTTGTTTCAGTGAACTAGCACTATAAAGTCCAACTAAGAGTGTTGGTCTAGTACAAAGTGGACATCATCACGTGTAGCTTGTTCTCGCCATGATATGGCTGAAAAATAGCTCATCCAGGCTTTCTATTGTGCTTTATCATATATTTTAATATCAAATTAATAGTGGATCTATTAGCCATTGTCCTTTAAGTGAAATACATTTTGCTGAACTCTTCTAGAGGAAAAAAATTGCTGGAAATTTTTTTTTTGGTTATTTTACAATAATAATTGAATTTGTGAACATCCTAAATACACTAGGGTCCTATGCAATCCGTGCCTATCACCACTAACGTTGTGAATTCAAACTCAGGCGAGGTGTACTCAATACAACATTATGTGATAAAGTTTGTCAGTGACTTGGGACAGGTTGGTGTTTTTCCCAGGTACTCCGGTTTCCTCCACCAATAAAACTGACCTCCACAATAGCTGAAAGTGGCATTAAACACCATAAACCAAACCTAAATACACTTGAAATCACAAATACAGGTACTCCTACTTGGTAAGTAGCCACAAAATGTTTACTGAAATAAGCATCAAAGCCTCTTTTTATCTCCAGTTCCCTGACCCAAAGGGTTGAGATATTATCATCACTTGGGTCAGTCTTCTGTCTGTCTTAGTTCCCCTGACCCAAAGGATGGAGATATTTCCATCACTTGGGTCAGTCTTCTGTCTGTCTTAGTACCATCACTGCAAACTGTCAATCTTCTTTTCAATGAACAAGAAGCAATGTTACTTTAAAGGTTCTGACCAAGTATGTTAGTTGATACTTTGGTGTCATTTGCTGATCAATAATGACTCCCTGGTGCATAAACAGTTTTTGATTGGGAAATATTTCATAAATTTACATTATAATTGGGTAACCAATTAATTCTATATAAGGGTGGAATGACCCTTGATAGATACTAAGTGTATTTACTTTGGTGATGATTTCTCAACTAATATGGCCACCAGCGAGGACTTGTATTTTAACATCGTATCCTATGGATATACATGTACATGGCGGCGCGCCCCATTTGCGCCGGGAAAAAAATGCCCATTTGTGCCTCAAAGTTGCACCCTTTTGTGCCCTTTTCAAATCCGCATTTTTGTAAAACGACAGCACATTTGAACTTGTTATCTAAATTTGTTTACCTCTTCCGTTTACCAGACTTTTGTCTGTTGTCCCCTGCTCACCACGGGGAGGTGGAAGTAGGATTTTTTTTAAATTCCAATTTAATTTAATAATTAATTTAAAACAATTGGGAATACAACTATATGCATTCTAGATATAACTGTTCACATAATGAATAGTAAATGTTCACATGTCCGTTCTAGCCTGATATTTTCCCCTCGTTATATGTCCTGACTGGTACTTCCTCCATAAGTCAAACAAAAAGTCAAGTTTCTCCTTCTCAGTTCTTGACTGTGGTGCAACATCTGAAATGAGTCTAATCTTGCTGTAGTTAACAGTTTGTATTTGCAAAATGGCATCCTGAAATACAAAAATAGACGGATTCGACGAAAAATTAATGAAATGACTCTGGTCCATTGCATTTGATCGTACGTCTAGCATCAGAGGGAGGCTCTGCCCAGAGAGATGGCGGAAATCTGGACTCTTGTGTAATATAATTGTCTATAAGATAGTCAGCAAACTTGGTACATCGTGCATCCAACGGGAGCTTAAGACATTACAGCTTCTACAAAAGTGTCCAATGTCACTCTCTCTATCTTTATAATCTGCAAAATCCCAGAGATTGTATCTTCCTCCACCAAGATTGAGCAAAAATCCAACAAAGTGTACATGTACATGTATTGGACTGGTCTGGTACAAAGCGAACATCATCATCTCATTGAATAGTAACTTATTCTCGCCATGACAAAGCTGAACAATTACAGACTTGGCGTTAAACAACCACCCACTCACCGATTCAATGTCGAATAAGGAACTGGTAACATGTTAAAAACAAATAGGATTTAATGTTGGGTAAATACATATTTTCTTTAATAGTATACGAAACAACAGATAAATAAATCTATATGTTTGGACATGGAATAATATGTAATAATCCATAAGCAACTCAAATTTTAGTTTTCTGTGTAATGTTTTGTAGATCGTTGTTTGTCCTTTTTGGCATTGTATTGTCTGTCCTTCTGTTTACGGTTTCTGATTACCTTGTGGTATCTTCAAACTTTTCTTATTCAACATTTATTAAGGAATATGTAATCGATTACTTGTCCGACATTCAATAAATAAGGAATAGGTAATCGATTACTTGTCCGACATTCAATAAATAAGGAATAGGTAATCGATTACTTGTCCGACATTCAATAAATAAGGAATAGGTAATCTATTACTTGTCCGACATTCAATAAATAAGGAATAGGTAATCGATTACTTGTCCGACATTCAGTAAATAAGGAATAGGTAATCGATTACTTGTCCGACATTCAATAAATAAGGAATATGTAATCGATTACTTGTCCGACATTCAATAAATAAGGAATAGGTAATCGATTACTTGTTCGACATTCAATAAATAAGGAATAAGTAATCGATTACTTGTCCGACATTCAATAAATAAGGAATATGTAATCGATTACTTGTCCGACATTCAATAAATAAGCAATAGGTAATCGATTACTTGTCCGACATTCAATAAATAAGCCATAGGTAATCGATTACTTGTCCGACATTCAATGAAAAAGGAATAAGTAATCGATTACTTGTTCGACTTTCAATAAATAAGGAATAAGTAATCGATTACTTGTTCGACTTTCAATAAATAAGGAATAGGTAATCGATTGCTTGTTCGACATTCAATAAATAAGGAATATATGTAACCAGTGACATATTCGTCATTGAATAAATAACCAGTTACTTATCACGGTGTAGGATCAAATCAATTCCTTTCGGTAAATATCGGCGTTATTCGATTACTTTCGGTTATTACAACGACTCCTTCCAGTAAAAACAATGTAAGTTTGATTAACACCGGATCTTCTTTTCGTCATTAACCACTGAAATGTAAGTATTTATCTCTCAATTGATAGATCACGGAACTCTTTAATAATGTGTTTATTTCGGAACATCAGTTTTACGCACTCTAATGAAAGTGTAATGCAGCATTAAACGAAACAAAGGGACAAGATCGTGTGAAACAGGCCAACCGGCGATAGAAATACACGAATTTGAAGTAGAAAGAGAATTCCTTTACTGAAGACACTTTTCGTTCGAAATGTCTGGTTATTATTGATACTTTGTAACTGCGATATTACATGTGATCACATTTTTTTCAACGAAAATCGTAGTTTTAGTTGCAATATTGAATAACGCTTCCTTCAAGTGAATGGCACGTATTCCTTTCTTTCGTGACAAATACAGTAATACATGTATAAATCGGAGTTGGTGAATTTGCGTTCAATAAAGTGAGAAATCACACGCAATTTGACCAGCTACGAAAAGAGTAGATCTTTTTCGTTTTTTATTGGGATTTCTGCAAAAAAAAAGAACATTTTATTGAATATTTAGTACAAGTTCTTTGGTTTGAAAGGAATCGGTGCCAAAATGCTTGATCAATTTTGATGAGCCAAAAAGAGGCGTTGAATCAGGGATATGGACATTGTAAATAACTACCTCTTGTAACACATGTACATGTCTTGTGTCACAGGTGTATGATAATAAAGCTTTGAATCAAAAGGAACTTGAACTTTTGACGTTGATTGTAACAAGCATTTGAATAAAAGAATAAACAAATATTATGTTGTTAAAAATCAAAACGCATGTATACGATCGTTTCAAATATCGTAGGTATTAAATCGCATTGTTTAGAAGTAAAAATCATAGCTTTTCCCGGGGGAAAGCAGCGACGATAAGTAAGTTACCCACAGCCTAAGATGACACATGTTTTTGGCTTATAACCAGGTTTTTGACATAAGGATAACACGACGGGAGCCAGTAATGGATCAGGAACTGCTCCTCCTTCTGGAGCATCCAAATTCACCTCCAGTTTTAAGTGTGGTTCGTATTGCTCAATAGTGTTATGTGTATTGTTTTGTAGACCATTGGTCATTATTTCTTTTGACTTGTATTACATGTCCTTCGATTTACGGCCTCTGACAAGTTCTGATTACCCCTTTGGTATCTTAGATTTACGGCTTCTGAAAAGTTCTGATTACCCCTTTGGTATCTTAGATTTACGGCTTCTGAAAAGTTCTGATTACCCCTTTGGTATCTTAGATTTACGGCTTCTGAAAAGTTCTGATTACCCCTTTGGTATCTTAGATTTACGGCTTCTGAAAAGTTCTGATTACCCCTTTGGTATCTTAGATTTACGGCTTCTGAAAAGTTCTGATTACCCCTTTGGTATCTTAGATTTACGGCTTCTGAAAAGTTCTGATTACCCTTTTGGTATCTTAGATTTACGGCTTCTGAAAAGTTCTGATTACCCCTTTGGTATCTTAGATTTACGGCTTCTGAAAAGTTCTGATTACCCCTTTGGTATCTTAGATTTACGGCTTCTGAAAAGTTCTGATTACCCCTTTGGTTTCATAGATTTACGCTTCTGAAAAGTTCTGATTACCCCTTTGGTTTCTTAGATTTACGGCTTCTGAAAAGTTCTGATTACCCCTTTGGTATCTCAGATTTACGGCTTCTGAAAAGTTCTGATTACCCCTTTGGTATCCTAGATTTACGGCTTCTGAAAAGTTCTGATTACCCCTTTGGTATCTTAGATTTACGGCTTCTGAAAAGTTCTGATTACCCCTTTGGTATCTTAGATTTACGGCTTCTGAAAAGTTCTGATTACCCCTTTGGTTTCATAGATTTACGCTTCTGAAAAGTTCTGATTACCCCTTTGGTTTCTTAGATTTACGGCTTCTGAAAAGTTCTGATTACCCCTTTGGTATCTCAGATTTACGGCTTCTGAAAAGTTCTGATTACCCCTTTGGTATCTTAGATTTACGGCTTCTGAAAAGTTCTGATTACCCCTTTGGTATCTTAGATTTACGGCTTCTGAAAAGTTCTGATTACCCCTTTGGTATCTTAGATTTACGGCTTCTGAAAAGTTCTGATTACCCCTTTGGTATCTTAGATTTACGGCTTCCGAACAGTTCTGATTACCCCTTTGGTGTCTTAGATTTACGGCTTCTGAAAAGTTCTGATTACTCCTTTGGTATCTTAGATTTACGGCTTCTGAAAAGTTCTGATTACCCCTTTGGTATCTTAGATTTACGGCTTCTGAAAAGTTCTGATTACCCCTTTGGTATCTTAGATTTACGGCTTCTGAAAAGTTCTGATTACCCCTTTGGTATCTTAGATTTACGGCTTCTGAAAAGTTCTGATTACCCCTTTGGTTTCATAGATTTACGGCTTCTGAAAAGTTCTGATTACCCCTTTGGTATCTTAGATTTACGGCTTCTGAAAAGTTCTGATTACCCCTTTGGTATCTTAGATTTACGTCTTCTGAAAAGTTCTGATTACCCCTTTGGTATCTTAGATTTACGGCTTCCGAATAGTTCTGATTACCCCTTTGGTATCTTAGATTTACGGCTTCTGAAAAGTTCTGATTACCCCTTTGGTATCTTAGATTTACGGCTTCTGAAAAGTTCTGATTACCCCTTTGGTATCTTAGATTTACGGCTTCCGAACAGTTCTGATTACCCCTTTGGTATCTTAGATTTACGGCTTCCGAAAAGTTCTGATTACCCCTTTGGTATCTTAGATTTACGGCTTCCGAAAAGTTCTGATTACCCCTTTGGTATCTTAGATTTACGTCTTCCGAAAAGTTCTGATTACCCCTTTGGTATCTTAGATTTACGGCTTCTGAAAAGTTCTGATTACCCCTTTGGTATCTTAGATTTACGGCTTCTGAAAAGTTCTGATTACCCCTTTGGTTTCTTAGTTTTACGGCTTCTGAAAAGTTCTGATTACCCTTTTGGTATCTTAGATTTACGGCTTCTGAAAAGTTCTGATTACTCCTTTGGTATCTTAGATTTACGGCTTCTGAAAAGTTCTGATTACCCCTTTGGTATCTTAGATTTACGGCTTCTGAAAAGTTCTGATTACCCCTTTGGTATCTTAGATTTACGGCTTCTGAAAAGTTCTGATTACCCCTTTGGTATCTTAGATTTACGGCTTCTGAAAAGTTCTGATTACCCCTTTGGTATCTTAGATTTACGGCTTCTGAAAAGTTCTGATTACCCCTTTGGAATCTTAGATTTACGGCTTCTGAAAAGTTCTGATTACCCCTTTGGTATCTTAGATTTACGGCTTCTGAAAAGTTCTGATTACCCCTTTGGTATCTTAGATTTACGGCTTCTGAAAAGTTCTGATTACCCCTTTGGTATCTTAGATTTACGGCTTCTGAAAAGTTCTGATTACCCCTTTGGTATCTTAGATCTACGGATTCTGATTACCCCTTTGGTATCTTAGATCTACGGATTCTGATTACCCCTTTGGTATCTTAGATCTACGGATTCTGATTACCCCTTTGGTACCTTAGATCTACGGATTCTGATTACCCCTTTGGTATCTTAGATCTACAAATTCTGATTACCCCTTTGGTATCTTAGATCTACGGATTCTGATTACCCCTTTGGTATCTGCAAACTTGTTTAACATCTTCAAACCTTGCTTGCCATGAATCCACTGAATATCCTTCCAATGATTAACGAAATATGTATATCTAATACTGGTAGTTTACTGTCGTATGTTTGTTTGTTTGCTTGATGGTGTTTGACGCTCTTTCCAAAAAAGTTATATCGTGGCGGTCAGTTTTATTGGTGGAGGAAACCGGAGGACCCGGAGAAAACTACCGACCTGGCGCAAGTCACTGACAAACTTTATTACATAATGTTGTACACCTCACCCTGATAGAGATTCGAACTCACAACATCAGTGGTGATAAGCACTGATTGCATAGGTAGTTGTAAATAAAACTACCATACGATCATTATTATAAATAGTCCAGTCATAATAAAGGTTTAGCTTTAAAAAATTGCAACAGAAATAGTTTTTGCGAAATAGTTGAGATTTGATATCAATAAATAACATATAAAAAATCAGACAAAATCGGAAAACGGGAAAGTTATCAAATTTGGGTTTCAATTTTCGTGTTTTTGGTCGTAAAGGGGAATAACCCAAACCAATGATTTTCAAGAATACTAGCAAATGCAGCGACGTAAATGGTTAAACCTAATTATGGAATGGTGCATAAAACAAAGAAGGTAATTTTACATTTTTTTTCGTCATCATTGTAAATTCCAATCACGAAATATTAAGTTTCAAAGTCCTGTTATAAAGTTACAAGACGGAGTTTTCAATGTCAAGGTAATCGATATTTTTTGCTTTAAATTCTTAGAAAAAACTTGCATGAGAATTTTTTTTTGACAATTTCTACAGAGTACAGTGTTACCACGCAAATATAGCCATCATTATTTACAATTCTAATGAAAAAAATCGCATGAGATATTTTCTAGGGGTCACTATAACAGCATTTATAACAATACTGGAACAAAATAGGTAAAATAGTGGTCAACGCAGTACCTATAAAAAAAACATCTCCATCATTAACTATGAGTCCTTTGAAGTATTTTAATTACGACAGTAAATGTCAAAAACATTTTTACGTCACATACTAAATCCTTATCTTTCACTATATGAAAATCCATCGTCTAAAGGTTATTATTAAAATTTCGAAATAATTATGTCTAATATCATTGTTCAGGTGGCAATGAGTGACTGCTGTTTATGTAGAGAACCACTTTCCAACGGAAAAACCACTGTAACAATAAGAGAGAAGGGTGCCAAGAACATCAATGAATACAGCAAACTACGAAATGATTCATTATGTGTTGAGCCTGGACAGACATTGCATCAAGATTGCAGACGAGAGTATACCAATATGAAATCTTTTAAAGGAGCACAACAGCCAAAAGCAGAAAGTCGTGTTCTCAGTTCGAAAGAACAGTTCACGTACAAAGACAACTGTCTTTTTTGTGGACAGCAAGCCAGTCAAACTGATACTAGTAAAAGGGGTATCGTTGTATTTCCAGTGCGAACTAAGGACTTCCAAGTCAACATCGAAAAAATATGCAGAGAGCGAAATGACAGCTGGTCAACTAATGTTCTATCAAGGATTCAGTTTGTACAGGATCTTCATGCAGCAGACACAGTTTATCACCAGAAATGTAGCGTCAACTTTCGCACAGGAAAAAGTTTACCATCCCCAACACCAAATAAGAAGAAGACCACAGGTAGACCTCCTAAACAGGACGTTCAGATTGCCTTTCAGAAGACCATGGATTATTTAATTGAACATGAAGATGAACAAATCACCGTTATAGAACTAATACACAAGATGAGCGAATTTTGTGGAGACATGGCTTACACCTCGGTACATATGAAATCAAAACTTCAAGACTATTTTGGTGACAACGTTATCATTACAGAACTGAACGGCAAACGGAATGTGATAACGTTACGTAAAACTGCAAGAGTTATCCTTCATGAATTTCATCAAAATCAGTCTTTGAGTGACCCTGAACAAGAAAAAAGAAACATAATAGAAACTGCTGCCAATTTAATCAAATCATACATACAATCTATAGAAAGTGCCAAGAATGAATATCCGTCAGTTTCAGATATTGAATCGATTGAGAAGAATCTTGAATATTTACCTGAAAGTTTGAAAATATTTCTAAGCAGCATGTTTAGTGAGCGGAGGTGTCTCGTAAAACTATCATCAATTGGGCAGGCTATAGTCCAAGCCACAAGACCCCAGTCATTGATTGTACCTTTGCAGATTGGACTTGCCGTGCAGATGCATCACACATTTGGTTCAAGGTTCCTGATTGATAGCTTAAATAGTTGTGGCTTTTCTTCATCCTATTCGGAGGTAAAAAAGTACGAATTAAATGCTGCTATTACACAAAAGACCGATATCCCATAAGCTTTAACTAGTCCTCATCTTCAATACATTGCAGACAACGTAGATCATAATATTCGAACGATAGATGGGCACGGTACCTTTCATGGCATGGGGATAGTGGCAAGTGTAACCCCTGGATTTAAACGAAATAGTACTGTACCAAGAGTAAATGTTGACACAGAAGAATTGAAAAAGCTGGCTAATATCGACATTAAGTTTTATGGGCTTGATTTAAATATTCAGTCGCCATTGAAATACAAGAAACTACCACCAGTCCAGGCAACGAGCTGTTCAGAAGACATAAGCTTACTATCTATTGCCACATGGCCTGTTAACAGATTGGGATGGTCTGCATTGTGTCAAATGGTTTACAAAGAACCTTTACCAGGCAAATCTAGCGTTGTCTTTTTGCCGATGATCGACATGGATCCAAGCGACATGACTTGTATATATTCCACCTTAAGCTGTGTATCAAAAGAAGCCAGACGTCACAATTCTGATCCAGTGTTGACTTTTGATCAACCGTTCTACTGGAAAGGTAGGAACATTATTCAGAACGAGCCAGTGCATTGAAATCAATAGTCTTAAGATTGGGTGGATTACATACAGAGATGAGCTCTCTGGGATCAATAGGTAACATTATGAATAATACTGGACTATCAGAACTATTGGAAAGTGTTTATGCACCAGCAGCGGTGGTTCGTTCACATGCTCAGTGGAAAGGCAATATCAAGAGCTATTAGAGGTCTTCAAAAGCTTGTAAAAGATAAGAAGATTCATGAGGCTAGAGCCTTTAATTTCACATACAGGTATATTGATGACGTTTTATCTATCAATAATTCTAGATTTGCAGAATTTCTTCCATTGATATATCCTCCAGAGCTGGAAGTTAAAGAGACCACCGATACAGCTTCGTCCGCATCATTTTTGGACTTATAACTCGAATTTGACGACAGTGGTCAACTCAGTACTAAAATTTATGATAAGCGGGACGACTTCAATTTTAAAATCATAAATTTTCCAAACATGTGCAGCAATATACCAGCTTCTCCTGCATATGGTGTTTACATCTCGCAATTGATTCGCTATGCAAGGGCCAGTAGCAATTATTCTGATTTCCTGAAACGTCATCTTCATCTGAGAAACAGGCTACTGGACCAGGGCTATAAAAAGATTCGCCTTATTCGATCTCTTAAAAAGTTTATATTCCGATACCAATATCTTGTCGAAATATATTCCGTCTCTGCAGAAAAAATTATAAGCGATGCATTTTCATATAGTGAAAATGTATAAAGATAAAGAAGTCAAATTTTTTTTTTTGTCAATGTGTGACGTAAAAATATTTTTGACATTTACGTCACCGAATATGGTACTGCTTTGACAACTATTTTACCTATTTTGTTCCTGTATTTAAATACTGTTACAGTGACAGCCGGAACCTTTGAACCGTAATGAGAGCGGGAGGTTTGGCGCCTTAAAATCTGATTCAACCCACCATTTCTTTAGAAATGCCTGTCAGGGTCATTACGGTTTTCACAGTTTTCCGGTTGTTGACTGATTTTGTCTGTTTATATAATTATGAGTTTTGACTTTCCCTTTGTAAGATTGTTCGGAGTTCGGTAATTTTGTTATTACCCTTATTTTCTTGTGTATACAGCGTTGGCATTGCTAATGATAACAGAAATTTATGAAATAGATATAAACATTTTGGACAAAATTCATTGGGACGACAAAGAGAACACTGCACATGAGGTAGATGACAATGAATCAGAACATGGAGTCAATATCCCAGACGAGGTAACTGAGTTGTTACATGTAATTGATACACTCCTGGATGGTAGCATTTCTGTCACAGAACTCGGAGAAAACAATGCCGTGAAAACTCTGAAAAAACACATACAGGCTTTTAAAGACTCATTTGGCCAAAATCGCACTGCAAAACTTTGGATTGAATATATGAATATGATTGATTTGTTGCGTCAATTCATCACCGCTGAAAGGTCAGGACATTGGCTTCTTCATTTGAAAAGTCTTCAACAAATGCTTCCGTATCTGGCTGCATCTGGACACAACTTGTATGTTAAATCTGCTCATGTATATTTACAGGATATGCTAGAATTAGAACAAACACATCCCGATTTAGATGCAGCCTTCAAATCTGGACTTCATGTTGTTGAAATATCTGTTGATCCGCAAGGTAACCAGAGCTGTGTGTTAAATATTATACTTTTGTTTTGTTTTGAAAAACAAATGAATTTTTAGTGGGGTTCGTGTTACTCAATCTTTAATTTGATGTGTATGTTTTGTAGATCGTTGTTTGTCCTTTTGTCCTTTTTCTTTTGATCATTGTGTTTTCTGTTCTTCTTCGATTTACGGATTCTGATTACCCCTTTGGTATTTTCAAACTCATCCTGGGACAATATTCCCCGGAGTGTAACTTAAAACAACAAATTGAACGTTAAATGGAAAAAACACAATTACACTGTAATGTGTGTGTAGCTTAATAAGTGCTTTATGGAACTATAAATAACTCCTTTATTTTATCAAAGTTGTTTGATGCGATATTAACCATGGGAACGTACATATTGGATAATAAATAAAGCATGTGGAAACATATTTTTGATAACATTTATCTACAATAACAGAAACATGACCATTTGTCAACACTTTATTGACGGCATCATTGGTTTTGTTATATTTTATCGCTGGAGTATATGTTCCTTGGATTTCTTAAAAGAATATTTGGATGCACGTGTACTCCTTGTAACGTCTCGCTACACTGTAAATACATTGAGAAAGTTAGTCATATACTCGAGGATAGATGCTCCTTCCTTCCTTTAGCTCGATACAACATTATGTGATAAAGTTTGTCAGTGACTTGCGACAGGTCGGTGGTTTCCTCCACCAATAAAACTGACCGCCACGATATAACTGAAATATTGTTGAAAGTGGGTGGCGTTAAACACCAAAAAAACCAACCAATCAACCTTCCTTCCTTTCGAACTTCTTCACCGCTAAATCTAGTTGCAAAGGTATTGATGATATTTTAAAATGGCGAATTTCGAAAGTTAAACAACAAAAAAGAGAAAGCGATAAACACGTTTTATTAATATAAAGTAGAAAGTTTGTGATATATAAATTTATATAAAATATGTGTTTTTATAATGTTTGCCTTCATGACATCTAAATTAAATCGTCCACATTTCCACCAGTGAAACCTTTGGACACCGAATCTTGTATTTCCTGTTCCTTCTTGGGGTCTATTGTAGGGAGTTTAGCTTCTATTTCAGATATTTTAGCGATCCTTGCATCCACATTTGCTATAAATTCGTCTTTTTCTCGCATGACAATTTCTCTTATAGAATTTTGTGCTTGCTGACACCCAGAGAAGAGCTTGTTCCGTTCGAGTGCTATTTTCTGTTTGTCTTTTGTGGAGTCCAATGCAATTAAACGACCTAGAGCAGTAATTTGGTCCATAACGTGCTTGTTAGATATCTGCACATATGCGTCGGCAATCGTGTACACGACAAAAGAGATCTGGCTCGATTTGGACGCTTGTTCAAAGATAACATCTCGGAATATATTAGACAGTGGTACAGAGTAGTCTCCCATTTTCAAATCTCGGCCAATTTTTACTTGGTCTACAAATTCTTTGAGTGATGTGTTGAGGCAAACTTTGATGATATTCGAAACCATTTGAAAAAATCTAACAAGTTTCCCCCATTGTTCCCTCAATTCTGCTAACGCATTGATTCCCTTTACAAGGGTCTCCCGGATGGAATCAAAGTCCACTTTCTCGATACTAAGTTTTGTCATGTCAATCAAAACCTGTGTTAATTTCTCGTTTGACTTCCTCAGCTCATCAGACGACTTTTCCTGACGTAGTTTTGCATCTTTCAATGTTTCTTTCGCAACTTTAGTTCTGTAGCGAGCATTTTCTGCTGCAGCCTGAGCAACAGATGTGCTTGTGCTTTGAGTTGGTACCTGTGACAAATATGGCGACTTCCTGTCCAACGGATTTGTACCCAATCCTCTTCTGGCTTCAGCATCTAGCGTTTGTGCCTCTATTTTAAGTGAATTTACTCTACTGACTAAATTTACAACTTTTGGATCGTCATTGGAGACTGTTAGATTCTTAGAAATATTTTGCAGCTCAGTACACACTGATATTGCCTCATTGCATATCAAGGACACTCTCATGCGCAACTGTCCACTATTTTTCTCTACATCGACATCAGATAGAGCTGCTTGAAGTGACTTAATAACATATGTTCCTTCGCTAGCTATTCTTGTCCAGTCTGGAGAAGGTTTGCTGTTTTCATCAATCTTGCCGGTTGAAAGGCTATCTAGAATACAGACATATCTGTAAATAAAACCAACCTGCTTATAAACATTTTGTTTTGAAAGCAGTTCATCTGTATTTTCAGCAGACGGTTCAGTTTGTGGTACAAAACTTGTTGATGGTTGTGATGTACCCCCTTGTGATTTATCAATTGAATATTTCAACAATGATTGGGTGCCAACAGTAATTATAGTACGTAACCCGTCTACTAGGGCTTCTCCAGCCATCAAACCTAATATCTCGCCTCCAGATGGAATGCTATCGATAGCTTCTTTAAACTCTGTCTGAGCGTCCGCTACTTCTGCATCCAAAGTTGTAAGTCTTTTTTTCGAATCTTCCACATCATCTTCCAACCTTGCCTTGTGTGTGGTAGCTATTTGTACGGCTATTTCAGTTTCTTTTCGTTTCTTTTCAAACACTCCTTTGGTATTCGTAGACGCTTCGAGTAGTTCAGCGATTAAACTCATGAGTCCAACGAAGCCTCTTTCGACCTCGTTTACGAGTTGAAGGCAATCGTCAGCCACTTTCTGTATTTTATTAAGCGACATTGGAAGTATTTTTTCAACCTCATTCGGAGTTCCTTGTAACAGAAATGTAACTGCATTTTTTACATGCACATCGACATTGCTGCACTGAAGACGTATTTGATCCATATTTGTATGAGCAGTGTTAAAAGCTGTCCATCCTTCATTGGTAACTTGAACAAGAGAAGTTCGAAATGAACTAGGATAATTGAGAAGCTTAAATCCAGCAGCTGGGGAATTTGCTTCCATACTAAAATCTGTATCTGTAGATATTAGTAATAAATCTCCTAAAATTGCTATGGCAAATGGTGCGGGGGTCAAGAATTGACCCCAGTTACATTCGGGTGACATCATCATTAAAGCATCATTCTTTTTGTCGATCCCTTTGGTAATACTATCCAAACTTTTGTCTATGTCAGCCATGTTGTCTGTTTTATACTTCTGAAATGATAAATTACATTAATTCACTTTAAAATTGTCACTACATGAAGACGACGTCTGGCGAAACGTCGGTGTGTGTTTATGGAATTTATTGAACATTGATGACAGCTTTTGACACAATTTGGCACTCTGGATTATGGATGAAACTTAAGAAAAGTCAGATTAAAGGGAAATGTTTCCAGGTGATATATAATATGTATGCCAAAATTAAATAAAAAATTAAAAAATGAAGTAAGATTTCTCCTCATGGTTTTGTTGGGGTATGCTAGGGCGAGAACCGTTACCCATACTTATTTTATATATCTTTGAATGATTCGGAAGATATATTTCAGGAAAGTCATTGTGAAAAATGGAAATTGTTTGTCAATACTTGTAAAACCAAGATTATGCTTTTTAGCAACAGAAAAGTAAAGCAAAAGTATTATTCAAATTGAATGGATAATATTAGAGATTGTTGATAATTACACATGTTTAGGTTTATTTCTGAAATATAATGGGTAAAGGTGATGTAAAAAATAATTAGTAGAAGACATATTTAGGTTTAATTCTGAAATATAATGGGTAAAGGTGAAGTAAAAAATAATTAGTAGATGACATATTTAGGTTTAATTCTGAAATATAATGGGTAAAGGTGAAGTAAAAAATAATTAGTAGATGACATATTTAGGTTTAATTCTGAAATATAATGGGTAAAGGTGAAGCAAAAAATAATTAGTAGATGACATATTTAGGTTTAATTCTGAAATATAATGGGCAAAGGTGATGTAAAAAATAATTAGTAGATGACATATTTAGGCTTAATTCTGAAATATAATGGGTAAAGGTGAAGTAAAAAATAATTAGTAGATGACATATTTAGGTTTAATTCTGAAATATAATGGGTAAAGGTGATGTAAAAAATAATTAGTAGATGACATATTTAGGTTCAATTCTGAAATATAATGGGTAAAGGTGATGTAAAAAATAATTAGTAGATGACATATTTAGGTTTAATTCTGAAATATAATGGGTAAAGGTGATGTAAAAAATAATTAGTAGATGACATATTTAGGTTTAATTCTGAAATATAATGGGTAAAGGTGAAGCTCGCTATTCTGCCTGTTTCTAAAGCTCTTACAAATAAATTTTATATTTACCGACAATGTACGTATATTGTATATATATTAATGTTACTATGTAATATTTGTATTTATTATACCTTACATTATATATTATATATAAAATAAAAATGATGTTTTTACAAAATTGGTACCCCAGGGAAACATCACTGTTGTTCACCGGTCGACAAATGTAATGTTCCATGTCTGTCCGGAAATGTATCCGTTTTTGCATTCCGGAATTACAATCTTGACCGGAAGTTAAAAACACAAATATGAAGTTTATGAAAACACATGATAAAAACACACAAATAAGTGTATATTGCATCCAACATTATTGTAAATAGAGTTTCAGTATAATAAAACAATTATTGCCTGCACTTGCGGTGAACATCATAATTGTTCACCCTTGGGATGTTGTTTTACCTCGGGCTAAAGCCATCGGAAAAACAACACCCCTCGGGTGAACAATTATGATGTTCAACTTAAGTGCAGGCAATAATTGTATAATGTTCAATTTTTGATAATTCAGGGCTATGTTGCATTTTATAAAGCCAGGATTGTATTGACATTTCATTATACAATCGAGTAATCAAATAGACGCTTGATGATCATTTTTGCAGAACTTGTATCAATAGTAATATTGAATACCGCTCATATAGTGATTTCCATAGTCTATTCAAAACTGAATTTGGTCTCGAAAAATATTTGATTAATTTACTAAAATCTAAAATAATTTAGTTGTTGAACTATTAACTTGTAATCTAAAACCACAATGAAAACGAGGAGGCTTCAATAAAAACGTAGGTATCTAATTTAGAGCACACGACACAGTTCTGGAATAACCTTTCATCAGCTACGCTCATTGTCAACAGGTTGGAAAGCCGGGTAATTTGTCTTTAGGAGCAAGTAAACCAAGGGGTCACTATCTGCCAGAATCCTAAATTTTTGTTACCCATAAAAACTATCAGATATGATTGATTCCTTAATAAAACGTGTTTCTGTAACTTATAAATGTTATGAAATGTACGCGCATCGGGGGAAAAAGGTGCAACTGCTCGTGTTTTGAGATCGATCAAGAAATGGATGCCATCTTATTAATTATCGGCATTGTTTACGGAGTTTGCCGATTCGTCATTAAATCAATACAACAATGCACTTATTTCTTATTTTCTGTGAATCTGCTTTTAGTCGGCGTTAATTACGGACAAAGAACCATGCAAGTTTGCAGTTAATAAGCGACAAAATACAAATTATTCGTTTTTAGCTGTCACTAGTAAGGTCAGTTGCATACGGAGAAAGCGAGGTCAAATTATTTGCTTGCAAGGAAATAATAAATCGATGGTAATTTTCGTTCTCAAAAGGCGAAAAGTGGTACGATAAACTGTTTAATGTGAAATATTTACCTTTATTTCACCATTTTAAAGCTATTTACCAATTTCCAAAACATATAATGTTTTTGGTCAAAATCGTAGCTAATGCCCCTTTAAATAAACTAAGAATACCCATGTCTGAGGGATATCGACCTTAGCTTTAATAGATTATATTATTTAGTAACTAAACATTTCAAGCATAAATATATCTAATAAACCATGTCAGTGCCGAAGGACTATCTACTCTAAACGATACCATCGGGGATTAATAATCCACCAGTAGATTTAATGATTTGATTTATTGTGTTTAACGCCACTTTCAGCAATATTTCAGCTATATCATGGCGACCAGTTTTAGTGGTGGAAGAAGCCGGAGTACCCGGAGAGAACCACCGACCATGGGCAAGCAACTGGTAAACTTTATCACTTGCGGCTGCGAGTCGAGTGCAACCTTTTTTGTAATTTACAAAGCAGGGCGCGAACCCACGCCGTATTGGTGATATGATTGTATGAGTTGTTAGGTAATCCAACTACCTAACGCATTGAGCCACTCGGGCCCCTTCCACCAGTAGAGAGGTATCGACCCAGTAAAATGAACGAATATGTAATTTATGTAGTGATGATCTTTCTGACGAGTACATATATCATTATTTGTTAAATTGTAAAAATCATAATGATCTAGAATTGAAAAGAAGGTATATAATTTCTCGATTCCGTAATAGACATATATAAACTGTGGTATAGGTTAGGTTAGGTTTATGGTGTTTAACGCCACTTTCAACAATATTTCAGCTATATCATGGCGGTCCGTTTCATTGGTGGAGGAAACCGGAGAAAACCACCAACCTGTCGCAAGTCACTGACTGACAAACTTTATCACATAATGGTGTATCGAGCACACCTCGCCTGTGCTGGATTGGAACTCACAACGTTAGTGGCAACGGCCCTTAAAGGCCAAAGGGAAAAACAACGATCTACAAAACACTACACAGTAAATTAAAAAGATCGAGCAACACGAATCCCACTGAAAATCGGGGGTGAACTCAGATGCTCCAGAAGAGATATAATTGAAATATTGTTAAAGGTGGCGTTAAACACAATAACCCTAACCTTTATGTCCTTTGTTCCATTGTGTTTTCAGTCCTTTACGGATTCTTTTGGTATCTTCAGACTCATCTTATGGCATTAAAGGGAGTATGTAGTAACTGATAACACATAATCTTGCCCAAGCAGCTAACATACATATAGCTCTCGGTTTAGTTGTATAGCAGATCTATGGGAGGATATTTCACGTGTCTCTACTAAATTGTATACGAGTCCTGTCGTCAGATACGGTGCTCTACTAAATTGTATACGAGTCCTGTCGTCAGATACGGTGCTGTGAGTTAGGGAATTAAAAATTTAGCATGCACCACTCAGTGCATAAAGAATGTAGATTTGTCCTTTGTGTCCGTAAATATATTTCTATTGTATCAATTATGGGAAATCTGGATTGGATACAAATTTTACTCTAACATAGTTCGTTTTATTTGTAACAATTGTTCTGTTGAAAACGAATTTAATTTAATTTTTAATTGTCCATTGTATCAAGATTTTAAAGAATACAAATTTTGATGACTGGCAAAAATTAGTGTTTTTATTTTCCAATACTGAGATTAATTGTTTAAATATGCCAAGCACGAAAATCGAAATAAGTACACAAATAGTCGACGTTTTCATTTCGCTTTTAGTTTATTTGAAACAATAATGAACAATTGTGTTCATCAATATTAAAAAGGAATTAGATTTTCGACAGAAATTCTACATGATTATATTATAGAGAGCGCAATGTATACAGTAACAAATCCCATTATAATCACACATTGAAACAGTGTCACTTCGAGTTAGGGACCGACCATTTAACTTGAAGGGGGGGGGTTATGGTTTTTTGTTTCGTTCATAATTTTTTTTTCGGACAACACAAGAGTTAGAATATTTTTTTTTGTCGCGCAAAGCCATAACCTCCCCTTCAAGTTAAATGGTCGTTCCCTTAAGGTTTCTAAATAATGACACAATAATCCTACCATTTTCTATTTCATGGATAATAAATGCTAGAAATGAAATAGAATAACTAAGCATCTTCGAGAATGACGTTCTGGTATACAATATACGTACTTTGTAGGAAAATGTAAAACAAATATATAATTTATATGTACGAGCTTTAGAAACAGTTTGAAAAGCGAGCCATTGGTGAACTGAACGTTTCTGGAGTGGTTCGCAGCAAGTACACATTTATTGTATATTTACCGACACAAATACACATATATCATGTACATTGTGTTTATGCTGTAATGTCAAAAAGTCAACAACAAAAAAACAACAACAAAAACTACAGTGTGTGTAAAGAGTAGAAACAAGCGTTGTTTTAATAGTTTTCAATGATGTTCTCAATCACGTTCGCGCTTATACGATTACCAGTTCTACATGAATCGGGTACCAGTTAAGCTCTATTATGACCAGTTGATAGGAATGCTCTATGGCATAAATTGTTACAACAATGTATTGATGGTAAAATGTTTAAAGTTATTCACAGTTTATATGAAAATGCTAAAGCATGTGTACGTCTAGGCTGTAACTCTTCTAGTTTCTTTAATAGTAATGTTGGTGTGCGTCAAGGCGTAAACTTGTAACCTGTACTTTTTTCCTTATTTTTAAGCGATTTAACAGAATTTCTATCACATTCTTATGATGGTCTAAGTAATGTTTATAATGCTGTTCATATTTTTCTTGATACTGAAGAATTTTCAGTTTATTTTAGACTTTATTTGTTACTTTAGGTTGATGACACTGTAATTTTAGCAGAATCTGACTCTGAACTTCAAGCCGGATTAAATGCCATGTATTTGTACTGTAAGTGTTGGTCTCTTGACGTCAATGTATCAAAGACAAAAATTGTAATCTTCAGAAAGCGTTCTTACAAACTTAATGATAATCTTGTTTTTAGTTATAATGGTCAGAATATTGATATTGTTAATGAATTTACATATCTTGGTATTGTTCTCACTACAAATGGTTCTTTTTGTAAGAATAAAGAGAAACTGGTCAGTCAAGCTAGAAAAGCCATGTATAGTATTTTTGTTTTTAAAAAGAGTAGAAAATTATGTTTGCCAATTGACATACAGATTGAGATGTTTGACACAATGGTTAAGCCTATATTAATGTATGGTTGTGAAGTATGGGGTTTTGCCAACAACAGTGTAATTGAGTCTTTTTGCTTACAATTTTATAAATCTATTCTTGGTTTGAAAAAAGTACACCAAACTGTGTTTTATTTAGCGAATTAGGTAGATTTTCTATTGATATTGAAATAAAATCAAGAATGGTCGCATTCTGGAAGAGAATTATTTGTAACAAACAGGATAAGATTGCTGTTACATTGTATAAGCTTTTATATAAAATGCACCTTGATAACTTTTTTCACTCAAAATGGATTGTTTGTATTGAAACTACTTTAAATACTTGTGGTCTTTCACAATATTGGTTGTCACAAAATGTGTCAAAGAATGTAAACTTGTCTAATCTAATCAAACAAAGCCTTTGTGATCAATTCAAACAGAATTGGACTAATACAGTATATGATTCTCCCAAATGTTTAAACTATAGAATATTTAAGTCTGTGCACAAATTTGAAAGTTATATTGTTAAATTGCCATTTGATTTCAGAAAAGCTCTTTGTAATTTTAGATGAATGAACCATAGATTACCAGTAGAGCAAGGTCGTTTTTGGGGTTTTGATCGTGATGATCGTATATGTGACTTAATATGTAATTCTTCTGAACTGAGGGATGAATTTCACTATTTGTTACAATGTTCTTACTTTTCAAATGAAAGCTGTAAAATGCTTCCATATGATGTATACACTAGACCTAATACTGATAAGTTTAAAGATTTCTTATGTACTGATGATTACATTACTCTCGTAAAACTTGCCAGATTTTGTAAAATTATATTATCTGTTATAAACTAGGTTTGTCTTCCTCTGTCAACTTAAATTTATCAATGAATTCTGTATTAACAATATGTGCCATGTCTTTAATGTATTCTATATTTGTATACTTGTACATATGTTGTTACTTTTCACATACCCCTGATGGGGTCTTGAGAATAAAAAAGTTTCAAGTTTCATGACTAAACAACGAAGTGTACAAAAAATCACACAATTACAGGATATAACCATTTCAGTCCAATTGTATTTATTTGACAATAAAAAAAAAGTATAAAATTAAAAAGCGAACTAATAGCTTCGACCTTTCGTGTAATAATTTCGACTTTTTGCTTTTCTCCACTAATCAGTATGTATATATATATAAAAAAAAAAAAAAAAAATCTAAGTGGCCGTAATTGGATTTATATTTGTAGATGTATATTTCATTGTTTAAGTAGAGGGGTCGTCGTGGTTGTGATCGTATAGTAGTTGGATTAATAACTGCCTATGCAAACAGTGCCTATCACCACTGACGTTGTGAGTGCGAATCCCACTCGGGCGAGGTGCACCCGATACAATATCACTGTGTATCATCTGTACACGGGAAATAGCTACCATGGAATGGGCGATAATATTTTACATTCACAACAGGTAAGAAATAATAGAATTTTAAGGATTAAAAGTGGAGTGATGTCCCTTAGTTAATGGAGTTGTTGAAATTTGTGTCTCGAAAAATTCTGTTTATTTGTAGTTTCTACAAAACTTTTCGAGCCCTTGTTTTGGGATTATGCACACCTTTAATATATCTATCTGGATACGTTAAGATAGAAATGACTTTCGATCGGTAAATGTGTATTTATTCATTTATCAAATACACCTTGTGTTCAATCCTGAGATCTACTCACGACTCTAAAACATGGCCTTTATAAAAAGAGACCTATCTGTACAGTTCAGTACAAAATTCTTTAAAGGGATATCGCACGAAATGATCATAGACCAACTTAAAGAAACAATAGACCTTGATCAAGTGAAATCTGTGCAATTGACGGAAAACAGTTGTATTGTATCGGTGGAGGATTCCGAAACGAAGGATAAACTGATTATTAATGGATTAACTCTCAAAAACAGGTCAGTCTCATTTTTAGATGTTGAGAAAACTATTACAAATGTCACCATTAAAGATATGCCATACGAGGTTCAAAACTGCTTTGTAGCTACCCAAATGCTTCGGTATGGTCAAGTGATCCCCGAGTCCGTGCGCAGGGGGTATATAAAAGGTACAAACATTGAAAATGGATCAAGATACTTACAAATGTTGAAGTGTGAGAAAACCTTACCAAATAAAACCAATTTCGGTCGATTTGAAGTTAGAATCTTTGCCGACAACAATCGCACAGAGTGTAAATATTGCAGGACGACAGACCACCCCTCTTATCTTTGTAGAGACAAACCCGCTCGCATTGTACGTTGCTACAACTGTAATAAGATGGGACACATTGCTAGAGACTGTAACAATGAGCCCGTTTGTTCTTTCTGCAAGCAAAGTGGTCACTCTAGAAATAATTGTGAACAATATATTACTGAAAAGGCACGACGCGATTATGGGAGCTATGCCTCGGAAATCTTAGAAGGACAACAAACAACACAAGAGGACGCACACATACATCTTAACGAAACTTTTCACGTAGACAGACATAATTTAAACAATAATGAAACAGTCCAGAAAATATCTGTCATAACGAAAAGTAGTGGTAACAATGTCAACATTATTCTGGGGGCTTCAAATGCTAAACGTCTGGGTCAGTTCCATCAAAACACTATCAATGCATCGGTGTCCGGTGCTACACTGGACAATGTCGAACAATGTTTAAAGCTTATCCACTTCTAAAATCAAAACACCTAACACACACATTGGAAAGGTGATCTTGTGTCTTGGAACAAATGACGTCACGAGAAACAGGGATGACAGTGACCAGATCAATATCACTGCAACACAAGCAATCTCCAAAATAAAACAAACTTTCCCGAAGTCACAGATTTCTGTGTGTAGTATACTCCCGAGAAAAGGTCGCGGACAACACCTCATTAAGATGAATGACACATCAAATCATGTTAACGGTTTCTTGAAAAAAATGTGTATTAGAGATGGTACATTGGACTTCATTGATATCCACAAAGAATTTAGTAAACAAGGTAGTGCAATAAAACCCTTGTTTGATACTAACGACGTCAGCGGAGTACACATCAGTAGCGCTGGTGAAGAAAAACTATGCGAGATATTTTCCAAATACTTGACAGCGCTACCGGGGAAAAGTGAATTTCCAGTAACACCACAACACGACAAAAAACGTAATCTTAGTGATATTACAATAAGTCCGTCTTCAGCCGAGGCCAAACATAAGCACACAAAAGCGGGATCGCCAATGATGTCTGGCATCCTAAACAGATAAACTCTTATCAATGCTTAGTAAATTTATGCTTGTGTATATATGTGTTATTTATTTTAACTATTTCTCAAGAAACTTAAAAGAAAAAAAAATAATGTCTTTTTGTTACCTTTACATTATTACAGTGATCTTGTGTGTAATTTATTGTACAATTGTAACTTATTATATGCATTGTAAAATATGCAAAGTCCACACATTTTTTGTAAAGAACAAATTTTGTGTTACCAATATAGTATTTAAAACATTTGTTGTAAATAGAATTATTTTTATGCATTATATTTATTTCATATTTATGTTGTATGTACTATTTGTAAATGCAACTGTTTGTAAACATTATAAAGTTAAAATATTGAAGATGAATGCTAATCGAACAAACCGTAGTAAAGTTATAAATAGGGCAATACACATACTCTTTCACGGTAGAGTAAACAAACCACTTACATATTATTGTCTAAATGACCTTGTCCCTAGCTACAATACATGTTAACGGTTTAAGAGACAAAAAGAAACGTGACTTGGTTTTTAACTGGCTGGTAGCCAAAAAAATTGACGTAATTTGTTTACAAGAAACTCACTCAACAAAAGATGATTTGATTCGATGGCAAAGTGAATGGAAAAACTGTGGGGGTGGCAATAGCTTTTTTAATTGTGGTACGAGTGACTCAAGGGGTGTGGGAATTTTATTGGGCAACAAATTTAAAGAAAATGTAGAATTCTTTTCTCAGGATAATTCTGGTTGCATTTTACGTAGTACATTAAAAATAAACGACTCAACTTTTTATATATCAAATATATATGCGCCGAATAATGGTAAAGAAAGAAAATCGTTTTTTAATGCAATTAACGATCCACTGTTCAAATATACGGACGATTCCGATAAAAACTACAGTTTAATTTTGGGTGATTTTAATTGCGCTATTCAAAAAAACTTAGATCGCAATCCTCCTCAACAATTAGACGACATATCAGTCCGAGAATTCCAAAGCATGTTACATAGAAATGATTTATTTGATGTGTGGAGAAAGTTAAATCCAGAAACTAAGAGATATACTTTTAAACGCGGTAAATCGAAATCAAGAATCGATTATATTTTATGTAGTAACGCCGTAAGCAGTAAGGTGTTTGGTACTCGGATTAATCATTTCCCATTTAGTGATCATGATATCATAATAACAAAATTAAAAACTGCAGATATTAATAGAGGTCCAGGTATGTGGATAATGAATCTTGAAACAATAAAATCTGAGCAGTTTAGACATGCTTTTAAAATTTGGTGGGATAACTGGAAAATTGAGAAAAATAAATACAGTGATATACGGGAATGGTGGGATCTTGCGAAAAACGAAATAAAATTGTTAACAATGGAAATAAGTAGAAACTTAAATTGTAAGCAAAACAAAAAAGAAATCGATAGATTAGAAAGGAAACTCGATAAATTAAAATTAATAGCGAATGAAACGGATGAAATAAACGCGCAAATAAAGCAATTAGAGGGCTTAATTAAAAACTATTATAATAAAAAAAACAGAAGCAGCGAAAATTAGATCTCGTGTTAAATGGGCGGAAGAAGGGGAAAAATCAACGAGATATTTCTTTAACCTTGAAAAAAAGCGGGGCCAAGAAAAGTTATGGTATAGGATTAAAACGACAGACGGTAATTACAAGTATGACATTGACTCGATAATGAATGAACAGGTTGATTTTTACTCCAAACCTTTTCAATCAGAAGGATGGGATGAAAATAGTGCTCACGAACTTACAAGGTATATTGTTAATAAATTGGACAATAACGAAAAAGAAACGCTTGACGAGGACATTAACTTAGATGAAATTAGTAAAGTTATTAAAATATTAAAACCAAATAAATCCCCAGGAGAAAATGGTATTATTTCAGAATTTTATCAACTTTTTTGGCAAGATATAAAAAACGAATTCTTTGAAGTGATTGAAAAAAATTTCAAATTCAAATATACTTTAAGCGCATCACAGTACAAGGGGGTCTTGACTTTATTACATAAGGGAGGGGAACGGGAAGACATAAACAACTGGAGACCATTGACCTTACTGAATTGTGATTATAAAATAATTTCGAAGCTTTTGGCCGAACGATTAAAAAATGTTTTAACTAAGCTAATTCATCCGGATCAAAAAGGGTTTGTAAAGGGTCGGAACATAAGTGAAGCAAACAGAATGATACAAGACATCATACAATACGCAGACGAAGAAAATGAAGAAGGCATAATAGTTTTCTTAGATCAACAAAAAGCATTCGATAGAGTTGAATGGGGGTGGGTAGACTTCGTGTTAAAAACATTTAACTTCGGGGAAAAATTTAGGGGGTGGATTCAAATGTTAGTTAAAAATGCTACAACATCCATAAAGACAAATGGATTTGTTTCAAAATTTTTCTCCATATCTCGCTCATGTAGACAGGGGTGTCCCGTCGCACCGCTAATTTACATATTGCAAGCCGAACCCATGGCATGTGCAATTAGAGGAAATAATGATATAAAGGGGATTAAATTACCAGGTGAACCGGGTGGGAAGGAATTAGAAGCCAAAATAAGTATGTTTGCAGATGACACACAACTTTTCAATAAAGATGAACGCTCTGTTGAGAAATCCTTCGATATACTTTCAAAATATGAAAAAGCATCCGGATCAAGAATTAATTATAATAAAACAAAAGCAATTTCTATTGGCAATGCCCGCCATAGAAAACCAAAATTTAATAAAATATCATGGATTAAAGAAAATGTAAAAACTTTGGGGGTACATCATGGTTACAATGTTGACAATGATAAAATTTGGAAGGACTTTATTGATAGAATGAAAAATTGTATACAAGTTTGGAAAAGCAGAAAACTTTCCTACAAAGGTAAAACTATAATTGTGAAAAATCTTTTGTTATCATATTGTGGATTTGAAATTGAAATGAAGGGCATTCCTGATAAATGTAAAAAGGAAATTGAAACATTAATGTGGGACTTTATATGGGAGGGGAAAGTTAATCAGATTAAAAGAGATGTATGTTGTTTAGATGTAGAAAATGGTGGCATGAGTATGGTTAATCTAGAGTCCTACATTGACAGTAGAAGAATAAAATTTATTTCGCATTATTAACGAACCAATTGAAAATTGGAATGCTATTGGAAAATATTGGTTAAGTAGACTTGATTTTAAATTTAATGAAACTTTTTTTATTTGCAAATGCTCAAATGTTTCATCCTTAAATTTAAACAGGTATCCCTTGTTCTATCAAAAATCAATCCAAGCATGGACAAAATTTTTACAATGTGTACAAAAGGTGGAAACCAAAACAGATAGCTTGCATGTTAGATTATTTGGGAATTGTAATATAACCTTCCAAAATAAACCTTTAATATGTTCTTCATTTTTAAGAAGTAATATAAAAACTATTCAAGACATATGGGATGAAAACTCAAAACAATTCATCGATTGTGATTTATTATATTCTCAGCTGATAGACAGGAGAAACTGTATCTCAGAATACTCTAAAATTAAGAAATGTATTCCAAAAGACTACTTAAAGTTCTTAAAAAATGAAAATAATGATATAGAAAACAAAACTAAAAGTAGAAATAAAATGAAATTGTTAAATAATTTAACACTTACAGATATTAGAGGCAAAATTATTAATACAAAAGACGTGAAGATTAAAATTATACAAAAAATATTGAATAAAAAATCAATACCAAAATGTCAAGATAAATGGAATAATGTTTATAATGAAGAATTTCACTGGCCAAAAATTTGGAATAATCTTAAAAGACTGGACATCAGTAATAAAATTAAAGAATTCCAATGGAAATGCAACCATAACATTATTTACACCGAAAGTAGACTTAGAAAAATGAACCTATCCAATGGAAGATGTCACCTTTGTAAAGAATCGAACATTCAAGAAGATCTTCAACATTTGTTTTTTAAATGCATTATATCTAACCGATTCATATCAAACATCACAATTTTAATAAACACTTTAAATGTGGGAACTGTTAACTTTAATGAGAAAAATATGATGTTTGGGTTCAATATGGGGGGTAAGCATGAACTTCTATTAAATACATTAATTTTTATATCTAAGTGGTCTATTTGGAAGGCAAGAAACAAAGTTAAATATGACAAAATTCATATCAATCAAAATGTACTTTGTAATATATGGAAACAGACTTTAAAATCTGAACTAAAAATTTTGCTAACGGCCAATTGTAATGATACAATAGATAAAGCCAAAATCTTGACAATTCTATCAGTGATTAGTAAGTAGTTATAATATATGAGTACAATGCATGTTTGTAAATGTTATAAACAATTATGTTGAAGCTATCATAAAATGCCGATATAGATTGACTTACATGTTGATTTTATTATTGATAAATTTAGTTGTATTTTTGAAATGGGATCATGTGGACTCTAATAAATCTCTTATTAACCCTGGATAAGAGATCTATTGTAAAACAGGGAACCTTAGATTATTTTTGCTTACCTGGGCATCTAAGGTGTTTTGTTAACAGGCGAGTCAAACAATAAAGTATTATGAAAAAAAAAAAAAAAAAGGATTAAAAGTGTATATTTTAATAAGATGGCGTTTATTATAGGTCCGGGAATAATATGTCGTGACATTTAACGAACACTTTACAAGATCAGTCCTGTAATTGATTAAAAATCGAAACATGTGTGTCACTAGTACTTACGAAACTTGCTCATTCCTGGCATTTAAAGATGATTCTAAGAGTAGCTAATACATTTGTCAATCATAAACTACGTATATATGGTTCAATCAACATAAACAACTAAGTGTGACCGGAAATTGTTTTCATTTTTGCATCATTAAAGAGAAATCGGATACTTTTTACGATCAGAAAATGTACGGGTTTTAGCGAATTTAGTGTACGGTAACTAAAACCCGTACACAAACACATTATTTTCGGCTAAAACCCGTACACTGACGTCGATATTAATGTTGTTATAATTCCAAATCTAATTAACAGTGTATCAAAGGGGATATAATTTCAGATGCTTCGTCACTAAATTTTACTTTTCCAGTTACGTTTTACTCATGGAAAGCGTCTACATCATTTTATTTCGTAAAATTTTGTTAAGGAAAGTTGTTTTCTGAAGTACTAGGTGAGCATTATCACGCATCAAACAATTTTAGCGTTTAAGTTCCTTTATTATATGAGCCCAAAAAGTATAAGCGGTATTTATCTGGAATCTGCCATATTAACAGTTTCAACGCAAACGTTGTGCTTTCGCAGTAAAACGACTTCTTACTTACCTTGACAACTTGTAAATCGGTGCGTTACGTTTCTGTAGTAGCTATTTCCCGTGTACAGATGATACACAGTGAATATTATGTGATAAAGTTTACTTGCAACAGGTCGGTGGTTTTCTCCGGGTACTCAGTTTCCTCCAATAAAACTGACTGATACGATATAACTGAAATATTGTTGAAACCAGAAACCAACCATGTGATGGTATAAGATTTGAACTGATTATTATTACTAGTATATAATATATAAATTGACAAACCTTTCCCTAACTCTATATCTATAGTCTTTGATCTTATACAGGTCAATTAGAGTCTTAGTTTAAAATAGGGGTATATTGACATTTATAGTACAGTGATCAATAATGAAACGGAAATAAGATATTGTTACAGGATCACAGGATGTACGTACACAGATGTTTTATCTATACTTCAAAATTAATCATCAATTTGCCATCTTAAGTGAGTGTATAATGAATAGAATTAGCGGTTATCTTCAGAAGTAAGACTTGATTATTACACAGTTATAACACAGTCTTCAATGTGTTTTACCGAAATGTGCCGTAAAAGTATAGTTGTAATATATCACGGGATAGTCGTGGTCGTGATCGTATGGTAGTTTGGTTTCGAACTACCTATCCAATCAGTGCATATCACCACAACGTTGTGAGTTCGAATCCCGCTCAGGCGAGATGTACTCGATACAGCATTATGTAATAAAGTTTGTCAGTGAGTTGCGGCAGGTCGGTGGTTTTCTCCGGGTACACCAATAAAACCGACTGCCACGATATAACTGAAATATAGTTGAATAAGGGTAATAACAAAATTACCGAACTCCGAACAATCTTACAAAGGGAAAGTCAAAACTCATAATTATATAAACAGACAAAATCAGTCAACAACCGGAAAACTGTGAAAACCGTAATGACCCTGACTTGGTACAGGCATTTCTAAAGAAATGGTGGGTTGAATCAGATTTTAAGGCGCCAAACCTCCCGCTCTCATTACGGTTCAAAGGTTCCGGCTGTCACTGTAACAGTATTTAAATACAGGAACAAAATAGGTAAAATAGTTGTCAAAGCAGTACCATATTCGGTGACGTAAATGTCAAAAATATTTTTACGTCACACATTGACAAAAAAAAAATTTGACTTCTTTATCTTTATACATTTTCACTATATGAAAATGCATCGCTTATAATTTTTTCTGCAGAGACGGAATATATTTCGACAAGATATTGGTATCGGAATATAAACTTTTTAAGAGATCGAATAAGGCGAATCTTTTTATAGCCCTGGTCCAGTAGCCTGTTTCTCAGATGAAGATGACGTTTCAGGAAATCAGAATAATTGCTACTGGCCCTTGCATAGCGAATCAATTGCGAGATGTAAACACCATATGCAGGAGAAGCTGGTATATTGCTGCACATATTTGGAAAATTTATGATTTTAAAATTGAAGTCGTCCCGCTTATCATAAATTTTAGTACTGAGTTGACCACTGTCGTCAAATTCGAGGTATAAGTCCAAAAATGATGCGGACGAAGCTGTATCGGTGGTCTCTTTAACTTCCAGCTCTGGAGGATATATCAATGGAAGAAATTCTGCAAATCTAGAATTATTGATAGATAAAACGTCATCAATATACCTGTATGTGAAATTAAAGGCTCTAGCCTCATGAATCTTCTTATCTTTTACAAGCTTTTGAAGAAACTCCGACTCATATGAGTATAAAAATAAATCGGCTAGAAGAGGGGCACAATTCGTACCCATTGGTATGCCGACGACCTACTGAAACAGTGTCCCTCCAAATGAATGTGACGTTAAGCACCATGACACTATGACTTTTGTGGATATTTGAAGCATTGTTGTCATAAATTGGCACTAATAGAGGTTTCATGAATTTGGAAAGTCTTTTTGATACATTATATACATATATTATTAAAATTATTATCATCAATTTTTTAAACGAACTTTAATATTATCTCTTAAATTGAACTTTTCAGGATCTAGAGTTCAGTTTGACTGACATGTGTGGTCGATTAGGGTTCCCCTTGAGTTTCCTGTGTCAAATTGTGCCTCTACTTTATTTAATACATATAGCTCCGCCCTAGAATTCATTAAATTTGATAACGCCTATTTCAGATTTTCTATTTCGAGCAAACGAGTCTTCATTTCTTTTAGCTGTAATTGATCACAGGTGGACCTCACAGATTGACTCTGCAATAATGCCAACAAGGCATGCAATACCGTTGTTGTATTTGCATTCAGACTTTCTAAAGAATATCCACCATCCGTCTCGCTGTGAAGTACTTTAAATCTTCCATAAAATGTAGTTAATTCCCCGTCAAAATTCTTAACTTTCTCATCTAAATCAATAACAAGCTTTTGATAATCTTTCAAGTTGTCAATAGCAACGCCCATCTCTTTAAAATACTCCTCTTTTGAACTCTTCTTCTGTAGTAATTCGTAGATTTCTCCGTCAATAGTAGATTTATCATTCTGTGCCTTAGCTAAAGCTACCTGACTTGACAAACGTTCGTCGTTTGCTGTTTTGACGACCTTTCTACATGAATTAACATTGTCTTTCAATGCAGTTGCATCAACTATTAGAAGACCAGCACCTATAATTCCATGACCAAATGCAGCAAGAACGCCACCAGCAATTTGCATAGATGTCCTATCATTTTCTGCCTCATGAAGCTTTTTCATTGCTATTGATGAGGCTTCTTGGGCTTTCTCTAAATCATTTTCTTTCTGTTTTATTTGTTGTTCAGCGTAAACCACGGCTTGAGCTTTCCCTTTTTGTTCGTCTTTTAACTTTTTTATATTTTCGTCAAGTTTATGTAATGTATCTTTTTTGTTTTTAAGTTCTACCATGCTTTTTTCTAAATCAGTATTAACTTCTTGTACCAGTTTGTGTGCCTGTTGGATCATGTTTTCAAAGTCGACCTTTGATTTCTCAACAGACGGAAACAGATTTTCCTGTATAAATTTGATACCATCAAGACCACCTGTGGGAGCAGACTTTAAATCCTTCATGAACTGTGAGAGCTGAATTACACCCTTCTGAAGACTGCTATATATATCATGAAAAACAGGTTGATATTTTGTGATTTTACCCTCGTACGGTAACAGTTTGTCCTAAAATAAATAAAAAGTTAAAATTTGGTAAAGGCCACAGTCAGACATCTTTCGAAAAATCAATTTTAATGTAAATATGTATCATAAAATATTGTCCTCTATGAAATAGTGTCCATGAGACAAAATTTCATAGGAAATATCGTCCATGGACAAAATTTCATTAAATTTTATTATGAAATTTTGTCCGGGACAATATTTCACTACGTATGAAATATTGTCATCTGCTATAACATTTTGTCCATTTTGTAAAATAATGTCTACAAATGGAAAACTTACTCATTGAGAAAATGTACTAAAGAAATCTTTTAAATAAATTCCATCTGAGAAATTCTGAATATTAAATGTTACCAAACTTAAACGGCACAATATAGAAATAAATACAACAAAATATGGAATGCGAAAACTATTTAATAATGAAATGTAAATATATCATACAAATTAATCAACATTTTTTATCGTTAGATCTAGTAATATTCAAAAATGCTGTTCTTCCTGTCCTTTTTTTCACTCATATAATCCAAAAGGTGTTTATACTCCTGACTCTCCATTATGTGTACTTAAACTTGCATTCAATCATTTAGAAACTTTATTGTAATAAGTATTCAAAAGTATAATAAAACATCTTAATGACTTGAATATAATTTCCTTTGAAAGGACAAAATTTCATGATAATCTCAAAAGGGACAATTTTTCATAAACTAGGACTACATTTCATATTACAAATCTATGAAATGTTGTCCTAATGGACATTATTTCATAGGACATTATTTTGCTTTACAACTACACATTAAATATTCAACATTAATATATATGTTTTGTGGGATTAAGAGGGTTTAAGCCACTGAACCAATTGTTTCTAGTTGTTAAATTGAATTCACCAGTTTTACATTCGCGATCATGACTTGGTTAATTGGTACGGAATATCTGTCAAAGATAATCACGGATATGTTCCGGTTGTTTTCACCCTTTTCACCAAACTCCGGACAGTTTTCGTATCCGCTTCCGAACATGGTTCTCCCTCTGGATACTAGTGGAGAGTAGTGTGCGGACCGGAGCTGGAACGACAAGGGAGTTTGACTTTTCACCAGAGTAATGTGACGAGAGCCACTACTGGTACAGGAACTGTTTACCTTTCCGGAGCACCCGATTTCACCTCCGCTTTAAATTAGGGTTCGTGTTGATCAATAGTTTTCTGCATAGTGTTTTGTGGACCATTGTTTGTCGTTTTGCCTTGATCTGTTGGCCATTGTATTGTCTGTCCTTTGATTTACGACTTCTAGTTACCCCATTGGTATATTCCAACTTTTCGTGATGACGTACTATTAATCAATTATGACCAAAGCATGAATTAAGATACTAGTAACATTTAAAGTTTTCTTGAGGATTATCAATGGTATGGTTTCCAGTAAAGATTTATAAAATGTGTGTCTTAATACATCACGTATTAGATTTCTCATGGTTTCTGTCAAAAAAATTGACGTGCGTTTGGCGTTGACGTAGAATGTACTGTGTCTAGAACTATAAATATAATACCTCGCTGCATACTGTTTGATATAAAACCTCTGCGCGTTCACAAGTAAATGCCTTTCCACCATAAGATACATACACATGTCTGTGGACGGTATCCAATGTACCTGTAAATAAATTCATACATTAACGACAGTTAGTTCACGGTTGAATGGTAGGCATGTCGCTTGACATATGCATTGTTCTACATTTCGTCGTCTTTCATGAAAGACCGTATAAAAAGTCAAACGCTTAACGACGAGGAATTGATCTGTAATTATACACATTTTTATGATAACTCTATTGCCATACAAAGCAAGAGCATTGACTGGTTAAATGTGGTGTTATTATAAAATGTCCCGATCGTTCGTACAATGTGGTCAGTTACTATAAAATGTTCAGATCGTCCGTACAGTGTGGTGTTGTTATTTAAACAACATAACGGGTTCACACTTGTTACTCGTAATGCATTGGCTTAACACAAACAAAAACCATTGATTGGCGGAACCTGGGTTTTACTATGAATTGCTAAAGTGGTCCTTACATTCGAACGGGTTCGCCTCATGATACTTGCTACTCCCACATAAACTGGTATCCTTATAACAGGAGAAACTAAACCAGTTGTGTATTGGCCAATGGGAAGTGAATGGTTTATGAATATTGTTTATCTTCGCACAAAACGCTCAAATATTGCGCATATTGTTATTGGTTTTTGTCCCGAATTCTTATTAAATATTATAAATTGAATTAAAAAAGATGCAAAAAATATAGTCCGACGCTAAACGACGGTTATCTTTTTAAAAAAGGGTATGATAATTGGTTCATTTTTGTTAGTGTCCAATTCGTGAATACGTGAACCTACAGAGGTGCTCCTGAATATTATACCTAAATAGTTACATTTCGTTTGTGTATTAATGTTGTGAAATAAACGAAACACGAAAGTTGATTACCAACAGATGATAATTAAGTCGTCCTGTATATGGGTATTAGGGGTTTACCTCTGTTTTTACGTTTTCTCTACTAGAGAGAGATTACCTGGACAGAGAGAGATTACATGGACAGAGAAGAGAGAGATTACCTGGACAGAGAGAAGTTTGGTGATATCCTCGTGCCACATGTAAACCTGCAGATACGGACGTACACACATCATTGATCTTATTTGGGAGAACTCCATTCGAACAATTGCCCCATCCAAGAACAACTGATGAATTCGGGTCTTTTGTTAGGATGTCGTATTCCTTGGAGATAACCTCCTTTCCACCATAGGGGAAGTGACAGCCTCCATGAAGATGATATCCAGCCTTTCCCGGTGTCCATTGGCCATCTTTACCATTTTTAGCCTTAGCTACAAAGAGAGGAGTTCCATTGCTGTCTATTCCTCCTTGAACTGCATTCTTTGGTATGTTGTTTCCAGATGTTGACACCCAGCTCAGACCATTTAGCAACTTGCAAGAAACAATATTAATACAAATGCATATGTTTCATGTAGCAAAGATAAAAATAACGGTCTTAACAAGATTCCCACTAAAAACCGGATTGGATAGGATTGTGATTACGATAAATGGAACATAGACGTGCTCATTTATAACACAAATATTCCGTAACTGTTAAACAAGTCATGGTGGCGACCATAAACGTTCGAAGTGATGACTTCAAATTAACCACTAGTAACCCTTGGTTCAGTAACTTCATTGTTAGCAGCAGCCCTCTATCAAGGAATTCATGATAGAAATCACAAGGTCTGGGATATCGGATCATTTGCAGGTGCTGCTGGAATGTTGCTACATATAAATGGAAAGTTCACAGTGGGTAAATTGAAATCATCTCTTTTGCCGTGAACTTTCGTTCTTAATCAGACCTCACTGTCAATTTCGAGATGTATGTCAAGGTATGAAACAGACCTGGCTGTATCTGTGGTATCCTTTATTTTAAGCTCAATGGGATGCATTCAACAAATTCACCGAACTAGTGAAAGGAAATCTATATAGCAGAGCGGAAAGGTAAAGGAACGGGCTAGCTTCTGGTCGTTTTTCTTGCGAAACCCCTGTATGAAGTCTGCCTTGTACGAATAAAGGAACAAGTTGGCGAGAGAGGAGCATAATTGGTACGCAATGCGACTGTCGTAAAAAATATGATTATAGTCTACCAATAGTAGTTTATTAAAATATATATATATTAGCCACCTTTCAAGCATATCTAAGGTGAGATAATATATCTACCATTTTAGCTGTGAATATAATTTTACTTACTGACATTCTCCACTCATCACCCGTGGGTAAATTGAAACAAATACAATCGTTCCGGGATTGTCATATTATATATATATATATATATATAGATCTGGTATTTAGAAGGTGCTATAGGAACATAACATTACTAAAATTTTCAATTAGTCGGCAGGCAACACAAATTAAATTTTTATAACAAAATTACGTTTTTTCGTTTATTATCCAAATAAGTGATCAAAGTAGTATGAAATTATTTTCTGTAACATATGTGCAAATAAAAAGTCCTCCGAATTCAACGGAGCCAATCAGATTCGAGATGAATAATTAATTAGTACAATTATTTCCGTCAGTTGACCCGCAGGTAATGAGTAGAGAGTAGTGGAGTATGGTCAGCTGTGGGGTTCTACTTACTGACATTCTTTGCTGTATCTGAAATAACGGAAATATAATTCTATACGATCACTTCTTCATGGCATAATGACGGCTACATAGAAAAATCCCCTCTCACCAAATATAATCAGCATTGACAAAAAAGATCAACCAAGTCGTATCTGCATCTGAGGAAAATTAAATGTTACTGCAATTTTAAATATTAAAGCTTAGTTAGCATTGATTATCGGGAAATATCTATTGAAATCGAGAAGAAACATCCACTACAAACTTTATCCTATGATTGGCAGGAAGTCTGTATAGTGTTTTAACCGTTGTATAATTCTTAGTAAACGAGTTGTTTAAATCTACACGTCGTAGCAGAAAATTAGTGAAACTGTATCACATAAAGCATGTTCAATATTGCTTCTTTACTTCTCGTGAAGTAGAAATGTTCAAAACATACTGCGGGGACTTATTACATTTTTTTTGGTAATTAAGTTCTTACCCGACAATAAAAATCTGCATACAATATGGAGAGCTTCCGTTTTTAGTTTAAACTACTTTCTTTTGTGACGGTAACTAGCTTATAAACGGAAACAACGATAAAGTGTCCTTATTTGTCATAGGAAATATTGATCATGTTTTATCAATTAATATGTTTACAGATCTAAATACAAGATTTGCCATCTTTACAATGTCATTTCCTTATCCGTTACGATTTCCGCCTGGAAACGATGTTCGGTTTGTCTTTATCTCCAGTGAAGGAGGACTCATGTCTTGTTTACGCTATAAGTGTCTGCTTGTGTATAGTGGCGGCCAACACATATTGTGTTCTGTTTTTGTTTTCTTCGACCTGTGTTGCCAGTTTCTATGGATTGTCCATTTTTGATTGTTCCTTCGGTATTCTCTATTGAATCAATAATAATTAGTGATTTATTACAAATAAATAAATAATGAAATTATAACACACAAATACATGACCATGCACTTTCCTGTCTTGGTACATGTACTTCAATTAACAGTGGCGGGGTTGAACAATGTAGATATATAATTTAGTGCATACGACGCGTCTCTGGAAGAGTGTAGCGTACGAGTTATGAAATATAAACTTTATATGAAGTCGTATTTTGTTGTCATAGAGTTTGGTAGAAAGTTGACCATTGGTGTAAAGTTTGAGGTAAATGTCAAGAAATGAGACAAATGAAGCTGTTACTGTTATTTCTGTTATCTCAGGGTAGCTTAATGGAATTTAGTTAGTAAAGTTTAGATTATTGACAGAACATCATCCATTTACCTGAAAGTGAGATTAAAGGCTTTATTATCTGTAATTCGTTTGTCTGATAAGTTTTTATACAAACTCTGGCTCGTAGGAGTAATGGAAAAGATCAGCAAGAAGAGGAGATGAGGTTGTTCCCATGAGGATGCCGATGATTTGTTGAAAACTTTTGAAATTTCTGAACGTCAATGGAATCAGGTCAAAATCAGAGACAGCTGACAGATAATCAATTATCATGTCATACTAGTACTAGCGTAGGAATAAACACTACGATATATGTATCACCTACAAATAACAATACGAAGGGAAAAAAATAATAAAACAAAGGCGAACTAAGAATTGAATCATGAGGATTAGAGAGAAGATGTATACGACCAAGCGAACAATAGACGACAACGGGACAATGACAACACATATGATAGAACGTTCGCTCAAACATAAAATACTGACTATCATGAATCCTGCCAATGCCATGCCGACCATCGAGTAGAGGACAATAGTGATAATAGTCTGGTACATAAAACAGATAATTATTGATCGATCACACACAAACAGGGTGTATTCAGAAATAGTACTTTTGGTAAAAACTAGATCATTTTAAGAAGAACATTGCGGTGATTACATGCGTTTTATCGATATTGGAGGCATTGTTGACCATCATTATTTAAATTTGTTTTTCATAGTGATTATTTATACAAAGATTGTTTAAGAAAGGGAAAGTAATATCACATATTGTGTAGAAATATGATATTGTTTTACTGGATTTGTACGGAGGCATTATTACAGAGAATGATGTTATGAAATTGATAAGTAAACAAACAAATGTTAAATAGAAGTTTAAAACATTTAATAAAGCAAGAAATTAATCTTTCAAAACATAATTGTAGAGTTACGTCCCTATAAACACAGTATACTGGTGTAGTTATTAAAGGATGTTTAAAATGTGAAGTGTATAAATTGTATTTAACTTCTGACTGAAATAACTAGAACAATTTAGTCTACAAATATTTTTTGGCAACTGCTTATGTATACATTTTACTTAAATATATAGGGGAATATTCCGGACCAAATCTCAATGTTCGGTTTTCAGAGTAATCCGGTTTTAAGAGAGGCCGGCTTTGGGGAGTTCCACTGTATATCTATCTTGATGTGTACACTTAATATTTGTGTTTGTTTAACAACGATGTCAAATAGTTGTTGTATATATATACGACCGCAACGATTGTGTGATCGTATTATGCTATGTATCATGACATGAACAGTACAATAAATTTCCTGGAAGTCTCTCAAACATATTATTTTTGACGACAAAAATACCAGCAGCGGTACAATTCTGGAAACAGAAAAACAATAGCTGTGACATCAAACTTGTTGATTTAAAGATAATTGAATTAGAACTTGAGTAAACATCCTGGAAGACAGTCGGACATAATACCGGCAACTGTACCTTTATGGAACCAAAATAACATTTGACTGTCGATAAAATATAAAATAAAATGTCGCAATGTTTTTTTTTATTTATCACAATTTAAATCTCGGCTTAATAAATCACTAAGGACCAGATTGTGGTTATAGATGTCTGTAGCCACAATCTGGTCCTTAGTGATTTATTGTAATTAGCTCATGTTATTTTGTTGAATATCATGCCGTCTTGACATAGCGGAAACGAAGGGTAAAACAGACACATGCGTGAGACAGTGACGTGTATTCCCTTAAAGCATATCTTATCTTATCGTACTGCCACATCGTCAATACTCAACACTTATGACTTCATTCCGGTTTTTAGTTGGGTTCGTGTTACTCGATCTTTAGTTTTATGTGTATGTTTTGTAGATTGTTTTTGTACTTTTTCGTTTGGCCATTGTGTTGTCTGTTCTTCTTCGATTTACGGGTTCTGATTACCCCTTTGATATTTTCAAACTCTTCTTGCTGTTGTCGGTCAGACATATATGAAAACTATTCTAGAAATATATACGATTGATTGATTCGTGTTGAACGTCACACGATCAATATCTCAACAGTTTACAATCATTACATCATTCAAGTAAAATATGTTACATTGGAATGTGTCTATATATAGATGCTTAGACTGCTACATACAAACGGAAGCTGATTGATAAGGTCAGAAAGCTTAGCCTGCCAACGACTAGAAAGTTTAGCCTTGTAGTGGCCTGCCAACGACTAGAAAGTTTAGCCTTGCAGCGGCCGACTACGATAAGGTCAGAAAGTTTAGCCTTGTAGCGGCCTGCCAACGACTAGAAAGTTTAGCCTTGTAGTGGCCTGCCAACGACTAGAAAGTTTAGCCTTGCAGCGGCCGACTACGATAAGGTCAGAAAGTTTAGCCTTGTAGCGGCCTGCCAACGACTAGAAAGTTTAGCCTTGTAGTGGTCTGCCAACGACTACGATAAGGTTAGAAAGTTTAGCCTTGTAGCGGCCGACTACGATAAGGTCAGAAAGTTTAGCCTTGTAGCGGCCTGCCAACGACTAGAAAGTTTAGCCTTGTAGTGGCCTGCCAACGACTAGAAAGTTTAGCCTTGCAGCGGCCGACTACGATAAGGTCAGAAAGTTTAGCCTTGTAGCGGCCTGCCAACGACTAGAAAGTTTAGCCTTGTAGTGGCCTGCCAACGACTAGAAAGTTTAGTCCTGTAAGCGGCCTGCCAACGACTAGAAAGTTTAGCCTTGTATCGGCCTGCCAACGACTAGAAAGTTTAGCCTTGTAGCGGCCTGTCAACGACTAGAAAGTTTAGCCTTGTAGCGGCCTGCCAACGACTACGATAAGGTCAGAAAGTTTAGCCTTGTAGCGGCCTGCCACCAACTACGATAAGGTCAAAAAGTTTAGCCTTGTAGCAGCCTGGCAACGACTAGAAAGTTTAGCCTTGTAGCGGCCTGCCAACGATTAGAAAGTTTAGTCCTGTAGCGACCTGCCAACGACTACTCATAATAAATTATTACTCATATGGAGCTGCTACAAGTTGTATTTTACGTGCTTTCTCCAAAAACATACACGAGACACTCATTTACATCCTGTCCACACGAAGAGGTGTGTATGTTATTCGTCGCGCACAGACAGCGGACAACCAGTTCGGAGGGAGTGTACATTGCAGCAGCTGAGAAACTGTTCTATTTCTATTCCCCCGGAGTTGTCGCTGAGAAATTACATTTTTCTTATAGACAAAAGTTCGAAGGTCATTGACATGTAAGTTGTTATTGTAATGATTTGTGCCTCGCTACACACAAACATGTACAGTAAGTAACTTCGTTTACATATTGATATGCACATTTTACGCGTCTTTCCTTCTAATTTGAGTTACAATCGAGATATAAAATTCAGACGAATTTAAGTTTGACAAGATAAGCTGAATTCAATGAAGCATTTAGCAGATAATTGAAGTACAGTTTTTGAGTGAGTGATTGTTGTTTAGCGCTAAATGAGCAATTGCTCAGCTTTAATATCGGCTTGAATAAGTTCTTTGTGCCCGAGTGGAGCAACATGTCTAACCGTGGTCTGTCGTTTCAGTGAGTCAGCACTAAAAAAATCCAACAGTGTATTGGTCGTGTACAAGGCAGATATCATTATCATTTAATCTAAATTCAACTAGCTCTCGCTATGATATATCTGATGAAATGCTTATATTACCCTAAACAACAAGTCATTGTCAAGTTCATTGATTTCATGGCAGATACCCAGAACCCCTAAACAACAAGTCATAGTCAAGTTCATTGTCTCCATGACAGATGCCCAGACCCCCTAAACAACAAGTCGTAGTCAAGTTCATTGATTCCATGGCAGATATCCAGACCCCCTAAACAACAAGTCATAGTCAAGTTCATTGATTCTATGGCAGATACCCAGACCAAACTACCATAACCGGATACTTCATTTTCTGCTTCGTTTTCGACAAGTCCAAACTGTGGGGCGTCGTGGCCGTGATCGTATGGTAGGTTGGATTTACAACTACCTATGCAATCAGTGCCTATCACCACTGATGTTCTGAGTTCGAATCTCGATCAGAGCGAGGTGTACAACATTATGTGATAAAGTTTGTCAGTGACTTGCGACTGGTCGGTGGTTTTCTCCGGGTCCTCCGGTTTCCTCCACCAATAAAACTGACCGCCACGATATAACTGAAATATTGTTGAAAATGGCGTTAAACACCATCACACAAACAAACAAACAAACCAAATTAGTTCGGAATAAAATCGAACCAACTGTTGCTCTTCTCAACTGTTTACGAGAAATAGAAATGTTATACATTGGATCTACTCAACAGTACATGTATGATACGATATACATTGGATCTACTCAACAGTACATGTATGACATGATATACATTGGATCTACTCAACAGTACATGTATGACATGATATACATTGGATATTATCAACAGTACATGTATGACATGATATACATTGGATCTACTCAACAGTACATGTATGACATGATATACATTGGATATTCTCAACAGTACATGTATGACATGATATACATTGGATATTCTCAACAGTACACGTATGACATGATATACATTGATCTACTCAACAGTACATGTATGACATGATATACATTGGATCTACTCAACAGTACATGTATGACATGATATACATTGGATATTCTCAACAGTACACGTATGACATGATATACATTGGATCTACTCAACAGTACATGTATGACATTGGATATTCTCAACAGTACACGTATGACATGATATACATTGGATCTACTCAACAGTACATATATGACATGATATACATTGGATCTACTCAACAACTCAACAGTACATGTATGACATGATGTACATTGGATCTACTCAACAGTACATGCATGACATGATATACATTGAATCTACTCAACAGTACATGTATGACATGATGTACATTAGATATTCTCAACAGTACATGCATGACATGATATACATTGGGTCTACTCAGCAGTACATGTGTGACATGATATACATTGGATCTACTCAACAGTACATGTATGACATGATATACATTGGATCTACTCAACAGTACATGTATGACATGATATACATCGGATCTACTCAACAGTACATGCATGACTGATAACTAAAAGAACAATTTGATGACCTGTTTATTCTGGTCTCCCACGAAAACCATTAATTTCTTTAAATGATTTTTTTTGCAAAGAGTAATGGTCTTTAACCAACATTTGATCCAGTGGTCAAGATGGGATGGTTAGGATCCCATTAACAGGATTAACCCTGCCATATGTTTGTGCCTGTCCCAATATATGGATCATCTGGATTAACAGCGTCATATGTCGTGGTCTTATTTTGTGTTCAGTGAGTTGAGATGGGAGGTGATAGTTTGTTTTGTTGATGTTGCCGTAATTGTTGACCATCACTGTTTAAACTTTCTTTTCATAACAAAGACGAGCAATGTAGTAGATAAGATAGTAAGCATGTCTAAATGATTGACTAATTTCATTAGACAAGTCTCCGATAATTCATCTGCCGTGAAATATATAAAATTGGGATTTAACGATTAAATCAATCTATATTATGAACAGCCATGAAGTTGTCTAGAACATTATTTATGGTTTCCTATTTTAAATTAAATTTTACAGATGACAAATATTTAACCCCTTGACTATGTGATAAAATTGTAATATTAAATACTATTAGAATCTCCCGCTAGTAAAACCGATAATATCCATCATGCTACTCATCTTTTTAGTTTTCTGTGTTGTGTTGTGTTTTTGTGTGCTTTGATTGCCTTCGTCTTGTGTATCCAATGTTGCAAGTGTCTCTGGATTGTCCAAATTTTTGATTGTCCCTTCGGTTTTCTCTAACGTTTTTTTTGTCCTGTGTCTTGCATGCTCAATTTGCCAGTGTCTCTGGATTGTCTATTCTTGTTTGCCCCTTCAGTTTTCTCCAAGGTTTATTTGTCATGTGGTTTGTGTATCCAATGTTGCCAGTGTCTCTGGATTGTCCATTCTTGTTTGCCCCTTCAATTTTCTCCAAAGTTTATTTGTCATGTGTTTTGTGTATCCAATGTTGCCAGTGTCTCTAGATTGCCCGTTCTTGTTTGCCCCTTCAGTTTTCTCCAAGGTTTATTTGTCATGTGTTTTGTGTATCCAATGTTGCCAGTGTCTCTGGATTGTCCATGCTTGAATACCCCTTCGGTTTTCTCTAACTTTTGCAAAGTAATTACCCATATTCTATTAAATGTACGGAGATATACAGTCAAACCTGCTTTAGTGACCACCTCTAATAAGTTACAGTCAAACCTGCTTTAGTAACCACCTCTAATAAGCTACAATCAAACCTGCTTTAGTAACCACCTCTAATAAGTTACAGTCAAACCTGCTTTAGTGACCACCTCTAATAAGTTACAGTCAAACCTGCTTTAGTGACCACCTCTAATAAGTTACAGTCAAACCTGCTTTAGTGACCACCTCTAATAAGTTACAGTCAAACCTGCTTTAGTAACCACCTCTAATAAGTTACAGTCAATCCTGCTTTAGTGACCACCTCTAATAAGCAATAACTTGCATTATGTGACCTTAATTTGAAATTTTCATCACATTGCATTTCATATTAATTAAGCCTGTATTTAGCAACCACCTGTCTAATACGACCGTATTTCAACATTTCCTTGGAAGGTGACATAAGACAGATTTGACTGTAAATTGATCATGATTGGACCACGCATGGTGTAGCATATACGACAACTTGGTATTATTTCGTAATAATTGCTTTCAAATATGTTGGCCTTTAACGTAGCTGATGAAGGATATTACAGAAAGGAGTCGTGCGCACTAAATTGGATATCTACGTTTTTATTGCACCAGAATTTGCTCGCAGGCCTTTTTTTTGCTACACGGTTGATCCTATAATCTGCTGGTTTACAATCAGGAATGACATCATGACATGGTATGAGTCATCACGACATGCTTTGGTTCCTGTTGTCATTGTGTTTGAAAACGGCATACTCCTGTTTATAAATTCTCAGTCATGCTATGACAACTTGTATTATATATATTTTTTATCAACGTCTGTATTATATAAATAAGTTATACTAGCAGACAAAGGAAATGATACACATCTGTATTATATAATTAAGTTATACTAGCCGCCAAAGGAAATGATACACATCTGTATTATATAATTAAGTTATACTAGCCGACAAAGGAAATGATACACATCTGTATTATATAATTAAGTTATTCTAGCCGACAAAGGAAATGATACACATCTGTATTGTATAATTAAGTTATACTAGCCGACAAAGGAAATGATACACATCTGTATTATATAATTAAGCTATACTAGCCGACAAAGGAAATGATACACATCTGTATTATATAATTAAGTTAAACTAGCCGACAAAGGAAAACACATCTGTATTATATAATTAAGTTATACTAGCTGACAAAGGAAATGATACACATCTGTATTATATAATTAAGCTATACTAGCCGACAAAGGAAATGATACACATCTGTATTATATAATTAAGTTATACTAGCCGACAAAGGAAAACACATCTGTATTTATTTGTGATATTTTAAACTTACACCTATCTGTACAGTTGTTAAATAACGAATATTGAGTGGCCGCCACGATATAACTAAACTATTGTTGAAAGTGGCGCTAAACACCATTAACCTTGACTTTCGGGTAAGCATACGAACACACTGATAAAACGCGATGTCTAGCAGTATTATCAATAAAATCAAAGCAAAGGTTTTAATTACGTTTCAATTTTCATTGAAAGATTTACATGAAGGATAAAAAGCATGCTTCAAAAATATTAATATGCATTTAGTCTTGTCTAATGTGATGTATAACGAGCCACATTTAACTTCTTCTGACAAGACGCGTGTCCTTTAGACATAGATTATTATATTTTATGACTAATTGTCACATTTTATTTATGGTAAATTTGAAAAATAAGGCGATATAATTTAATGTTCATGTAGAATCATAAACATGTACAGTTATATTTCTATAGTTCTCATATAATCGATACAAATCTTTGATAGTGGCAATATCAGAAATGTTAGTTTACGTATATAATACATTAATATCTATTGAAAATAGTGGGGAAATATGTTTTAAAAGCTTTAATTTTGTTTATACATGTATTGCCAGGACCTGGATTTCCAACGTCATATGTCTTGGTCTTTTTATATTCAATGGTTTGTAGTGAGAGGTGATTGTTTGTTTTGTTGATATTGGTGAATTGTTGACGGTCTCTGTTGAAACTTTCTTGTCATAATCTCCAGAACAAATCTATGTTGATACCAATACTCTGACCTCTGACGAGATCTGGGTGTAACACATATACATGTATTTTTTTTCTCGAAATAATGACACATTAGTGACAATTGACTAACCCTATTATATATTTCTTCACATAGAATAGACGTGACTGCAAATAAACATTAGAGAAAACCGAAGGGGTGCTTAGTATAGACAATCCAGTGACACAGAAGATTTGGGAACATGACACAGAATGAAAGCATTCAAAGATAAAAAGAAAAGGAAAAAAAAACTGAGCAGATCAGCAACAGGGACCACACCAAAAAAAGAAAAAAAACCCCCCAAAAAATCCCGAAGGTTACGACGAGATATTTGTAAGCTAACTCTGTGTTAAGAATAAAATGTGATGTTCTTTGAAATTTATAAATTGTGGTCCATCAAACGTATTCTGATCAGCCTTTTATATTGTTTTATATCTTTTTTATTCTATGATCTTAATTTCTGCTGATTCATATGTGCCTTACTGAAACCACTAAACATATACTTTACACTACAATGTTTTACAATAACAACAAACAAATGTTTCCGGACAGCAGGTTGTTTCACTTCGGCCATTTTCGATCTTCAGTGCAAAAGCGAATGTAATACTTATTGCTTGGAATATAGGTAAACTATAAGTTGTTTATTTGGTCATGGTAGTCTTCACATAGTTATTTATTGGATACTGACATACTACCGGAATGCATTCTGTGTGACTCCAATTATTCATTGAATCATAATGCACAACGGGTGCCACAAAATATAAATGGTTAACAAACGTTTTAAATATATGGTTTTAACCATTTATATTTGTATTTTATTTGTACGTATAATCCCAATGTTTTATACACAAATATGTTTTATTTCAAAGAGTAGTCTAGTTGAGGACAATTTGTTCACTCTACAATAGCCGAAATACTTCTGGAAGTTAGCCCACGTCATCCCCATATTCAAAAGTGGTGACAAATCATTGGTATCCAATTACAGACCTAGGCCTATTGCACTACTTTGTACTTTTACTAAAATTTTCGAAAAAGTAGTATGCAAATATATATTCAACTTCCTGGTTGATAACTCCCTTATTTATAAATTCCAGTCAGGATTTATAGCTGGTCACTCCACTTCACACCAACTTATCGAACTTATGCATGAAATAATGCAATCCCTTGATAATCAAGAATTGATCTGCTTAATTTTTTTGTGATGTCAGTAAGGCCTTTGATCGAGTTTGGTTGAGGGGCTGACTGCTAAAATCAGAATGGTATGGTATTAAGGGTAGTCTTTACCGGTGGTTAGAGAGTTACATCTCGAACAGAAAACAACAAGTTATTATCAAAGACACCATCTCATTGAAAGATAATTTAAAAGCTGGAGTTCCCCAGGGGTCAATCCTTCTTGATCCTCTATTGTTTTTTCTCTTTATTAATGACATTGTCGATGCTATGCTTGGATTGTGTAGATTGTTTGCCGATGACACGTCCGTTGGCGAAAGATCACTTGAAATTAATAATCTGCGTTCTATGGTTAACATTGATTGAAAAAATATTACGCATTGGGCGAAACAGTGGCTAGTCAAACTAAACCCCGAAAAAACAGAAAAAGTGTATTTCAGTACCAGGCCCTATCCTCTTGATGTATACTTCTCTATAGATAATGTTAAAATTAAACCTGTTGATGCTCACAAGCATCTTGGTGTTACTCTCAGTGCTTATTGCAAATGGTCTAAACATATAAATAATGTTGTTGTCAAAGCATCCAGACAGATAGCCGTTCTGTGTAAGATCAAATTTAAGGCGTCTCGAAACTTTTTATAAAATATTTACATGACCTTCATTAGGCTACTTCTTGAATATTCTTGTGTAGTTTGGGACAATTGTACTGTTGTCGACGCAGACAGACTTGAGCAACTCCAACTTGAAGCTGCTAGAATCGTCACGGGTCTGACATCTTATGTAACTTTGCATTCTTTATATGCAGAAACCGGATGGGAAAAACTTAATACGAGACGCAAAATCAGAAAGTTGAACCTTTTTCATAATATAGTTAAGGGTGGTACCCCCGATTATTTAAGTGATTTGCTGCCTTGGACTGTTAATCAGGCAAACAACTACAACTTACGAAATGCAAATAATTCCACGATTCTACGGTGTCGTCTAACCCTATTTCAAAATTCATTTATTCCAGCCACTATTCATCTTTGGAATAATTTACCCCAATATATCAGAGATTCACCTAGTAACTGCATTTTAAAATCTAGATTAAAAACTTACAATACAGTAGAATCTCCAAAATATTTTCGTTTGGTTCACGTCTGGCCAGTATTCTACATACACGTTTAAGGCAAAATTGTAGTAGCTTAAAAGGTGATCTTTTTAGATGTAATCTGATCGACTCTTGTTATTGTAACTGTGATAATTATGTGGAAAACAATGAACACTACTTCTTACACTGTAAATTGTTTGTAAATCAGAGAAATGTAATGTTGAGCAATATTAGAGATCTTGGGTTAGATATATTTATTAATAATATATTGATTGGGAATTCAAATTCTGAATATGATGTCAACTGCACACTTTTAGCAGCTGATCACAGATACATAATGGACACTAAAAGATTTGTCTAATGTTTACTAATTCCTAATTCGTCCGACGGCAACGACTCAATATCAATGTCTCTTGCAGTATTATGTTATTTTTCTCAAATAATTTTGAATGAAATTATGTTATGTTTTTGTAATATATTGTCTTTTTAATGATTTATATGTAACAACGAAGACCTCGTAAGTTTATAACTTGTGTCTGATCCATTGTCTATAATTGCTTGACAATACAATATGTTTAAAGTAAAGTACTTCTAATGTTGTCTTTAAATACCAATCAATCAATCAATCAATCAATCAACCAAAAATGCATCGCTGCTAGGTCCAGTTCCATGACATTTGACCTTGAGTTCATTTTTATTCATGTCATATAATTTTATACTCAGTGCTGTGAAACCTGTCCAATGATGGTTTAAACGCTCAACAACCAATTCCACCATCACATGATGAACAATTTTCGTGATTTGACTTTTTCTGTTTTTATTATTGTTTCCTATTAAGTCTCTTAAGTGATAACATCCGTGACCTTTGACATTGGGACCATGATTCAAGTTGATTAATGATCAATAGTGAAGACCCCAAATATCGAGGTTCTACGGTTGTTTGAGTATTGATGGTTAATGAGTAACAATTGGTCAACATTAGGTCGCATTTAATCAACCCCAGGGAGCTACCACATTTTTCATAAAAGAACAACTTTGTTGCGGTGTAAGATATCAAACATATTCCACTTTTTACGATTTTTACTACATCTTATAGTTTCAGAGGTCTTCGAAGTTCGAAATCCGTACAAGAAGAATACAATTCTGAATAAACATTGTTTACCAAAATAAATGGTAGCTAACCGTTTTGCGATATGTCGAAAACTCTTTCAGAAGAATTTACTAGAAAGTAGGCGGAAAATTTTTTTTCTTAAGAATTACAAGAAGGTCTTTCTCCTAAGAGAGGAAGTACCATAAATATTCGTAAGATATTTCATTCCCATTAAAACAATAGTCGGATGTAGGAAATAGCCGGAAGCAGGAAATAAAACGACACCCACCATTATAATTTGTCAATCACCACTCCACATTTATATCCCCAATTAAAAGCTTGAAATAAATATAAAAAATAAAAAATATTAATTTAGTACGACAAATATACATTTTCTAAATAATTATAGATTCTTTAGTGAAGACGGAGAAAAAAAGACGCATGAAAAGAAAGTTTTAACCAATCAAAACCTAGTATTACAATAACTTCTCAAATTTAATACATGTAGTAAATCATTTCAGTAACTACAGAAATGATTGAATCTAATTGTATATCTCTTTTTCATGATGCCCTCGGAAACTAACCCACAAGCGGAAGTATTAAATTCAAACTCAACCAAAAAGCAAATTGACATAAATAGACAAAAATTAAGTGAAAGGCATAGAAATACAACCTAGCTTTTCGGCTGTGTCCAGTAAAGAGAGATTGAAGATACCATAGTGGTAATCAGAATCTGTAAATCGAAGAACAGACAACACAATGGTCAAAACAAAAAGTACAAAAGGACAAACAGCGATCTACAAAACATACATATAAAGCTAAAGATCGAGTAACACGAACCACACTAAAAAAACGCCGGTGAACTCATGTGCTCCGGAAGGGTAAGCAGTTCCTGCTCCACTAGTGGCACCGTCGTGTTAATCTAGTAACAAACCCGGTGATAAGTCATGAATGAGGAAAGGGACGGGAAGTGCTTACGACAAGTGGAATATATCCGTGGTCATTTGTGACACAGATATTTCATAAGCGGCGTCCGCTTGTTTAGCTGGACAAATCCAATACACAATTGGTCTGGGCGTATTTAAGTGCGGTCTGATTGGAGAATACCACGGTCCTGTCACGTTAAGCATGTAGCAGCTTCTAAAGAACAATAGGTAGTTATGAGTGGTCTTTGGTACACGATTCCCGACTGTATCTATTTATCTACTATTATATTTATGACAATCAAAACACCCAGTCCAACCTTTTATCTACGCGATGTATTGTTTGTTAACGTGTTCACGTTATGACTAGAGCTGAAATACTGCTGACGTGACGCTAAACAATAAACAACATATCAATAAGTCATTTATGTAAATGTATACCTACTTGTTGTTGCATACAGAAATATTGTGATGTCTATGTTTACGTGGTAATGAATTATATTGAGTGACAATTGTTTTCTACATAAGAATAAGGAAGCACGTTTGTTCATATTTTACTACATTACCTTTTGAGTTTACATCCGTCTCCCCTAATACGAAATTTGATCAAGAAATAACCCAAGATAATTGAATCCGATCACTCCATAATACCAGGTCATGATAGGACTGTGTAGATATCAGAACCAAGATCAACAACATGATACTGACCACTCTCACCTCTATATAACACATACTGATATACTGTATGTTACCAGTAGAGATTCGTATTGAGTTATTATATAGGAATTGACATAATATTTTATTAACAAAATTTAAAATTTATTTAATTAATTACTAATTAACTAAAGAAACTAATATACTATAGGTATATTGAATATAAATATGATGTGCGACAATAAGACATTGCTAACACGTCTAGAAAACGGAACGTTAATAACATTACATGATATAGGACAGAAGCATGGTACGTTACGTTCAATAGGAATAATCCAACGAAAGGTTTGAAGATAACAAATGGGTAATGAGAAAGCGTAAATCAAAGACGGACAGACAATGCAAAGGCCAAAAGAAAGAACACAAAGCACTACACAGAAAACAAAAGATCGAGCACCGCGAACCTCACTAAAACCGGGGTGAATTGTAAAGTCAAATTTTCGTTTTAAGTTATCAACAAACAAAGTGACAACATAAACGGTTTTTAGTGGGGTTCGTGTTACTCGATCTTTAGTTTATGTGTATGTTTTGTAGATCGTTGCTTGTCCTTTAGTACTTTTTCTTTTGGCCATTGTGTTTTCTGTTCTTCTTCGACTTACGGATTCTGATTACCCCTTTGGTATCTTCAAACTCTTCTTATTAACAAACTGTGTTTGGCGTACGATTTGCTAAAACTTAATGTACTACTCTGTGTATCTGTTAGTTAGAAAGGATATGGATGCAAATGAACTTGAGAGACTATCATAGAGCTTGTGTTTCTTTGGAATTGCAAGCATAGACGAAGAACTGGATCTTCCGTCACTCTGCTGGATACACAACTTACACAAGTGTCAAACAGCGTTATATTGCTAGGAATGCCAAATGCTCCATGAAACCTCTTCCCAAATTATTAACATCCACTCTACCAGCATTCAAAACCAGGTTTCAGAGTTACTGTGAGATTTGTGAATTCTGAAAAATTCTAAAGATCTGTAAGAGTATATATAACCAAGGTCCATATTCCATAACATTTTCTACCCTCTACACAACTAGTACACTTTCTGCTATATAGATGATGTCCTGTCACAATATATTTCTAAGTTTCGTGATTTTGTGGATCGCATCTATCCAATTGAGCTTGAAATAAAGGATACTACAGATGCAGCTAGGTATCTGCTTCATACATTGGCATACACCTCGAATTCTAGGTGGTTAAGTTGAAGTCATCACTTCGAACGTTTTACGGTAACCACCATGACTTGACTAACTGGTCCTTTCCTCATTCATGACTTACTATTGTTGTTGCTCAATCTTTAGTATTTTTGCTAGGTGTTTTATAGATCAATGTGTTTCTTTTTTCTTTTGGTCATTTGATTTACGGCTTCGGATTACCCCTTTGGTATCTTCGAACTTTTTCCTAATAACATAGGTTCAAAGGTCGATGTTTATTACACGTTTTCGTGGTTCATCAACAATTCCATGTTTGGTTGAAAGTTGTTGTGCAACCTTATGAGGACAGCATAATTAGAATTGTTTTTTGTAATTCCTCTTTGTACTTTTGTTAATAGGTTGATCAAGAGGTTAAAGTTTAGTAGAGGAACTGACTGGAAACAATGCAACAGCAATAAGCAAATTCTTAAATATATCAAAAAGCTTAAATTTCATTCATATTCTTTTCAGTTATTGCTGAAATAAACCGTCAAAAGAACAGTTTGACTCGAAAGTAATACAAAAGAACACCCGCCAATATAACCATACAAAGAACAAATTTCCCATAAAGACGATGAAATACTATCATTGAAATCTCATATTGGTAGCATAAGTGACACTATGTCCGGCAAATTCAATGAGGCAAAACCCAACACTGCGACACCTGATTAACCGAAAGATACCAAACCAAAAGTTATTTTGTTTGGAACTTCAAACACCAAGAACATTAATACCGACAAAGGAAGAGCCAATTCAACTGTGAAAAAATCTACAAATATACTCTGAAAGATACACTGACAGTCCTTGATACCATTCCAAAACACTCAATACCTGAGGTAATTGGATTTCACTCTCTCACAAATGACCTGAAAACAGCTGATGTAGAAACATGCGTAGAGGAAATGTCAAACATTGCTAACAAAGCGCTTTCATTGTTTCCAATAGCAAACGTGCTTATCTCACTAGCAACACCACGTGCAGATAGCGTCCACTACAACGACAGTGCGGAATTACTTAATGCAATGCTCAAGCGCAAATTTAGAAATATTAAGAACATATTATTGTGTGACAATAGCAACATGTCATATAAAGGTACACCCAAATCTAAGCTACTAGACCGAGATGGATACCACCTAAATGAGGAAGGAGTTACAATACTGGCCTCAAACATCAGACAATCGATTGAAAAATTGTGTGGTCTCGAGCCGCAACACACACAACCTGTGAAGGATACTACTTCAAGTGGAAACAACACACCGAGGACGAATCAAAGAGATCGCAGATATTCTAACAGAGGACGAAACAACAACCAAGGAGACCGTAGACATAAGCAACCTAACTATTTTGATCCCTATTACTCGTGGGGTAATCCTTACCAGTATTATTAGAAATCTCACTTGTAAAATATTGTTGATATTTTTGAAGTTACAGTTTTATATTGTTTAGTAAAGGTACAACTTTTATTAATATTGTAAGCCAATGCCATACACATACTCTGACTATACTGACAACAACAGTCAAAGGAAAATAACTCTAACAGAATAATAAAACAAATACAAATACAAACTGTAGTTTGTATGTTGAAAGAAATTACAATTTAAATAAATTATCCACATTATAAACAAGGATATTTTTCCAAATATTTTGTTTTAGATATTGAAACAAAAATATTTTACCAATACAAAAAGACAAATATTGTTTATTTTCTTTTCCATATTAAAAGTGAATTTACAAATCTAGTAAATGATTTAGATATTGATCAGTTGAGTCAATTTGAATATATATTTCTTTAGTGGCCGTTTGCTAGGTATCACTGTGTATTTTTTGTAATACTTTGTATATCTCATATTTTTGTATTGTTAGTTAGTAATAGTTTACAAAATCTGTGTATTTTAATCACTTTATTGCATGAAGACCAAGAATAAAGCGTCTTTTATAAGTTTCTGCTCTTGGAATGTGGGAGGACTCATCACAGAGAAAGGTCATAAATTGCACGATCAAAACTTTATAGACCAAATAAAAGAGTTTGACATAGTTTTATTGTCAGAAACACACGTTGGATATGAAACAAGTGTAGATGTTGAAAACTTCTTTTATTATCCATTTTGTAGACAAAAATCCAAAAATAATCGTTACTTTGAAGGACTAGGAATCCTCATTAAAAAGGATATACAAAAAGGTATAACATTTCTTGAAGATAGAAACTCTGAATACCAATGGCTGAAATTAGACAAGTCTTTTTTTCAACTGCAGAAAGACATTTATCTTTGTACATTATATTTAGTCCCCCAGTCCTCCCCATATTTAACCAAAATGGAAATAAATGTACTTGAGACAATAGAAAGAGATATTATTGAGAAATATAGTGAAAAGGGGGATATAATACTGATGGGCGACTTTAATGCCCGCACAGGAAGCGAGGAGGATTTAATTATATCTGATAATACCTCCCACGTTCCACTGAGCAACAACCAATATGTGATCGATACTGCAGTGGGTAAAAGATCTAGCCATGATTCACATTTTGACACAAGAGGTAAAGAATTATTAGACATGTGTATTTCAAATCAATTAAGAATCCTTAATGGAAGAACATTTGGTGACTCATTTGGTGCCTATACCTGCTATAAACCAGCGGGTTGTGGTGTAGTTGATTATGCTATTGTATCACAACAACTTTTATGTCAAATTCTTTATATGCAAATTTCTAATGTTTATGATGGAATGTCTGATTGTCATTATAAGTTATCATTTAAAATTTTGGCATCCTATCAGAGAGAGATAATCAATAGAAAACTGAAGGACTTCCCAAATAGATACATATGGAACGATAAAAGTTCTGAAGATTTTACAAAGGGATTTTTGAACCCAAATATTAAAAATAAACTTGACACCTTTTTAAAAGATGAAATAAATTTAACAACTTCTGATATCAACAAAGCAACAAACGATCTGCACTCGGTAATCCAACAAGTTGCGGATTTTACCTTAAGGAAAAAATCAAAAAACAAAAGGAAAAAACCACAGAATGAAAAATGGTTTGATCAAGATTTGCATAAGAAAAAGAAGCAAGTTAAGGACAAAGGATTCTTAATGTCAAAATACCCTCATGACCCAATAATTAGAGGACCATTCTTTAAAATTAACAAAGAATATGCCAAACTTAGGAAATATAAAAAGAAACAAATTAGGCAACAAATAATAGACACACAAGATACTATTAAATGGAATAATCCAAAAGAATATTGGAACTTAGTAAACTCTCTTCGTGAATCTAAGAGAGACAACCCAGAAAAAGGTATTGATGATGAAATATGGTTAACATTTTTTTCAGAGTTATCCACAGTTCCTACTAAATTTGACAAAAAAATTGAGGAGCTAAACAAAAAAGTAAAGGAATTAGAACAAAAAACAGAATTTAAATCATTTTCCTGTCTCGATTTTCGCATATCAGCCTCCGAGCTTAATAAGGCTATTTGCAATTTAAAAAATGGGAAGAGCCCAGGGTTGGATATGATTGGAAATGAATTGTTAAAAACTGCACAAACTTATTTAAATCCTTGTCTGGTTAAACTATTCAATGCAGTTTTTACATCTGGCGTTTATCCTCAGATCTGGTCTGAGGGGTACATTACTCCAATATTTAAGTAAGAAAATCCTAAACTTCCTCAAAATTACAGAGGAATTACTATATGCAATAGCATTGGAAAGGTATTCAATTCGATTTTAAATAATAGACTAGATAAATTTTTAATTGAAAATAATATTATTCATGAAAACCAAATAGAATTTTCAAAAAAGTCCAGAACTTCTGACCACATTTTTGTATTAAATTGTATTATAGAAAAGTATCTAAAAACAGATACAAAAAAGTTATGTGTGTGCTTTGTGGACTTCCATAAAACATTTGATACTGTTATTCATCCCGGCATTAGATATAAACTGATAGAAATGGTATACATGGATTATTCTATAAGATAATATGCAACATGTACAGTTCTAGCATGGTGTCCATCAAGATCGGGGACAAACTAACTGAATCCTTCACCTCAAGCTTAGGAGTCCGTCAAGGGGATGTTTTAAGCCCAAACATTTTTAAACTCTTTCTAAATGACTTCTCAGATATAATTGAAAACTCTAACGACTCTGTATACTTACAAGACAAGAACATTTCCTGTCTGCTCTATGCAGACGATTTAATTCTGATATCAGACTCTGAACAGGGCCTTCAAGATAGATTAAATATCTTGCACAAATATTGCAAAGACTGGTGCATGAAAATTAACATTAACAAAACTAAGGTAATAATCTTTAATAAATCTGGTAGATTGATCACTAGAAACTTTAATATAAACAACCAGAGTATTGAATGTGTTAAAACCTATAAATATCTTGGTATAATGCTTACTGCCTCAGAAAAATTTCAAGAGGAACAAAAGGTCTTATTTAATAAGGCAATGAAGGCCTCTTATAAACTGTACAAAGAGGTAAATTCTCTAAACCCAAATGTCAACACTGTGTTGCATCTTTTTGACCATACAATATGCCCTATCTTACTATATGGATGTGAAAACTGGGGCACATTATCAGCATATACAATTAACAATAACAACCTTAGTTTATTTGAAACATTCAAAGATTGGGACTTTGAGAAGCTAAATATTAAATTTTGCAAATATTTACTGGGAGTAAATAAAAAAAGTACTAATATAGCAGTTCTGTTAGAAATGGGTAGATATCCTATATATTTGAAATTAATAACCCAAGTTCTTAGCTATTGGCATATGCTTGAAAATGAACCAAGCAACCTATTAAAATCTACATAAGAAGACTATAAATCATTATACAGATCAGGATACACTGACACGTGGTATTCAACAGTGAACTTCTTTTGTAAAACACTAAACAATGATATGAATTTATCAAAAACTTTTGGCAGGAATAAGTTTAAAAATGAACTAAGAAAGACTGAAACATAAATTTGTATCCTATTGGAATAATATTAAACAAAATCAGGGAGAATCTGGTAAATTATCCACTTACTTCCAATTTAAAACCAGATTTACCACAGAAAAATACTTTGAACTGAAAAATATTGTAAATAGATCTATTGTAACCAAATTTAGAATAAGTGCTGATCGGTTAAGAATAGAAACGGGACGTTATGAACGTATCCGAAACTCACAAGGAAATTTAGATATGTTAGATAGAGGGGAAAGAATATGCCTTCATTGTACATTAAATGAGGTTGAAGACGAAAGTCATATGTTATTCAAATGCCCAATATATGAAACTGAAAGGGCTACATTACTGATATACATTCAAGATAATTGTAAAAATTTTGAACATCTGAGGTGTTATCAAATAAACGTGCTGTCTTCCTAAGCAAACGTTTTGAAATACGGAAGAACCATACATTGCAAATTTAACCTTATTTAAAGATACAATAGTATTTCGTGATATGAACACCATGTTATATCTGCATCATATTATATTTGTATAATATATATTTTTTAAGTATATCATAATATTAGCTATAAACTGCCATAGTTTGTTCTGCCTATGAGTGGTTTCCCCCCTGCAGTGTCGATCATCTATGCTTGTTTTTATTTTTTATTTTTTTTATATATGTCATATATGTTACTAATCATCAAAATCATTGTAAGTGTAAAATGTAATTCTGTGCTCTCAGGTGCTTCTTGATTGAATTAATAAAAACTATTCTATTCTATTATATTCTATAACCAGTTTATCCAGATACAAAAAGGGAAATATACAATTTTGAAAAGAATACATTACCGGTTATCCTTGTTCGTAAGGACACAATCGTTCCTACTGACATCACATTCCTTCCTACTGACATCACAATCGTTCCTACTGACATCAAAATCGTTCCTACTGACATCACAATAGTTTCTACTGACATCACTATTGTTCCTACTGACATCACATTCCTTCCTTCTGACATCACAATCGTTTCTACTGACATCATTATTGTTCCTACTAACATCACAACCGTTCCTACTGACATCACAATTGTTCCTACTGACATCACATTCCTTCCTACTGACATCACAATAGTTTCTACTGACATCACAATCGTTTCTACTGACATCACAATCGTTTCTACTGACATCACAATCGTTTCTACTGACATCACAATCGCTCCTACTGACATCACAATCGTTTCTACTGACATCACAATCGTTTCTACTGACATCACAATCGTTTCTACTGACATCACAATCGCTCCTACTGACATCACAATTGTTCCTACTGACATCACATTCCTTCCTACTGACATCACAATAGTTTCTACTGACATCACAATCGTTTCTACTGACATCACAATCGTTTCTACTGACACCACAATCGTTTCTACTGACATCACAATCGCTCCTACTGACATCATATTCCTTCCTACTAACATTTAATAAAAGATGATGCTCAACAAATTATTTATTTTTTGAAATTTTCGACATATGACGACCTCATAAAATAAAGAAATGTTAAATGCCTTTGCATAAACATTAGAATGTTGCATTTACATGACAAGATATGTGACATTTATAAACCTTTATTTTTTTATTCTACTTTTACCGTTAGTTGACTGTATGATTAATTTTGAAAACTTGATCTGCGAAACCTGTTGGAAAGAGGATAAGAGATTGGATAGAAATTAAAAAACGATCTGAAAATAAATATCGCTGACAATGCGATGACGGTGATTTAAAGTTCTGGAAATAATCAAGAACGAGCTAAATAAATAAGTGTCCTACGAGGAATACAATTGTAAAGAAACTTAATGCTTAGATTTATATCAAGATTTCTAATAATGGATTTGACTTTAAATAGAATTTGAATTATACATCTGTCGGATGTTGTATATGACTATAATTAAAGTTAAACTATCTGCCTGTATTGTACCTGTCAAGTCTGTATAGAAACTAAAAAACATGATATATTACATTCTCTCATTGGATCAGTTGTTTCACGCAGGCATTGGTAATGTACATTAAAATACAGGTCCGTGATCAGGTGATTAACACAAATAAGAAATGTCCCAGAACTTTAATCTATTTTAGATTTGAAGAATATGAACGTTGGCGGTTTATTTAAATAAAATGGAAATACATACCACGCTACACCGTCAGTACATAAACGTACAGTATAAGGTCAAATGGTATAGAGCCATAGCAACTTAAATACATACCACGCCACACCGTCAGTACATAAACGTACAGTATAAGGTCAAATGGTACAGAGCCATAGCAACTTAAATACATACCACGCCACACCGTCAGTACATACACGTACAGTATAAGGTCAAATAGTACAGAGCCATAGCAACTTAAATGCATACCACGCTACACCGTCAGTACATAAACGTACAGTATAAGGTCAAATGGTACAGAGCCATAGTAACTTAAATACATACCACGCCACACCGTCAGTACATAAACGTACAGTATAAGGTCAAATGGTACAGAGCCATAGCAACTTAAATACATACCACGCTACACCGTCAGTACATAAACGTACAGTATAAGGTCAAATGGTACAGAGCCATAGCAACTTAAATACATACCACGCTACACCGTCAGTACATAAACGTACAGTATAAGGTCAAATGGTACAGAGCCATAGCAACTTAAATACATACCACGCTACACCGTCAGTACATAAACGTACAGTATAAGGTCAAATGGTACAGAGCCATAGCAACTTAAATACATACCACGCTACACCGTCAGTACATAAACGTACAGTATAAGGTCAAATGGTACAGAGCCATAGCAACTTAAATACATACCACGCTACACCGTCAGTACATAAACGTACAGTATAAGGTCAAATGGTACAGAGCCATAGCAACTTAAATACATACCACGCTACACCGTCAGTACATAAACGTACAGTATAAGGTCAAATGGTACAGAGCCATAGCAACTTAAATACATACCACACCACACCGTCAGTACATAAACGTACAGTATAAGGTCAAATGGTACAGAGCCATAGCAACTTAAATACATACTACGCTACACCGTCAGTACATAAACGTACAGTATAAGGTCAAATGGTACAGAGCCATAGCAACTTAAATACATACCACGCTACACCGTCAGTACATAAACGTACAGTATAAGTTCAAATGGTACAGAGCCATAGCAACTTAAATACATACCACGCTACACCGTCAGTACATAAACGTACAGTATAAGGTCAAATGGTACAGAGCCATAGCAACTTAAATACATACCACGCTACACCGTCAGTACATAAACGTACAGTATAAGGTCAAATGGTACAGAGCCATAGCAACTTAAATACATACCACGCTACACCGTCAGTACATAAACGTACAGTATAAGGTCAAATGGTACAGAGCCATAGCAACTTAAATACATACCACGCCACACCGTCAGTACATAAACGTACAGTATAAGGTCAAATAGTACAGAGCCATAGCAACTTAAATACATACCACGCTACACCGTCAGTACATAAACGTACAGTATAAGGTCAAATGGTACAGAGCTATAGCAACTTAAATACATACCACGCCACACCGTCAGTACATAAACGTACAGTATAAGGTCAAATGGTACAGAGCCATAGCAACTTAAATACATACCACGCTACACCGTCAGTACATAAACGTACAGTATAAGGTCAAATGGTACAGAGCCATAGCAACTTAAATACATACCACGCTACACCGTCAGTACATAAACGTACAGTATAAGGTCAAATGGTACAGAGCCATAGCAACTTAAATACATACCACGCCACACCGTCAGTACATAAACGTACAGTATAAGGTCAAATGGTACAGAGCCATAGCAACTTAAATGCATACCACGCCACACCGTCAGTACATAAACGTACAGTATAAGGTCAAATGGTACAGAGCCATAGCAACTTAAATACATACCACGCCACACCGTCAGTACATAAACGTACAGTATAAGGTAAAATACATATCACGCCACACCGTCAGTACATAAACGTACAGTATAAGGTCAAATGGTACAGAGCCATAGCAACTTAAATACATACCACGCCACACCGTCAGTACATAAACGTACAGTATAAGGTCAAATGGTACAGAGCCATAGTAACTTAAATACATACCACGCTACACCGTCAGTACATACACGTACAGTATAAGGTCAAATAGTACAGAGCCATAGCAACTTAAATACATACCACGCCACACCGTCAGTACATAAACGTACAGTATAAGGTCAAATGGTACAGAGCCATAGCAGCTTAAATACATACCACGCTACACCGTCAGTACATAAACGTACAGTATAAGGTCAAATGGTACAGAGCCATAGCAACTTAAATACATACCACGCCACACCGTCAGTACATAAACGTACAGTATAAGGTCAAATGGTACAGAGCCATAGCAACTTAAATACATACCACGCCACACCGTCAGTACATAAGCGTACAGTATAAGGTCAAATGGTACAGAGCCATAGCATCTTAAATACATACCACGCTACACCGTCAGTACATAAACGTACAGTATAAGGTCAAATGGTACAGAGCCATAGTAACTTAAATACATACCACGCTACACCGTCAGTACATAAACGTACAGTATAAGGTCAAATAGTACAGAGCCATAGCAACTTAAATACATACCACGCCACACCGTCAGTACATAAACGTACAGTATAAGGTCAAATGGTACAGAGCCATAGCAACTTAAATACATATCACGCTACACCGTCAGTACATAAACGTACAGTATAAGGTCAAATGGTACAGAGCCATAGCAACTTAAATACATACCACGCTACACCGTCAGTACATAAACGTACAGTATAAGGTCAAATGGTACAGAGCCATAGCAACTTAAATACATACCACGCCACACCGTCAGTACATAAACGTACAGTATAAGGTCAAATGGTACAGAGCCATAGCAACTTAAAGAATAAGTGAGTGATTGTTGATTAGCGCCAACTCAGCAATTTTTCAGCTCTATCATGGCGAGAACAAGTTAATTTTCAATGTGATGAGGTCAGCTTTGTACTAGACCAACACGTATAGTTGGATTTTTTTAATAGTGCTAGCTCACTGACACAACAGTACACGGATAGACATGTCGCCCTACTCGAACACATCGTTGTGATTCTGAGCCAACCAGTCTTTACTCTTTCTCCTTAATGCTGCGTGTTTAGCGGGGAAGCAGCATATACCAATTTTATAGTCTTTATTTGACCCGATCGGGACTCGAACTCACGATCTACCGCACTCGAGGCGAGTACGCCAACCATTACACCACCGATACGGTTACAACTAAAAGATAAATATATACATGTATAATGCAATAAAAAAAAGGATTTCTCTTAATTACGTCCAAGTTTCTTTTTCAATTTCGACTTTCTACACTCTTGATTTAAAATTAGCACTCCCCTTTTAACCGGTAATAAAAACGTAGATATCTAATTTATTGCGCACGACGCGTCTCTGGAATGAGCTTCATCAGGTACGCTCAAAGTCGAAAGATTGGAAAGCCAAATAATTTAAAATTATGGGAGCAATAAAACCAAAGGTCCTAAACAGGATAGCTAACATCGGCTAAGGTCACCTATGCCTTGGCAGGAGAACCTTAATAACCAGCCTTTACCAATCTGTTTTTGTTAATTAGACAGAACTCTTTATAATTTCTCATTGATTAGAATGTTTTTAATAAACGTTAGAGAATACCGAAGGTGCAATCAAAAAGGGACAATCTAGAGAAACTGGCAACATAGACGAAGAAAAACAAAACAAAAACAAAACACAATATGTGTTGGACACCACTATACGCAAACAAACACAAATAAGGTAAATAAGACATGATTACTCCTACAAATAACTGGAGGTAAAGACCAACCGAACATCGTTTCATGCGGAAGTCGTAATAGACATCATGATAATTGGAGGAAGATTATCCTTAATTCACTTTACATGACAGTGTATCGGATTTCTGAAGATAAACCACACGCCATAATACAATTTGATGTGATAGTATATCATTAGAGCAGGTTCGATAAAATAGTGTCAACTATTGTCAGTTTCTAAAACCATTGTATTTGATTTCCACACTATGTAATGGAATATCATGTTCACGGTTATCTCAATAAAAGTACAAATATCGTCTCCACTCAAAGGCATTGTATGTCTAACATTGTCGAGAACAATGTATCAAGGAGTTCGTACGAAGCAGACTTCACACGGGGCTTCTTAAGAAAAATGAAATGCAGCTAGCCCGATCCTTTAATTTGATGCTATATAGAATGATGATGTCCTTTCACTAAATAATTCTACGTTAGGTGATTTTGTTGATCCGATTGAGCTTGAACAAAAGGATACCACAGACACAGCAAGGTCTGCTTCATACATTTACCTACACATCGAAATTGACAGTGAGGGTTCGTTAAGAAAGAAACTACGACAAAAGAGATGATTTCAATTTCCCATTGTAAACTTTCGATTTTTATGTAGCAACATTCCAGCAGCACCTGCATATGGAGTATATCTCTCTCGATTGATTAGATATTCCAGAGTGATTTCTATCATAGTTTCCATTATAGAGGGTTGCAGCTAACAAAGAAGCTACACAACCAAGGGTTCATAGTGGTTAAATTGAAGTCATCACCGAACATTTTACGGTCGCCAACATGAATTTGGTTAACCGGAACGGAGTATCTATGTCACAAATCACAACAGTTTTCATTTGTCGTAATCACAATCCGAATCTTTCCTCATTTATGATTTATCACCGGGTTTGCAACAAGACTAACACGACGGGCACCACATATGAAGCAGGTACTGCTTAACATTCCGGAGCACCTGAGTGTACCCCCAGTTTCAGTAGAATTCGTGCTGCTTAATCTTTAGTTTTCTGTGTACTGTTTTGTAGATCGTTGTTTGTCCTATTTTGCGGCCATTGTACTGTCTGCCCTTCGATATATGGCTTCTGAATGCCCTTTGGTATCTTCAAGCTTTTTTAAAGCAATTTGATGCGAGAAGAGAGCAATTTACTCACTAAAATCATTGTCTGTATGATAGAAAACAGATAGAAAAAAACCCACACTGATAGGATAGTTAGAAAATCTAATAGAAAAATCTTAGAAACAGAGGTAAAGTCAGGAACACACAATCTCATACATGAACGCACACTGTCCTTACTTGGTACGGGCACCTTAATGAAAGGTGGCGGAATTAGACTCGTTTTATGTACCTCTTAGTGAAATGATACGGTCTTGTAAGTGTTTTCTATGCAATTCTCGCATATAACTAGGTTTGTGAAAATACTTACTAGCTTCGCAACCCCCCTAACTTGTCGCGTTGGTCTGTGTTAGCTATGCCTGCTCTACTTACTTTGTTACTGTCCTTCCATCAGAGCTGTATGACCAGATTGTCTTAGTGGTTCTGAATAATGAGTCGTACATATTTTATACATTTTAAATGCATGTCTGGTATGTAATCTTTGATTTAAATGTGCATATTTTGTTGTATGTCCATCTACATCCATCGTAGGTACAACTGGTTGATGTAATCCTCTCAATAGTGAACGAAATGGATAATATGTAGCAAAATATTAAGGCAGTGTGTTCTTTTCATTTTCGTTCTTCATCTTGCAACCAAGATGTTTAAAGCCGAAAGCATAAGACAGTTTATGGATGGATTCAAACCTACGACGTGGGGGGGGGGGGGGGGGGGGGGGGGCAAGGTAGGTATTGTGGACATATTCTATTGACCCTTGTATTCTTTCGTTTACATTGTTACAAATATACTAAGATTTTTATACTAGCATTGTCTAATGCTGTTCAGCATTATTCAGATAGATTCACATTTCTCCCTCTGTGTGCCTCTTTTGTTTTCTCTGTTGTGTTCCCTGTTCTTAATGTTCAGCCAAATCAGCAACACCATTTTAACACACAGTTAAGTAACGACAAGTTGATGTTAACTTAACGACATGTTTATCAATCGATTACAAATAAATTGGGCCCATAAATTAATTTAACCACGCCACTTTTATTGCAGATTCTGTTAGTTTGGTGTATGAAAGTCCCAGAGTGCATTATTCTATTTCTGAAAATTTGAATATCTAGATACATAAGTGCATAAATGTGAAATAAGTGGGACTTTCCAATACATTGTGTAAATGCATTTTTATAGAAAATGGTTACTATGTTATGTCTGTCTGTGCAAATTTCAAATAGTAATATTGTATGTCAAGATGAAACTACTGGATGTTTGAAGAATTCTATAAAGTGTAAATTAACCTTTTTCAAATTTCTCGAATCACAGAATTTATATGTTGCGTGCTATTGCTACTGTATAAAGTGTAGAACATGATATGGATACAATCTCTTGAAAATAATAATGCATCCGACATCTGATATTTTCCGACATCTGATATTTTCTGACATCTGATATTTTCTGCCATCTCATATTTTCCGACATCTGATATTTTCTGCTATCTTATATTTTCCGACATCTGATATTTTCTGCCATCTTATATTTTCTGTCATCTTATATTTTCTGACATCTTATAATGTCTGACATGTTATACATTTTTTTGTACTTCCAATATGTTTAGATTGAATCAAACAAAGCCCCACTGATGATCGTAGGAAACTTCATTAGTTATTACTCTATGTTTGTATTGATGATTAATTTCTAAAGAGCTTATGAACTGGTCGTTAAAGTAAAGAGGATAGGCAAGGTTTCCTTTACTGAGATTGATTTGACAAACTACACGCATATTAAGAAACCACACAATGCTATTAATAGATCAAAAGAATACAAAGGAATTTGTATTAAGAGTATTATAGAATGTAGCTCTACATGGAAGTTTCCTTTTCCTGTTAGAAATGAACACAACGCTTCAAACATTTATTATTTAATGTTATCGTTGATAGATTCACGTTCATTAGAACTAAAGATCTTCTGTGGGATGACATTTTGACAATATGAAATTAAGCATCAAAAGACATAGCGACTAAAATAGTTCTTAATTTGACAGATTGGTGACATATAAATGGACAGTAGTTAGTTTTAAATGCTGGGAACAATCAGGAATAAAAAAACACATCCTTCAAAGCAATCATAAAAGCCCTTAATTGGTAAAAATGTAATGAATTGGAATAGCAGTGTTGTGTTCTAAGTACTATAGAGAAATTGAATCTGATAGGATTTGTAGGAATATAAAAATGTAGAGTTCTCGTGTAGTGTGCACAACGTCTTTCTGGAATAACATTTTAAGCTACGCTCAAAAGGCGTTGATTGGAGAGCCAAGAGAGCCAAATAATTTACAAACCCGTGGAAGCGAAAGGGCTTAGACATGATAGCCAAGACCGGCAAAGGCCTCATATACATGACGAAGGAAAACCTTAGTTTGAACAATTTTTACATTATTTAAGAACTGTAAATCTCAATAATAAATATATCTAATAAACAATGTCATTGCCGAAACACTGATTACTGGGCGGATGCTACACAATAATAAATAAATACTTTATTCAAAAAGCAATACTGCTTATAGAAATATACATACAATAAGATGTCATGGCTTTAATTGTCAGAAATGGTTTGTATGGAATTCAGTGGTATCCATGTTGTTTTTATAATATAATACTATAGATGAAAATAGTTTTGATTGCTTTGTCAGATAGTTTCGAAAGGCGGAACTATTAGCCTACTTTTGATATGGATTACATTCCACCTAGTGTTTAAAATGTAATGTATATATATGACATTCCAATTGTATGTGAATAAACCAAATATACTCTTCTTGTCTAGAATTAATTTACCAAATTGAACGTCTTCAAATTTAATTAGCGTTAATTACATATTTGATATCAAGGTGTAAAACGAATAATGTTTGAATTTCGCCCTTCTCAATTACGTGTACAAATAAAAGAAAGTCTTGAATGGATAAATGCAATTTATTAATAGTCTGGAATCAGCTTAAAAAGTTTGTTTACCGATCGTCTTAGCACAATTATATCTAACAGAAAGTAAGTTTTATGTGACGAGGTCTCGATTTAAAACCGCCTACAATATCAAGACTGGGTCAAGTAAAATTCAGTCGGTGATGTTAATGTCGAAACAATGTCGAAGGAAAAAAAAATCAATAAATATAGGATGTAAATTTTAAGAATAACAAATACTTTTCAGCTAATGGCTCCTACAGAAATGAATTAAATCATTGTTTGTCCTTTTTCTTTTGGTCATTGTATTGTCTGTCCTTCGATTTGCGGTTTATAATTACCCCTTTGATATATATATATCAAATAGTTCATGGCACTGAGGGTCATATGGCAGTATATGGACCGGTCCGTCACCAAAAAAATACTATATGGACCGAAGCTTCTGAGAGGTCCATATAATATTTTTTTGGTGACGGACCGGTCCATATACTGCCATATGACCCGAAGTGACATGAACTATCTGCTATATTATACTTTTTATCTAATATTATGCAGGTACCTGGCCGGTCCATATACTACCGGTCCATATACGAAAATAGTGACCGGCTGCGCTAACAAAGACAAATAGGGAAAATAAAAACGTAAAGTGTAATATAGACTTATCATAGGTGACACATTCTCTAGTTTTGTAGTGGTGGCAGACATTTTATGCAAGAGATGTCACATTAAGATTTAAGTGGAATGCTGTTCCTATATCCTTTGTCTCCAATTTGCGAAAAAAAATTCGCACGACAATTAATTTTTTTTATGTATTACGTATTTGTTGATATGAATTAATAAGGTTCACGATAGAAAAGACATTATCATATTTAGTTGAACATAATTATATTCAGATTTTATAATTAGATTTCTGATGAAAAGAAAGTTTAAACAATGATAGTCATCAATTCCACCGATATCAAGAAAACGAACAATTACCTCTTATTATCAGTGAATGATATTTACTTCTAGATCTGTGAAAAACGTAGATATCTAATTTAGTGTGCACGATGTACTTCTGGATAAACCTTCATCAGGTATGCTCAAAGTCAAAATATTGATTTGATTGATTGATTTTTGGTGTTTTAACTCCACTTTCAGCAATATTTCAGCTATATCATGGCGACCAGTTTTAATGATGGAAGAAGCCGGAGAGAACCACCGACCATGGGCAAGCAACTGGTAAACTTTATCACTTGTGACTGCGAGTCGAGTGCACCCTTTTTGTATTCTACAAAGCCGGGCGCGAACCCACGCGTATTGGTGATAGGCTTGTATGAGTTGTTAGGTAATCCTACTACCTAACTCATTGATCCATCCGGGCCCTCAAAAGATTGGAAAGCCAAATAATGGTAAAATATGTGGAACAGTTTTACAACAGATGTCCAATTCGTCGCATTCTTTATCCTCTTTTGATATGGAGCTAATCTATTTCAGTTGATTCGGTATTAATGGATTTCTAGACAATGACGCTTTCATCAGATAACTTACACTGGGTTATCGTGGAGATGGACACTTAATTAGGAAACTAGATAGTAACCCTATCATCACATTAGGTTTAGTCCATGTTTCTATCTGGAATTCATATTATCTAAATGCTTTGTCATGTATTCCTAAACACACATATATACATGATCACTCACTTTCCTGGTTTCGTACTTCATTAAAAAGTGAAAACGATAAAGCAAATTATTAATCAAAACTGGATCACTAATTAGATGTGTGTTTCATGTGTTTTCTTGATTTTATTTGAGGCAGCTATGTACTTTGTTCTTTATTGGCGACAATTATATACATTGTTCTTCGATGTACATATTCACTAGCAGCTGCTTGTCCTACGTGACCATCTGGGTTCACCCCGGTATTGTTTTTGGTCCGTGTAGCTGAGCAGTGTTTTTGGTCCGTGTAGCTCAGCAGTGTTTTTGGTCCGTGTAGCTCAGCAGTGTTTTTGGTCCGTGTAGCTCAGCAGTGTTTTTGGTCCGTGTAGCTCAGCAGTGTTTTTGGTCCGTGTAGATCAGCAGTGTTTTTGGTCCGTGTAGCTCAGCAGTGTTTTTGGTCCGTGTAGCTCAGCAGTGTTTTTGGTGCGTGTAGCTCAGCAGAGTTTTTGGTCCGTGTAGCTCAGCAGTGTTTTGGTCCGTGTAGCTAAGCAGTGTTTTTGGTCCGTGTAGCTCAGCAGTGTTTTTGGTCCGTGTAGCTCAGCAGTGTTTTTGGTCCGTGTAGCTCAGCAGTGTTTTTGGTCCGTGTAGCTCAGCAGTGTTTTTGGTCCGTGTAGCTCAGCAGTGTTTTTGGTCCGTGTAGCTCAGCAGTGTTTTTGGTCCGTGTAGCTCAGTAGTGTTTTTGGTCCGTGTAGCTCAGCAGTGTTTTTGGTCCGTGTAACTCAGCAGTGTTTTTGGTCCGTGTAACTCAGCAGTGTTTTTGGTCCGTGTAGCTCAGCAGTGTTTTTGGTCCGTGTAGCTCAGCAGTGTTTTTGGTCCGTGTAGCTCAGCAGTGTTTTTGGTCCGTGTAGCTCAGCAGTGTTTTTGGTTCGTGTAGCTCAGCAGTGTTTTTGGTCCGTGTAGCTCAGCAGTGTTTTTGGTCCGTGTAGCTCAGCAGTGTTTTTGGTCCGTGTAGCTCAGCAGTGTTTTTGGTTCGTGTAGCTCAGCAGTGTTGTTGGTTCGTGTAGCTCAGCAGTGTTTTTGGTTCGTGTAGCTCAGCAGTGTTTTTGGTCCGTGTAGCTCAGCAGTGTTTTTGGTCCGTGTAGCTCAGCAGTGTTTTTGGTCCGTGTAGCTCAGCAGTGTTTTTGATCCGTGTAACTCAGCATTTTAGTTTTCTGCGTTGTACTTATTATTTTGCTTGTTTTTGTTTCTTTGTTCTGTGTCTTGTGTCCAATATTGTCTGTGTCTCTGGAATGTCCATTCATGATTGACCCTACGATTTTCTATAATTTTTATTTACCTTTTTTGTTACTCCTATCACACCGCATACAACACGGGCTATGTAAAACTACATACAACACGGGCTATGTAAAACTACATACAACACGGGCTATGTAAAACTACATACAACACGGGCTATGTAAAACTACATACAACACGGGCTATGTAAAACTACATACATGCGCATCTGGTGTATTTAATTAACATTGTTATATTTGATGTTTCTGGGTGAAGTAATATATACCGTTGTGAAACCGTCAAGTATTAACTACTGGAGTTTAATGTATAAATCATCAAACTAAAATAATTGAGTGAGTGATTGTTGTTTAACGCCAAGTGAGCAATTTTCGGTTGTTATTTCACGACGAGAACAAAACATTTGTTTTTATTAACGGGTTGAAAGGTAGGCCATTAGAAAGATTTGAAGAATAAGCCTAACTGCAAATCTACTTTTGGTACGTCTGTGAAGGTTTGTTTGTACCAACTCTCAACTAGAGATGTTCTAAATGTCATTATTATTACAGGAAGTTTCATTGCTTCGGCACTGACATGGCTTACTAGGTATGTTTATGTTTAAAATTGACAGTTCTTTAATAACATAATTGATTAAAGCCAATGCCCATTACCCATAGGTGACATTAGCCAATCCTGCTTAGGTGCTTTGGTTTACTTTCTCCCAAAGATTTAAATTCATTGGCTTTCCAACCTTTTGAATATGAACATACCAAATGAATGTGATTCCAGAAACGCGCCGTGCGCTCTAAATTAGATAGCTACGTTTTTGTTTATTGCTATCATTGAGTTGATATCTCTGCTGGTGGATTATTAGTCATGAGGGTATTATCCACCCAGTAGTCATTGTTTCGTCACTGACCTGGTTTATGAGATATATTTATGTCTGAAATTTACATTTCCTAAATAATTTAATCTATTAACATTAAGGCCAATCTCTATTAGGTGACCTTAGCTGTCTTTGGCCATTGTGTTTATGCCCTTCTGTTTACCTGCTCACATTAATTGGTTTACCAATATTTTGACCTTCTACAAAATAAGTTTGAAGGTATTTTTAGTGGCCCAATTTCAGATTTTGATTCGAGCTACTCTTGATGGCTTTAGTTGATGTTTTTTTTTTATCAGTTTCCCGCCATAACATATTGGAGTGAATTTAACTGAAAAAAAGAGATATACATTTTGTACGAGAATCAATTTCCGATCTCTAAATTATTATTCGATGTCATCCTAGATTTTCTATTGCGATTTGAAACCCGTGTTTTCTTGCGAAATAATAGGTATTCCATGCGTAAACGCCGGTTCCCGTGCACGAAACCTGATATTTCGTCATGTGTCAATTCGAGGCTTGATTGATATGAGACATTATGTGATTTTGATGAAAATAAATACAGAAGAATGCATTAATGCATATAATATATAGCAATGTAGAACGGACATGACAGAACTGTCAATTAAATTGTCAAAAATAGTATTACATTTTATATTTATATTAATGTAATCTGAATTATAGTTATTTGTTCATATTGATAAATACGTTAGCCATATAATAGTAAATAATGACAGCCAATCATATTCATTTAAAATGCTTTATATATGACCTTTAATAGTAACTCGTATGTACTTCCTTGGAATATCCTCGTCTGACAATAAATCGGTCAGTCTTTGGATAATGTTTTATTATTTTTTTATGTTTGAAAAGTAAACATTTTTTTCTTTTTAATTATGTTCCTCATCTATTCTTGCTCACATATGTAAAGTTCCATGGAAAAAATATCGATAATAATAACACACTGACCCATATTTGTTTATAACCATTTTTCCAAATGGCGTCCTATTACATCACATAAAGTCGGTCAAGGGTCAATAAAGCACATGATTTTGTCATAGGCCAACCAAACTTAAAAAGTAAACCAGATTAAGAAAGTACAGTATTTGAGCTTTTTCAGTGTAATTGTTTTGTCTGAAAAATTTCAAAGGATGTGCTTTTTTAAATAGTTTGAAATTGAAGTATTAAAAATTAATTATTTGATGCAAATATTAAACTTGCTTACCCATATAATAAAGTATTTAATCCAGTGAATTTGGTGTTTTTGCTTTTGTCAATACAATCTATTAGACTGATTACATTCTACCATATTTTTGTAAAACAATTAATGACTGATTTCAATTTATTTTAATCACATTTATTATCACAGAGTGGTAACAATACAGTTTTGTTGATGCTATTTGTAATAATGACAGTTTTTTTTTACCCAGATAATCTCATTTTTCTGTCTGGTTTAATTTAATTCTCTGTTCAATTTATGCTATACATTTTGATTATTGCTGCAAATTAATTCTTTTCCTATCTTCTCTGTGAATTTCATTTCATTACCACAAGAAGTAAGGGGTATATTTGTTATTAAAGCAGCAGTGGAAATGCAAAATAATATGCCATTTTGTGACTAATGGAGAGCACTTGCATGTATTTTCCCGATAAAATCGGCCATTTTCTAGAAAATGGTGGAATCTGAATGATCAATCATCATATTTTCAAAGTATTTTAAAATACAATTTGCTTGGCCTACATTCCAGAAAAGGTCATGAACTGTGATGACGATTATGTCAACAAACCGGAAAAATAAAAAAGCTTGGGGAATAACATCATGGAAACATATTTAACAAGCATAATGATCAGGAAAAAAAGACATTAGTAAAAAGGATCTTTTTAACTTGCATGGAATTTATTCAATTCAAACTTCTCTGTTTTAATCTCATCTTGTAATTTTGACTTTGAAAAAAAGAAATCCTTCTGTGTTTATGTACGCTATGAATATACAGAATGACGTCATTGGTCTCGTGCTGCGCGAGAATTGTAAATCAAAACAAGTGACCGACTTTATTGCATGACCGAGCAGATGTCACGTCACTATACATTAATTACAGCAATTTCTCAAAATACTCTATGATAAAGAATTGCTGGGAGTTATTTAGACAAATCAATAATATTCCAATAGAAACATGATATCGTTCCAATTTAAAAATATTCCTTATCACAATCATCGGCATTACCACGTATTTGTCAGAATGCTATAAAATACCAGCATTATTTTTGAATTTTTTACATTTTACGTTGAAGTTTTAATGCATGTAATTTATAGGTATCTTTTTGAAGTTAATTGACCAGAAATATCGCCATAATAGGTTAATGGGTTGATATCTCGTTTATAATATTTATGATTATATGAGGCAAATTTTGACAGACGGAAAATGATACGTTCATTTATCTTCAACAATGTGACACAACTAGCTATCTCCCTTATTCTAAAATTATACTTTACAATCCCCTACTTAAATTATTTCATTATATGATATATATCTCATCCTTCATATTGACACGGTATTGCTGCAGTTTTCTGTATTATATGACCGATTTACCATGTTGTATATGTTTGCGCGTCATCTAATTCCACCATCACGTAAAAGTATTTTATTTTCGACAAAGAATCGACTTTGTGAGATGATAATACACTGTAGCGGCGAGAATTCGATTAATAAATTCTTTGATCAGATCTTGCCGAGATGGAAGTCGCTATTTGAACTGACCAATTAGCTGTTTTAGCCTCCATTTCTGATTCAATTTCAATATCAACAGGTAATAAAGAAAGTTTTTGTTATAGGTCGTTCGTCTGCTCTATAAGTCAATTAATTCTAGCTCTTATCAACTGGAAAGACGATACTATTGAATTAATGAAGTTGCCATGGCCAAAAGCTGAATGAAAGCAATATCTAAACGTCCGGTCACAACGCATTTGATCAATCGGAAATCAAATTCATCTTAAAATGAGAGAATGAACCATCATAATGTATATATATACCGGAAATTTAGGAAAAGTCAGATTATTGTACAGATATATAGCTTTGGAATCAGAATTATCTTACACGTAACATTGCGTTCAAACAGTCATCTTAGACATCAAAGGATAGTACAATTACAACATTATTATATTATCCATGCCAATCTGATTAAAATAATGTATGCTGAATATGTGGGCGTCAATAAAAAAAAAGTTTGAAGATACCAAAGGGGCAATCAGAAGTCGTATGTCGCAGAACAGACGATAAAACATGTACAATGATCAAAAGAAAAACAATGATCTACTAAACACTTCACATTAATAGAACGAATAAGCAACATAAAGCCCACTAAATAACTGGGGAAGGACTTTGGTGGTCCAGAAGGGTAGACAGCGCCTGCTCCACTAGTGGCATTCACCATTGTACTATTAAATGACACCATCATCTCATATAAAATTCGTGATGGACATCAATCAAATAGCATAGACAAAACATACACTCCATATAAAATTAACAAGTTTGAACACGAATCGAGCATCGGTTTTACGCGGAAATTGTAGCGGTCATTACAACACGAAATTACGAATATGTAATGTGACATGTAGTTCACCCTCCATCTTTAGTTGTGTGTTCTATGCGTCGCTAAGTAAGCTCAATTTGCGACGGTAAAACCGACGAGTTGCATAGGCGATTAACACAAGCAAATTCACATGGAGAATGTGACAGTTATTTATATTTAGAATGGAAATAAAAAGACGACTTGACAGAGATAGGAAGTGGAGTCGTCATGAAGCTAATGGAAACTTACATGCAGAAAACTTAGGGAAGCAATCTGTCTTCACTGTCAGGCTTAGGGAAGCACCATGTCTTCACTGTCAAACTTAGGGAAGCACAATGTCTCCACTGTCAACGTTAGGGAAGTAAAATGTCTCTCCTGTCAAACTTGGGGAAGCACAATGTCTTCACTGTCAAACTTAGGGAAGCACAATGTCTTCACTGTCAAACATTTGACTTCTCTACCCTTTACACCACTATTCCTCACTCTAAGCTGAAGGACAAATTAAGGGAGTTGGTCCAACTGTGTTTCATAAAAAAGACATAGATACAAATACCTTGTGCTAGGAAGAGACAGATCTTATTTTGCAAAACACCACTCTGATTCTACCAAAAAGTTATCTGAAACTGATATCTTCAACACGCTCGAGTTTTTGATTGACAACATATTTGTTATGTTTGGTGGACGTGTCTTTCAACAGACAATCGGCATACATATTGGTACAAACTGTGCTCCTCTTCTCACTGACTTGTTCCTTTATTCGTATGAGGCAGATTTCATACAGGGACTTCTCAAGATGATACGATATTCCAGAGCTTGTGGCCATTGTGTTGTCTGTTCTTCTTCGATATGTGGATTCTGATTGCCCCTTTGGTATCTTCAAACTCTTCCTAGGGATGCCAAATGTCTCCACTGTCAAACGTAGGGAAGCACAATGTCTTCACTGTCAAACTTAGGGAAACAAAATATCCTCACTGTTAATCTTAGGAAGCACAATGTTTTCACTTTCAATTCATAGAACACAATATTTGCCATTTCTGACAATGTAGAAACATCTGCCTGACAATTTACTATTATATTAGATATTAGCTTTCAAGTGCCATTGTACACATTTTAATATTAACTGACGCGAGAAAAGTTTAAAGATACCAAAGGAGTAAAACAAAGCTGTAATTTGAAGGACAGACACAACAATGGCCAAAGGAAAATTGATTTGTCCAATTTCTCCCAGTATTATGATAATATATTTCTACCCCTCTCGTTTGCGCTTCATGGATGTTAATATAGTATATATCCGGTTCTAATTACAAGGGGACAACATCTGTCCATTAAATGTCTTGTTCAGGTATCCAAGCTAACCTAAGTCATCTCTTAATAACAATTCGAAGATTTGATTTGATTTGATTTGATTTATTGTGCTTAGCGCCACTTTCAGCAATATTTCAGCTATATCATGGCGGCCAGTTTTAGTGACGGAGGAAGCCGGAGTACTCGGAGAGAACCACCGACCATGGGTAAGCAACTGGTAAACTTTATCACTTGCGGCTGCGAGTCGCGTGCACTCTTTTTTGTAATTTACAAAGCCGGGCGTGAACCCACGCCGTATTGGTGATAGGCTTGTACGAGTTGCTACGTAATCCAACTACCTAACTCAATGAACCACCCGGGCCCTCCAATTCGAAGATACCAAAGGGGTAATCAGAATCCGTAAATCGAAGGACAGACAGTACAATGGTCAAAAGAAAAAGAACAAAAGGACAAACAACGATCTACAAAACATTACACAGACAATAATGATCGAGTAACATCATCCCCAGTATAAACCGGGGGTGAACTCCTGTAGTTTTAACTAAAAGTACATTTTACCATATGTTTGAAGATTTGATAATAGTTGTTTTGTAATAAACTCCTATTAGATAAAGTCATGTTAACAACTAATATAGTATATCTATGTAACAAACTAAATATTTATTTCGTTGTCAATTGTTCTCTTTGTTTGTGTCTAATTTATTGCAACTAATTAATATATAGAAACCTCTGTCTAGTTGACAGAAAGTAATCTGGCCAGCAGTTGTATAGTATCAGATTACTTACCCAAAATAATTCAATATTTAGGATTATGACATAACATTATAGCACAATGTATTAACCAACTAATATAGGGCTTCCGGTTACGTCATCACGCGAAATTTAATTTCCTACTATTTAAGGCGATATATTGCACAATCAGGAACAACACTAGACGAAATCTGATGGTTTCTTGAACCTATTAGGGATTGATATTTGACTATTGGCAATTTAAAGTTACATAATTTTCATTCCTACAAAACAAGCATTAGGTTTTATTGAATCAGGTCTGACTAATGTATCATGACAATTTTAACAGGTTTAATTGAGATAAGACCATGCAGCACGTAAACTATTTGTTATATAATATTACTGTATATTGCCTGGTAAAATTAACCTATATTTCATAGACAGAGGAATGTGTTAGCTATTATTGACATGATGGCACTACTTAATAAATCAATCCGCACATTCCGTCTTAGAACCTACTTACTCGTATACAATTGCTATTTTATCTTTCTTGACCAACCCATACAATGGTTAATGTTAAATTTAAAACAAGGCAGAATTACAAAATAAAGAAATAAAAGAACAATACTGCAAATGGAATGAAATTTTTATAATGTCTAGCATCATTGGCACCATTGGACAAATGTATCAATCAGAGTGATATACAGATATTATGAGTGCAAATAGGGCTTCTGTACAACAACCGCGTAATATCAGGTACAAAGCGTAGCATTTATGTTGCAGTTGCTCCCTAAAATAACACAAACATTCTTGGGATCCAGCAACTGACAATACATGAAACATTCAATAATTCAGAAGGCTATTATTTGACAAATATCATATTATAATGTATCGAGTGCAGTTCTCCATAAGTAGGATTCGAACTCACATTGTTAATGATGAAAGACACTGAATGCATAGGTAGCTGTAAATCCAACTACCATGCGATCTCCCCCAAGGACTTGACAATGAGCGCACATGATTAATGTTATTCCAGAAACTCTTAGTGTGCACTAGATTAGATATCTACGTTTTATTATTACGCACCGACCTTCGTATAATATATAAAAATCAAATAATTGTTATCTTTTAAACGTAATTAACTTCTTGTAGGAAGTTATGGATATTTAGATGCTGTAGGTTATACAGTATAATTATTTAGATAAGAAAATAATTAATCTGTATTACGGAGTTGCAGTAATTTTGAATATATAACGGTACAGTAGTCAATATGTATGTTATTATATTATTCGCAGGCCTAGGGCTATAGCATCGATAACCTACCTTTTCATTATATGGTTCAATAAGAGCGGAACTTGATATAAGTGAACTGAGCTTCTTTGTAATATTTGGAACCGAATTTTAGAGCTTTGAGGTCAAATTGTACAACTTCAAATGAATTAAAAAGATTTTAATAAATGATGCTTTATTAAAATACTAACTACAAGGGAACAATAAAATGGAACAAAAAATACCATCGGAACATTTCTAAAATACCATACTGTCGGAACATTTCTAAAATACCATACTGTCGGAACATTTCTAAAATACCATACTGTCGGAACATTTCTAAAATACCATACTGTCGGAACATTTCTAAAATACCATACTGTCGGAACATTTCTAAAATACCATACTGTCGGAACATTTTTAAAATACCATACTTTCGGAACATTTCTAAAATACCATACTGTCGGAACATTTCTAAAATCAAACAGCCAAATCGTAGAAATAGTCAAAATCGTTATCACATAATATTTAAAATATTTCCTCAAACAACAAAACATTTAAATTATTATATTTTTCTTTATTTGTATGAGGCATATTCCATATAGAGGCTTCTAAATAACTCAAAGTTTGGTGATTTTGTTGATCACGTCTATCCTATTGAGCTTCAAGTAAAGGATACAGCAAATACAGTTAGACCTGTGCTTCATACTTTAGCTTTTCTGTTTAGACCTTTTGGTTTTATTGCTCCCAAACACTTTTATATTATTTGTTTTCCAATCTTTCGATCTAGAGCATACCTGATGAAGGTTATTCCAGAAACGCGTCGTACACACTAAATTTGATATCTACGTTTTTATTGACATACACCTCGGATTTGACAGTGAGGGTCGCTTAAGAACGAAACTACAACAAAATAGATTCACACTATTCAATGTATATAAGATACATGTTTATATTGAGTGGAGGTTATGGGGAACTAAACACGTTTCACCGACAAGTTCTTAGTAACAGACTGTAAACTGAAAATAATATGTTGACAAATTGATTCAGTTGTTTGTTTCTTTTACTACGATAATCTTCTTGGGTGTTGATTACACAGCTAAAGATGTGGACTTGACACCATTGGAAAGGTTACATAGATGTGATCTGTCGTTTGATTGTGAGGACAGTCTCTTGTGTACAGATGAGAGTAAAACATAACATAAATCTAATTAACTCTTTGCTGTATGGTTATAATAGGAATTAAATATCATGTGATCAGTTTTCATAAGAAATTGCTAAACTAGTGCCAAGTACACATTCCTTAGGGTAATCGTTTGATGGAAATAGAGTCTCTTGAAAGATTAATTTAGAAGGCACTTGAAAGAACACAACAGCGACTACCCAAATTAACAGAAGAAACTAGCGTTATTTTTCATCTGATATTCACCATTCAGATCAATAGGTAACGTAGTTCATTTTGAACACAAGAAAAGTTTGAAGATGCCAAAGGGGTAATCAGAATCCGTAAATCGAAGAAAGACAGAGAAAACAATGGCCAAAAGAAAAAGGACAAACAACGACTGTTTCTTTGGGGGCCGTTGTGGTCGAGATCGTATGGTAGTTGGATTTAAAACTACCTACGAATTCAGTGCGAGGTGGACTTGATACAACTTTAAGTGATAAAGTTTGTCAGTGACTTGCAGTAGGTCGATATTTCTCCGGGTACTTCGGTTTCCTCCACCGATGAAACTGACTTCCACCATATTACTGAAATATAGGATGTTTTTGGTTGGAACTAGGAATTGTTCCGACAATGTGGTATTTGTTGTTTTTGGTTGGAACTAGGAATTGTTCAGACAGTGTTGTATTTGTTGTTTTTGGTTGAAACTAGGAATTGTTCAGACAGTGTGGTATTTGTTGTTTTTGGTTGGAACTAGGAATTGTTCCGACAGTGTGGTATTTGTTGTTTCTGGTTGGAATTAGGAATTGTTCCGACAGTGTGCTATTTGTTGGTTTTGGTTGGAATTAGGAATTGTTCTGACAGTGCGGTATTAGTTGTTTTTGGTTGGAATTAGGAATTGTTCCGACAGTGTGGTATTAGTTGTTTTTGCTTGGAATTAGGAATTGTTCCGACAGTGTGGTATTAGTTGTTTTTGGTTGGAACTAGGAATTGTTCCGACAGTGCGGTATTAGTTGTTTTTGGTTGGAACTAGGAATTGTTCCGACAGTGTGGTATTTGTTGTTTCTGGTTGGAATTAGGAATTGTTCCGACAGTGTGGTATTTGTTGGTTTTGGTTGGAATTAGGAATTGTTCCGACAGTGTGGTATTAGTTGTTTTTGGTTGGAACTAGGAATTGTTCCGACAGTGCGGTATTAGTTGTTTTTGGTTGGAACTAGGAATTGTTCCGACAGTGTGGTATTTGTTGTTTCTGGTTGGAATTAGGAATTGTTCCGACAGTGTGGTATTTGTTGGTTTTGGTTGGAATTAGGAATTGTTCCGACAGTGTGGTATTAGTTGTTTTTGGTTGGAACTAGGAATTGTTCCGACAGTGCGGTATTAGTTGTTTTTGGTTGGAATTAGGAATTGTTCCGACAGTGTGGTATTAGTTGTTTTTAGTTGGAACTAGGAATTGTTCCGACAGTGCGGTATTAGTTGTTTTTGTTTGGAATTAGGAATTGTTCCGACAGTGTGGTATACATTGTTTTTGGTTGGAACTAGGAATTGTTCCGACAGTGTGGTATTAATTGTTTTTGGTTGGAACTAGGAATTGTTCCGACAGTGCGGTATTAGTTGTTTTTGTTTGGAATTAGGAATTGTTCCGACAGTGTGGTATACATTGTTTTTGGTTGGAACTATGAATTGTTCCGACAGTGTGGTATTTGTTGTTTTTGGTTGGAACTAGGAATTGTTCCGACAGTGTGGTATTTGTTGTTTCTGGTTGGAATTAGGAATTGTTCCGACAGTGTGGTATTTGTTGGTTTTGGTTGGAATTAAGAATTGTTCCGACAGTGCGGTATTAGTTGTTTTTGGTTGGAATTAGGAATTGTTCCGACAGTGTGGTATTAGTTGTTTTTGGTTGGAACTAGGAATTGTTCAGACAGTGTGGTATTTGTTGTTTTTGGTTGGAATTAGGAATTGTTCCGACAGTGTGGTATTAGTTGTTTTTGTTTGGAATTAGGAATTGTTCCGACAGTGTGGTATTTGTTGGTTTTGGTTGGAATTAGGAATTGTTCCGACAGTGCGGTATTAGTTGTTTTTGGTTGGAATTAGGAATTGTTCCGACAGTGCGGTATTAGTTGTTTTTGGTTGGAATTAGGAATTGTTCCGACAGTGTGGTATTAGTTGTTTTTGGTTGGAACTAGGAATTGTTCCGACAGTGTGGTATTAATTGTTTTTGGTTGGAACTAGGAATTGTTCCGACAGTGCGGTATTAGTTGTTTTTGTTTGGAATTAGGAATTGTTCCGACAGTGTGGTATACATTGTTTTTGGTTGGAACTAGGAATTGTTCCGACAGTGTGGTATTTGTTGTTTTTGGTTGGAACTAGGAATTGTTCCGACAGTGTGGTATTTGTTGTTTCTGGTTGGAATTAGGAATTGTTCCGACAGTGTGGTATTTGTTGGTTTTGGTTGGAATTAAGAATTGTTTCGACAGTGCGGTATTAGTTGTTTTTGGTTGGAATTAGGAATTGTTCCGACAGTGTGGTATTAGTTATTTTTGGTTGGAACTAGGAATTGTTCAGACAGTGTGGTATTTGTTGTTTTTGGTTGAAACTAGGAATTGTTCAGACAGTGTGGTATTTGTTGGTTTTGGTTGGAATTAGGAATTGTTCCGACAGTGTGGTATTTGTTGGTTTTGTTTGGAATTAGGAATTGTTCCGACAGTGTGGTATTTGTTGTTTTTGGTAGGAATTAGGAATTGTTCCGACAGTGTGGTATTAGTTGTTTTTGCTTGGAATTAGGAATTGTTCCGACAGTGTGGTATTAATTGTTTTTGGTTGGAACTAGGAATTGTTCCGACAGTGTGGTATTTGTTGTTTTTGGTTGGAACTAGGAATTGTTCCGACAGTGTGGTATTTGTTGTTTCTGGTTGGAATTAGGAATTGTTCCGACAGTGTGGTATTTGTTGGTTTAGGTTGGAATTAGAAATTGTTCTGACAGTGTGGTATTAATTGTTTTTGGTTGGAACTAGGAATTGTTCCGACAGTGTGGTATTTGTTGTTTTTGGTTGGAACTAGGAATTGTTCAGACAGTGTGGTATTTGTTGGTTTTGGTTGGAATTAGGAATTGTTCCGACAGTGTGGTATTAATTGTTTTTGGTTGGAACTAGGAATTGTTCCGACAGTGTGGTATTTGTTGTTTTTGGTTGGAACTAGGAATTGTTCCGACAGTGTGGTATTTGTTGTTTCTGGTTGGAATTAGGAATTGTTCCGACAGTGTGGTATTTGTTGGTTTTGGTTGGAATTAGGAATTGTTCCGACAATGTGGTATTAGTTGTTTTTGGTAGGAACTAGGAATTGTTCCGACAGTGCGGTATTAGTTGTTTTTGGTTGGAATTAGGAATTGTTCCGACAGTGTGGTATTAGTTGTTTTTGGTTGGAACTAGGAATTGTTCCGACAGTGCGGTATTAGTTGTTTTTGTTTGGAATTAGGAATTGTTCCGACAGTGTGGTATACATTGTTTTTGGTTGGAACTAGGAATTGTTCCGACAGTGTGGTATTAATTGTTTTTGGTTGGAACTAGGAATTGTTCCGACAGTGCGGTATTAGTTGTTTTTGTTTGGAATTAGGAATTGTTCCGACAGTGTGGTATACATTGTTTTTGGTTGGAACTATGAATTGTTCCGACAGTGTGGTATTTGTTGTTTTTGGTTGGAACTAAGAATTGTTCCGACAGTGTGGTATTTGTTGTTTCTGGTTGGAATTAGGAATTGTTCCGACAGTGTGGTATTTGTTGGTTTTGGTTGGAATTAAGAATTGTTCCGACAGTGCGGTATTAGTTGTTTTTGGTTGGAATTAGGAATTGTTCCGACAGTGTGGTATTAGTTGTTTTTGGTTGGAACTAGGAATTGTTCAGACAGTGTGGTATTTGTTGTTTTTGGTTGGAATTAGGAATTGTTCCGACAGTGTGGTATTAGTTGTTTTTGTTTGGAATTAGGAATTGTTCCGACAGTGTGGTATTTGTTGGTTTTGGTTGGAATTAGGAATTGTTCCGACAGTGCGGTATTAGTTGTTTTTGGTTGGAATTAGGAATTGTTCAGACAGTGTGGTATTAGTTGTTTTTGGTTGGAACTAGGAATTGTTCCGACAGTGTGGTATTAGTTGTTTTTGGTTGGAACTAGGAATTGTTCCGACAGTGCGGTATTAGTTGTTTTTGGTTGGAATTAGGAATTGTTCCGACAGTGCGGTATTAGTTGTTTTTGGTTGGAATTAGGAATTGTTCCGACAGTGCGGTATTAGTTGTTTTTGGTTGGAATTAGGAATTGTTCCGACAGTGTGGTATTAGTTGTTTTTGGTTGGAACTAGGAATTGTTCCGACAGTGTGGTATTAATTGTTTTTGGTTGGAACTAGGAATTGTTCCGACAGTGCGGTATTAGTTGTTTTTGTTTGGAATTAGGAATTGTTCCGACGGTGTGGTATACATTGTTTTTGGTTGGAACTAGGAATTGTTCCGACAGTGTGGTATTTGTTGTTTTTGGTTGGAACTAGGAATTGTTCCGACAGTGTGGTATTTGTTGTTTCTGGTTGGAATTAGGAATTGTTCCGACAGTGTGGTATTTGTTGGTTTTGGTTGGAATTAAGAATTGTTTCGACAGTGCGGTATTAGTTGTTTTTGGTTGGAATTAGGAATTGTTCCGACAGTGTGGTATTAGTTATTTTTGGTTGGAACTAGGAATTGTTCAGACAGTGTGGTATTTGTTGTTTTTGGTTGAAACTAGGAATTGTTCAGACAGTGTGGTATTTGTTGGTTTTGGTTGGAATTAGGAATTGTTCCGACAGTGTGGTATTTGTTGGTTTTGTTTGGAATTAGGAATTGTTCCGACAGTGTGGTATTTGTTGTTTTTGGTAGGAATTAGGAATTGTTCCGACAGTGTGGTATTAGTTGTTTTTGCTTGGAATTAGGAATTGTTCCGACAGTGTGGTATTAATTGTTTTTGGTTGGAACTAGGAATTGTTCCGACAGTGTGGTATTTGTTGTTTTTGGTTGGAACTAGGAATTGTTCAGACAGTGTGGTATTTGTTGTTTCTGGTTGGAATTAGGAATTGTTCCGACAGTGTGGTATTTGTTGGTTTAGGTTGGAATTAGAAATTGTTCTGACAGTGTGGTATTAATTGTTTTTGGTTGGAATTAGGAATTGTTCCGACAGTGTGGTATTTGTTGTTTTTGGTTGGAACTAGGAATTGTTCAGACAGTGTGGTATTTGTTGGTTTTGGTTGGAATTAGGAATTGTTCCGACAGTGTGGTATTAATTGTTTTTGGTTGGAACTAGGAATTGTTCCGACAGTGTGGTATTTGTTGTTTTTGGTTGGAACTAGGAATTGTTCAGACAGTGTGGTATTTGTTGTTTCTGGTTGGAATTAGGAATTGTTCCGACAGTGTGGTATTTGTTGGTTTAGGTTGGAATTAGAAATTGTTCTGACAGTGCGGTATTAGTTGTTTTTGGTTGGAATTAGGAATTGTTCCGACAGTGTGGTATTAGTTGTTTTTGGTTGGAACTAGGAATTGTTCCGACAGTGTGGTATTAGTTGTTTTTGGGTGGAACTAGGAATTGTTCCGACAGTGTGGTATTTGTTGTTTTTGGTTGGAATTAGGAATTGTTCCAACAGTGTGGTATTTGTTGTTTTTGGTTGGAATTAGGAATGGTCCCGACAGTGTGGTATTTGTTGTTTTTGGTAGGAACTAGGAATTGTTCCGACAGTGTGGTATTTGTTTTTTTTGGTAGGAACTAGGAATTGTTCCGACAGTGTGGTATTTGTTGTTTTTGGTAGGAACTAGGAATTGTTCCTACAGTGTGGTGTTTGTTGTTTTTGGTAGGAATTAGGAATTGTTCCGACAGTGTGGTGTTTGTTGTTTTTGGTAGGAACTAGGAATTGTTCCGACAGTGTGGTGTTTGTTGTTTTTGGTAGGAACTAGGAATTGTTCCGACAGTGTGGTGTTTGTTGTTCTTGGTAGGAATTAGGAATTGTTCCGACAGTGTGGTATAAGTTGTTTTTGGTAGGAACTAGGAATTGTTCCGACAGTGTGGTATTTGTTGTTTTTGGTAGGAACCAGGAATTGCTCCGACAGTGTGGTATTTGTTGTTTTTGGTAGGAACTAGGAATTGTTCCGACCATGTGGTATTTGTTGTTTTTGGTAGGAACTAGGAATTGTTCCGACAGTCTGGTGTTTGTTGTTTTTGGTAGGAATTAGGAATTGTTCCGACAGTGTGGTGTTCGTTGTTTTTGGTAGGAATTAGGAATTGTTCCGACAGTGTGGTGTTTGTTGTTTTTGGTAGGAACTAAGAATTGTTCCGACAGTGTGGTGTTTGTTGTTTTTGGTAGGAACTAGGAATTGTTCAGACAGTGTGGTATTTGTTGTTTTTGGTAGGAATTAGGAATTGTTCCGACAGTGTGGTATTTGTTGTTTTTGGTAGGAATTAGGAATTGTTCCGACAGTGTGGTATTTGTTGTTTTTGGTAGGCATTAGGAATTGTTCCGACAGTGTGGTGTTTGGTGTTTTTGGTAGGAACTAGGAATTGTTCCTACAGTGTGGTATTTGTTGTTTTTGGTAGGAATTAGAAATTGTTCCGACAGTGTGGTGTTTGTTGTTTTTGGTAGGAACTAGGAATTGTTCAGACAGTGTGGTATTTGTTGTTTTTGGTAGGAATTAGGAATTGTTCCGACAGTGTGGTGTTTGTGTTTTTGGTAGGAACTAGGAATTGTTCCGACAGTGTGGTGTTTGTTGTTTTTGGTAGGAACTAGGAATTGTTCCGACAGTGTGGTGTTTGTTGTTTTTGGTAGGAACTAGGAATTTTTCCGACAGTGTGGTGTTTGTTGTTTTTGGTAGGAACTAGGAATTGTTCCGACAGTGTGGTATTAGTTGTTTTTCATTTGATTAAATACACCATGGATGTGTCATTTATACACCGCACTTTAGCGATGCGGAGTACATGTACACACACTTTAGTGATGCGGAGTACATGTACACACACTTTAGTGATGCGGAGTACATGTACACACACTTTAGTGATGCGGAGTACATGTACACATACTTTAATGATGTGGAGTACATTTACACACACTTTAGTGATGCGGAGTACATGTACACACACTTTAAAAAGAGTGTTAATTGGTTGTGCCAGATAAAATTACTCACCCAACATAAATGTATATTATCATACTATAGCTACATAGTAAATTATTCAAAAGACAACACGGTCACACAGACAAAGTGAAATAACCAATTGTTTTGCTTGGAAGATATTTGTTCTCTCTCTTTTTTTATTACGTTGTAGGTTGACCGTTATTTATATAACACTAAAGATCAGTACCTCTGTAGAACTCTTATGACTTTAATATATAACACTAAACATCAGTACCTCTGTAGAACTCTTATGACTTTAATATATAACACTAAACATCAGTACCTCTGTAGAACTCTTATGACTTTAATATATAACACTAAACATCAGTACCTCTGTAGAACTCTTATGACTTTAATATATAACACTAAACATCAGTACCTCTGTAGAACTCTTATGACTTTAATATATAACACTAAACATCAGTACCTCTGTAGAACTCTTATGACTTTAATATATGAGGTATTATTAGTAGTGTTTTTATACAAATTATGCATTTTCTGATTTTTTCTGTGATTTACAGCAGTTTATTATATATTATTATATATTTTTTTCGTATCCACATGCATATAAGGAAGAGAGAGCAGACGAATAAATCAGCAATGGTATACACATCTCTTCTACAATGTGATAATAAAACACGTCTGGCAATGATAAACCAATATCGTGGGAGAATGTATAGGTGTACTCGATCGGCATGTTCTGTTCTGTTGTATTTCATGGAAAATAATCTCAACTAGACATAACATACTACATGTATCTGATACATCTAAAAGAAAATATATTAATAAAATAATAGGTCTGTAGTAACAGTCAAGAAGAACATTCTGTAGTTAATAATAAGAAAGGGCAATGCGCTTTCATGATGTTTATTTTTTTTTATATTACAAGATTTGAATTGTTATCGTAATAAATCAAACGCTCTTCAGCTTTCCTCTTCGGTCAACTTGTATTTATGAATAAACGTTTGAGGAAATTGAAAGGACAATGGGCTATTATGATAAAAAAAAATTAAACTACACGATTTGAATATGCTATCACAAAAGACACCTCCGTTTTTCCTATTCAGTTCGATTAACTTTTATGTTATGAATCATTGGAATCTCCTTTACAGGTTGTTTCTGAATATTTAACAATAATAAGGTGTAAAGTGAAAGTAGACAAGTTACCGTTATGTATAAATAAGTAGTGAAATACTGTATTATTATGTGTCATTCCATGTTGTCTAATAAAAACGTAGATATCTAATTTAGTGCGCACGATGCGTTTATAGAATATCCTTCATCAGGTACTCTCGATGTCAGAAGATTAGAAAACCTGATAATTTAAGAGTCTTTGGGAGCAAGTAAATCAAAGGGCTTTTTTTTCTGACATTGATACATTTGACTACAAGTACAAAATATGTATTGGTCAAGCATAATATTTGATTGTGAATAACTAGGTTTTGTTATCATTGGTCCACATCCAGGGGGAGGTTTGGCGCTTTAAAATCTGATTCAACCCACCATTTCTTTAGAAATGCCTGTACCAAGTCAGGGTCATTACGGTTTTCACAGTTTTCCGGTTGTTGACTGATTTTGTCTGTTTATATACTTATGAGTTTTTACTTTCCCTTTGTAAGATTGCTCGGAGTTCGGTAATTTTGTTATTTCTTACTACAAACTGTTCCTTTACTTGAATCTGTGTCTAAGTGTAAACTTGGATAGTCTCTCATGTTGATTTACATCCATATCCTTTCTAATTAAATCATGTTAATTATGTCATTGAAACAAACATCTATGAGTTCTAAGTGTAGATGAAATAAATCCCTCTAATGTGATCCTACAATAACTTGAAAAAATTAAGGATTACGCAAAGAAATAAAAAAAAAACGACCTTTGTGGTGAATCTGTTTAATGTATATAAATCTGCTTCGTTCTCAGAAACATCCAGACTAATCCTATTACAAATATACTTTGCGTCAGAAGATCTAGTTTTAATAAATTCATTTAATTTAAATGATCATTGGCATGATTTTAAATAGATTACGACTGATGAGGAGGTTATAAAGCCTAACTTAGATAATACATCACCGTGTGATTAGTATGACTAAACGTATTAAATACATACTACAGCTGGGCAGATTATTCCAGTGAAAAAAACCCAGAAAAAGGATAAACAAAGATTTGTACTTTATTTGATAACTACCATGGCGAAGATGTAGATGAATGTAGGAAGTAAAACAATGAACACAAATATTAAAACAACAAAAAATACCACACCGTCAGAACAGTTCCAAAATCTAACAGGTTTTATTTGGGTTTTATGGTGTTTTCAACAATATTTCAGCTATATCGTGGCGGTCAGTTTTATTGGCGGAGGAAACCGGAGAAAACCACCGACCTGTCGCAAGTCACTGACCAACTTTATCACATAATGTTGTACACCTCGCCTGATCGAGATTCCAACTCACAACATCATTGGTGACAGATACTGATTACATAGGTAGTTGTAAATCCAACTACCATACGATCACGGCCACGATGGCCCCTAAAAATCTAATAGGAAAATGGTAGTAACAGAGCAATAAACAAGACAACATATATACTAAGACAACATATATACTAAGACAACATACATACTAAGACAACATATATACTAAGACAACATATATACTAAGACAACATATATACTAAGACAACATACATACTAAGACAACATATATACTAAGACAACATACATACTAAGACAACATACATACTAAGACAACATATATATTAAGACAACATACATACTAAGACAACATATATACTAAGACAACATATATACTAAGACAACATATATACTAAGACAACATATATACTAAGACAACATATATACTAAGACAACATTCATACTAAGACAACATATATACTAAGACAACATATATACTAAGACAAAATATATACTAAGACAACATACATACTAAGACAACATGTATACTAAGACAACATATATACTAAGACAACATATATACTAAGACAACATATATACTAAGACAACATATATACTAAGACAACATACATACTAAGACAACATATATACTAAGACAACATATATACTAAGACAAAATATATACTAAGACAACATATATACTAAGACAACATACATACTAAGACAACATATATACTAAGACAACATATATACTAAGACAACATACATACTAAGACAACATATATACTAAGACAACATATATACTAAGACAACATATATACTAAGACAACATATATACTAAGACAACATATATACTAAGACAACATATATACTAAGACAACATATATACTAAGACAACATACATACTAAGACAACATATATACTAAGACAACATATATACTAAGACAACATATATACTAAGACAACATACATACTAAGACAACATATATACTAAGACAATATATATACTAAGACAACATATATACTAAGACAACATATATACTAAGACAACATATATACTAAGACAACATACATACTAAGACAACATATATACTAAGACAACATACATACTAAGACAACATATATACTAAGACAACATATATACTAAGACAACATATATACTAAGACAACATATATACTAAGACAACATATATACTAAGACAACATACATACTAAGACAACATATATACTAAGACAACATACATACTAAGACAACATGCATACTAAGACAACATATATACTAAGACAACATACATACTAAGACAACATATATACTAAGACAACATATATACTAAGACAACATATATACTAAGACAACATATATACTAAGACAACATTCATACTAAGACAACATATATACTAAGACAACATATATACTAAGACAACATATATACTAAGACAACATACATACTAAGACAACATGTATACTAAGACAACATATATACTAAGACAACATATATACTAAGACAACATATATACTAAGACAACATATATACTAAGACAACATACATACTAAGACAACATATATACTAAGACAACATATATACTAAGACAACATATATACTAAGACAACATATATACTAAGACAACATACATACTAAGACAACATATATACTAAGACAACATATATACTAAGACAACATACATACTAAGACAACATATATACTAAGACAACATATATACTAAGACAACATATATACTAAGACAACATATATACTAAGACAACATATATACTAAGACAACATATATACTAAGACAACATATATACTAAGACAACATATATACTAAGACAACATACATACTAAGACAACATATATACTAAGAAAACATATATACTAAGACAACATATATACTAAGACAACATACATACTAAGACAACATATATACTAAGACAATATATATACTAAGACAACATATATACTAAGACAACATATATACTAAGACAACATATATACTAAGACAACATATATACTAAGACAACATATATACTAAGACAACATATATACTAAGAGCAAAACAGAAAGATACACAGTTCTGTGAATTAATAAGAGATTATTACATGACATTTTCCATATTGGCCCTGGTATTAGCCCGAGACTCCCATATCAAGCCCGAAAGTGAAGCTGGAGGGCTGATATGGGTCGAGGGTTGATACCAGGGATCATATGGAGAATGTCATGTCATAATCTTTTTATCACATATTTTACATTGACCTTTTCCAAGCATTGACTTTTATATTGCAAAAAAGATCTATGAACAGACAAATTGCGAACATAAATCCTTTAGAGAGTTGCCTTTGTTCAACTTGCAAATATTTTTGTTTCGAATCTGGTTTCAAAAATATACCAAACAATGTCGATCTGTACAATGACGTTAGAAACTGTTTGTAAAATCTACCCAAGACGTTGACATTTGAATGGAAATTCCTATTCAGCACGACGTATATATTTGAGCTAATTATTCCGTTTTAAAATGTATTCCAATATGTTGAAATGTGTTAATTTGATTGAAATACGATTTTATGCATATCTTTATGCATCATCTTTCCTTGTACGTTGACATATAATCTTTGAGACCACGGCGCAGATACCGGAAGTTGAATACGGGGGCAAATACGGATATATGAGGGCAAATACGGATATTAGAGGGCAAATACGGAGGGCAAATACGGATATTTGCCCCGTATTTGCCCTGAGAGCAAATAACCAACACTGACTTTTAGCTATTATTAGACATGCAAAAATTAACATATTGCAACAAAATATGTGATAATATAAATTACATACTATATCAAAAATAGTCTCACAGTAAAATAATGATCAATCTATTCTAAAGAAAACGTCCGAATTCCAATGAAAACATTATGTCATAATGTCAATAGAGAGGACAAAACCATTGATAACAAAAGTACAAATTTGTTAAGAAAATGTCAATATCTTATCTGTATAGCATTATAATTGATTGCAGAAAATGTCTCATTGACATAGCGATACGTGAAATTAAGACCCGTGGAATTTCATTCCACTCTTGTAAAGATTGTGGGAGACAAGTCAAAGTGTTTGTTTTTGTGATGGGCATAGCGGTTCACTCTGTTTCAGCTAAGCTCGAAGGGATTCAATTCTGGTGACGTTGACGGCGAAGGAATGGCATCATTGTTCTGTTGATAAAGTCATAGATAGTCAAACAGTGAGTGGTTTTACATTTTATTGCTGAAACCTACAAACATTACATTTCCCGTACCAAATTGAAACCAGTCTACAAATTGATTGCCTGGACGCCTGTCAACTTTAGCACCACTATCTGAATGCAAGAGAGTGTACCCGGAGTTCATCTGAAAGTACACAAGACTGTAGTCGATGGCCATCACGACACAAAAGCCAACGCCGACGATTTGCATTATGATGCAAAAACCTGTCATCATCTGCAAATGTGACCCCTCCCCCAGAATGCCACCAATCTCTTGGCAGAAAAGGACGTTGGAGGCGATTTAACGTCAAACCTCTACAATCACTAGCTTGTGACAGATGTTACACCCATGCCTGCCTGAAGCATACTAATAATTATATGTTGGTATACCAGGACATTATACAATCCTTCATCTTTCTCTACGTACGTTCGCACTGCCATACCTGTTTCAACAATGTTAAAACTGTAGAAAATCATTATACAATAACCTGCTTCAACAATGTTAAAACTGTAGAAAATCATTATTAAAATCCAATCTCAAGTAATCATGATGTGTTTGCTTGTTCTAATTCTACAGTGTAAACGGGCCAAGTTAAACGTGTTGTTACTGGAAATAAAAGTACAATTAATTATCTAGAGTGTCTACCAGACGATTATGATGAAATCCTGGGAATACTATGGTAACAAACGGGGATAATAGGTACGTTTTAGCTTAATCAAAGAAATAATATAAATACTATAACTTGATCATGTGTTCGCTGTAATACATAGACAACATTTTCTTCTCCCAGTATCAAAGATATTTGGACAAAACATTAAACACTAGCAGCCCTGATACAAATTACACATATATGAACGGGCGGAGTATTAATTCCTTAAAAATTGTCTCTAACCAACATATCCAGATATTGTCTACTCTTACTTAGTAGTCAGTTAATCACCAATATTCATTGACCTTCCATAAAAAAATTATTATGTTTATTTTGTTATTATTTCGGTATAAGTGTGTGGTCATTTGATAGAGCTACCGTACTGGCTCTGAACACACGTGTCCCACATATACTTTGCCAACACAAGACAGGGGACGGGATATAACATGTTGGACTCGCAACCGTGGTCCCGGAAAGATGTAGGGCAAGGATCCACGGATGGATAACTTCTAGTAAGATGACATCAATCGTCTCCATATAGAAAATCAAACTCAAATATTAATATTTAATATCATATCTAATCACTCTTGTCTAACGTTTTTTTGATAATTGGTTAAAAAGCGAAAATAAAGGCTAAAAAACAAAAACTAAAATGAACAAGCTTTATGTTTGTTATCTAAAGGCGACCAGACTATTCCTTTGAATAGCAACTAAATCCAAGATGGCCAATTACACTTAACACTTACTAACTGGTGGTGGACAGACGGATGTCGTAGCAGAGTTCCAGTAAATGATCTACATGTTGCATATTCCATATTTAAAGATTATTAGCGTTTCCATGTTTTATGTATATGACTGGTGATCTGTGACATTCTTATTCCCTGCCCTCTCTTTTATCTCCTCTCCCAACTCCAACGCATCTATTCTGCCCCAAGCTCCTTATCGACCTATTTATGCACCCACACCCCTCTTTTCCATTTCATTTCTTCTTCCGTCTGCTATCAATTACATTCAAGATTATTATTATTTAATTTTATCATTGTTATATATACACAAAGAAAAAAGTTAAGCACCCCCTGATATATTAAAACATAATAAGTTACACTAAGTTTAGATTCTAATATTTATATTGATTATAGAAAGAACAATGTTCCATTATAAAGATTTGCTCACACAGGTGTGACCATTATGTCTAATATCGACTAGTCATGCACGTGAACCATGCATCTCACGCATTACTCAAAAGTCAGTATGTTCACGCTTCGAATTTGGGTATTTAAGTCCGGTGTTTTAAAATATGTATTCATTCTCAGTAAGCATGGTACGAAGGCGAATATCAGAAGTACAAAGATGGCAAATAATCGGCATGCATACACCAGGGATGTCCTTCAAAGCTATTGGACGTCAGATGGGCTACTAATATACTGTAGTCAGCCGACTGGTGAGAAAACACACACAAACCAACAAAGTGAAAGACTTGCCAAGATCCGGCAGACCACTAGTAACATCTGATCGTGACAACACGGTATTGCAGCGTTTGGTTAGACGGATGCCGTTCGCAACCAGTCCCGTACTCAAACAACACTGGCTGCCCAATAGACGTCTGTCAACAAGAACATTTAGAAACCCTCTGAAATCAGCGGGACTTAAGTCAAGGAGCGTCATCAAACGTCCACTGTTGGAAGACCGACATCGACGAACACGTTTGGCATGGTGTTTAGCACGACGTGGTTGGAATTTAAGGACATGGCGCAAGATCCATTGGTCAGACGAGAGCCGGTTTCTGCTTCATGTAGCTGATGGCCGGATGAGGGGTTGGAGACACAAAAATACAGCCTATACCCCAAGGAACATCCAGCCAACTGTCCATTACGGTGGAGGCTCAGTAATGGTTTGAGGGTGTATCTCTCATGACTGCAAGCTAGATTTAGTCACCATACAAGGCAAGCTAACTGGTGATCAGTACATGAGAGACGTCATGCAACCAGTTGTTGTCTCCCATTTCGACAACCACCCACTAGCTACAAGGCCTGTGTATATGGATGACAACGCCAGGCCTCATCGTTCAAGAGCAGAAACCGCCTACCTCCAAAGCGAAGCCGTGACTTCTGTTCCTTGGCCAGCCATGAGCCCGGATTTGAATCCCATAAAGCATATTTGGGACATGTTAGGCCGTCGTATACAGGCTCGGGAACCTCCTGTGCAAAATATTCGTCAGTTGGGAGCAGCATTGCATCGGGAATGGCAGCTGCATTGCATCGTGAATGGCAGCAGCTATCACAACAGGACATCCGACGTCTAACTGGAGGGATGAGACGCAGGGTTGAGGCCGTCAGCCAAGCACGTGGGGGTTACACCCGGTACTGCACTTTGAACAATAGATGTCGTCAAGTAATTCATAAGTGACGTCTTGAAAGTGAAATGACAATCCTATCGTGCTTTTTGAACGGTGAAGGTCAATACTTAAAATGGACATGTTTTACTGCAAAAACTGGCCTTGTGATATTGTGAATAAATATTCATTAAATTAACATTTTTCTTGATTGTTTTTGTGATTTCCTACAGCCAATGTAATGTCCTAACAGGTCACCATTGTGTTCTTGAGATTATCTGGTCAGTAATCTCGTGATACTTGTCGTATCATTTGTCATTTAAAAAAAAACAACGGGGGTGCTTAACTTTTTACTTTGTGTATATATGCATAAGGGTTACTTTTATTTTATATTTTGCTACTTTTATCTAGTATTTTATGTTTTTTTTTATCTATGTAATGCAGGGGGTACACTACCACCAAAATGTCGCAAGTTGGTGGTATTGAATGGAATATATGTACAATGTACTAAAACAATAGGACATAAATATCGTGTATATGAAAAATATACAGCAGTACATATTGTGTAGTAAAATCGTGGATTTTTAATTTAGTGCTTTCGACACGGTTCTGGAGTATGCTTATTGTCAAAAGATTGGAATGCCAAATAATTTAATATTCTTTAAGAGCAAGTAAACCACAGGGTCTGAACAGGGTAGACCAAGCAGGGATTTGTAACAATCAGACAGCCGGAACCTTTGAGCCGTAATGAAAGCGGGAGGTTTGGCGCTTTAAAATATGATTCAACCCACCATTTCTTTAGAAATGCCTTTATCAAGTCAATTTCATTACGGTTTTCACAGTTTTCCGGCTGTTGACTGATTTTGTCTGTTTATATACTTATGAGTTTTGACTTTCCCTTTGTAAGATTGTTCGGAGTTCGGTAATTTTGTTATTACCCTTATTTATTATCTCATTTTAACCAATTTCTAGGTAGGAAGCTATTCCTTTTTCTTTCTCCAGAAAAACAAAATGGGAATATTTAATACAAACCCACATTTACACTACAGACACTTTAATAGAATGAATCATGTCAATAGTAGTGGGAAGAAAACAAAGGTCACTTTGTTGAAAGATCTCCGAAAGCAATTATGATTTCTTAGTACAAACATTTTCCAATCTTCAGTGAACTAAGCTGAATTACTTCAATCTGCAGAGTAAATGAAAGTGCACCAGATATTAGACATCATTTATTAGTCGTCAATATGGAAGTGCACCAGATATTAGACATCACTTATTAGTCATCAATTGTTGATGCCTTTACAATTCTCATGAATATTCATTTTTTTTTTGTACATTTTTGTTGTAATATTTAACCAATATTCGTGCAAGTGAATATCCGAATAGAAGTGAGCATTCGAGTGGCGTAGATACTGATATCATATATTAATATAAAACTTCATTGTACTGTAACTTCTCAAATTAATTAAGGGGCTTTTCGACAAAGCATGCCTTCACTTTCAAATTAATAGCAATAATCTATTTCAGGGAAAGACCAACAGTATTTGAGGAAGACGGAGTAGAGGAAACGCTGACCACACATTCAGGTCTTTATTTACTTACATTAAATAACACATTCAGGTCTTTATTTACTTACATTAAATAACACATTCAGGTCTTTATTTACTTACATTAAATAACACATTCAGGTCTTTATTTACTTACATTAAATAACACATTCAGGTCTTTATTTACTTACATTAAATAACACATTCAGGTCTTTATTTACTTACATTAAATAACACATTCAGGTCTTTATTTACTTACATTAAATAACACATTCAGGTCTTTATTTACTTACATTAAATAACACATTCAGGTCTTTATTTACTTACATTAAATAACACATTCAGGTCTTTATTTACTTACATTAAATAACACATTCAGGTCTTTATTTACTTACATTAAATAACACATTCAGGTCTTTATTTACTTACATTAAATAACACATTCAGGTCTTTATTTACTTACATTAAATAACACATTCAGGTCTTTATTTACTTACATTAAATAACACATTCAGGTCTTTATTTACTTACATTAAATAACACATTCAGGTCTTTATTTACTTACATTAAATAACACATTCAGGTCTTTATTTACTTACATTAAATAACACATTCAGGTCTTTATTTACTTACATTAAATAACACATTCAGGTCTTTATTTACTTACATTAAATAACACATTCAGGTCTTTATTTACTTACATTAAATAACACATTCAGGTCTTTATTTACTTACATTAAATAACACATTCAGGTCTTTATTTACTTACATTAAATAACACATTCAGGTCTTTATTTACTTACATTAAATAACACATTCAGGTCTTTATTTACTTACATTAAATAACACATTCAGGTCTTTATTTACTTACATTAAATAACACATTCAGGTCTTTATTTACTTACATTAAATAACACATTCAGGTCTTTATTTACTTACATTAAATAACACATTCAGGTCTTTATTTACTTACATTAAATAACACATTCAGGTCTTTATTTACTTACATTAAATAACACATTCAGGTCTTTATTTACTTACATTAAATAACACATTCAGGTCTTTATTTACTTACATTAAATAACACATTCAGGTCTTTATTTACTTACATTAAATAACACATTCAGGTCTTTATTTACTTACATTAAATAACACATTCAGGTCTTTATTTACTTACATTAAATAACACATTCAGGTCTTTATTTACTTACATTAAATAACACATTCAGGTCTTTATTTACTTACATTAAATAACACATTCAGGTCTTTATTTACTTACATTAAATAACACATTCAGGTCTTTATTTACTTACATTAAATAACACATTCAGGTCTTTATTTACTTACATTAAATAACACATTCAGGTCTTTATTTACTTACATTAAATAACACATTCAGGTCTTTATTTACTTACATTAAATAACACATTCAGGTCTTTATTTACTTACATTAAATAACACATTCAGGTCTTTATTTACTTACATTAAATAACACATTCAGGTCTTTATTTACTTACATTAAATAACACATTCAGGTCTTTATTTACTTACATTAAATAACAATGTGAATATCTAATCTTCACCCATTCAGAAAGAGTATTCATAAGAATGTTTTCTTAATTTGCTAGTTTATGGATTCAGGCTCATGATATTTCGGTCCTTTGGCGATCCCATCTCGTAGAGAGGTGTCGTTAATAATGTTAAGGTCACCAGTTATAACATGTCAACCGGATAACCTTTTCAATAACGTAAGTGAAAACCGAAGGGGCTATCAAGAATGGACAATCTAGAGACACTGGCAGCATTGGGCACACTAGACACAGGAAGAGGACAAACAAAGCACACACACGAAAAAAAGAAAGAAAAGAAACTGAAAAGATGAGCATCACGAGCCACACCAAAATTCGGGGGTGCACCCAGGTGTGAAGGTTAATCAGTTCCTGTCTCTTATAAGACACCTACCATGTAACTCATATAGTCAAGACGTGTTGAAACCTCTATACTCGACACCTACCATGTAACTCATATAGTTAAGACGTGTTGAAACCTCTATGCTCGACACCTACCATGTAACTCATATAGTCAAGACGTGTTGAAACCTCTATACTCGACACCTACCATGTAACTCATATAGTTAAGACGTATTGAAACCTCTATACTCGACACCTACCATGTAACTCATATAGTCAAGACGTGTTGAAACCTCTATGCTCGACACCTACCATGTAACTCCTATAGTCAAGACGTGTTGAAACCTCTATACTCGACACCTACCATGTAACTCATATAGTCAAGACGTGTTGAAACCTCTATGCTCAAATATTCTAGTTCCAACTAGTTGTATGGCACAAATTTAATTATAATAACCTGATCATTTTAAAAAAGCGGTTTTTATAGGAGCTTGCATTGGTTTTTATTGGTAATTCTGTACAACGTTAAAACACAAATTAGTATATTGACCTTAATATAATCTTCTCCGTACTATTGGCCTGTGTAGGAAAGTACCATTTTATTATACTAACACTCCTAAATAACGCCATTATATTTCAATAGTTTTGACGAATTTCTGTCATATAAAATATCATAGCACTGGCTCGTAAGATATCAGCATCGTTTCAAATTATTGACAGTTATAGAATATTCCAGACATTTGATTCTAAATAAGACTACTGTGGTCACTGATTATATGAATCTCTCAGGTTTTACGTTAATCTATTAGCTGTCTATCATAAGATTATTTTTCCATTAGTGAACTTTTATGCATAATGTAATTCAAAACCCAAACAAGAGCGTAGGATAATTACTCAGTAGAAAACAAAGCACGTCATCTCTAAACATCAAATATCCATCAACATTGATAATTTGTGTTTTTCAAGATGCAAAAAAAAGAAAAGAAAAAGAATCTCATATATATATACAATATACTTACATTGTCGGAAAATATAAAATTTATTTGTACGAGAAACAGGTAGAAAAGCGAGTCTTTGTCTTTGGCAAGACCTGTTGTAGACTATTTCGCACCAAGTGCAAATTAATTTGATATTTAACGACAATGTACGTGTATTGTGTTTATCCTGCAATATCAAAACGTCCAAGACACCTGCCAAATTGTCAGAAAATAACTGAAACAAGCGTCGTTCTAATTGTTTTCAATGGCGTCATCTGTTATCTGTGATGTCAGTAATTATACTGATACCGTTTCTTTCTGTCGCTCTACATGAATCAGGTACCAGAAATGCTTTATTAGGTCCATGACTTTATAACACTAAAGTATATTTAACCTCCTTTATTAGTACTCAAAATCACACAATTGTAGGATAAAGCAAAGTTATGCTGTCTTGTAAACAATGTAAACATCTGATAATGATTTCAAGAGACCCAAAGATGTCGCGTCAACATGTTGATAGCACACAAACCTGTGTTTATGTTGTCGAACTATGCAATGTAATATCCACTGTAGCTAAATAAAGAACATAAACACCGTCTTGTGTATACTTTAGTTCTAGATTACTGAGGTAATGACAGCATTAATGTCAATTAAATCAAATATGAAGTTTGATTGATCATCAGGTGGTTTATTCTGTCGTTTTAATGGTATTTGATTAAAACAGTTTAGTTGTTATGTATTCGGAGTTGGTAAAGACAAAAACATACAAAAATATTCTGCCATTTTATTCCCCACAATCATGAACCCTTTCTCATAGAACGTTGTTGTTAATGACACACTAAAATATTTCCCTACAAATAACAGACAATAATATACGACAGTCATAGTACCCGCCTATATGTGTAAACCTACGTATTTTCTTACTCCCGTTTTAAATGTTAACCAAAAAAATTACCCAATTCAGGAAAAAAGTACGTCAGCATAGTCAAATTCCTATATAACTAGAATATGCTTACTGTGTACTGTCAGTAAGATCTATTATGACTGTAGTTTGGTATATTAGTTGTATTCAGATCAACCATCATGTTTGCAAACCAGTGACTAACACCAATTATGTTGCGAGTCCGGTTCCTACACATGATGGTTGTTGGGTGATTTACAGCAGGTCGGTGGTTGCATACGAATACTCCGGAATTGTATTGGTGGCGTAATGGTTTGAGTGCTCGCCTCGAGTCGGTTTCGCGCCCCGGTCGGTATAACCAAAGACTATACAATGGGCATTGGCTACTTTGCGCTAAGTACGTAATATTCAGGAGAATTGTTGGATCGAAATCAGGATAGTGTGTCCTATTCGGACGACCTGTCTACCCGCGGTCTATTGTTTCAGTGAGATATCACTATAAACATTCAACGAAGCATGTCGGTCTAGTACAAAGTGGACAGTATCAACATCTCATCGAAATGTAACTTCCGGTCGCCATGAAAAATAAAATGCTCAATTACACGGATACGTCCATCAATAAAACTGAACAAGTGTCAAATGTAGTGTATATAACATGGAGCAACCAGCATTGAATCTTAGTTTTTTTTTTAGCTTAAACATATTTTTATTTGCTAGATATAACAAATAGGGATCGGACACAAGTTTTTCCAACTTATATGAATTAGCATGCGCAATGAAATGATATAATATGTATAGAATAGCATAGAGTTAAATATACAAAGAATGACTATATACAAAAACATAAGTATAGACAATATACGAAAAAAAAAAAAGAATAAAGAAAAAAGAAAAGAGAATAAATACTTTTGGAGATGTGTGTTGGTTCTTTAGATCATTTAGACAATTGTAAATCTTTTGGAGTCTTTAATATATTTAAAAGCATGTTTAAAAATGGTTATATTTTCTTCATATGTTAGGAGATCACTTCCTTTTGTCAGTAGATTTACATCGATATTAATGTTAGAAGGTAGCCAGTTAAGACTATTAACTATTATTTCCCTATTATCTGTATATTTATCACAATCAAAAAAGAATTGTGTCTTAAGGTTACATTGATCAACAAGTTCAACATTACCAAATTAACAAGTCTGATGTAATGGTAAATGTGGAATGGTGTGAATACCTTGGGCGTATTGTGTATGGTGTATAAGTAGTGTATAAATAGTGTATGGTAAATGTGGAATGGTGTGAATACCTTGGGCGTATTGTGTATGGTGTATAAGTAGTGTATAAATAGTGTATGGTAAATGTGGAATGGTGTGAATACCTTGGGCGTATTGTGTATGGTGTATAAGTAGTGTATAAATAGTGTATGGTAAATGTGGAATGGTGTGAATACCTTGGGCGTATTGTGTATGGTGTATAAGTAGTGTATAAATAGTGTATGGTAAATGTGGAATGGTGTGAATACCTTGGGCGTATTGTGTATGGTGTATAAGTAGTGTATAAATAGTGTATGGTAAATGTGGAATGGTGTGAATACCTTGGGCGTATTGTGTATGGTGTATAAGTAGTGTATAGATAGTGTATGGTAAATGTGGAATGGTGTGAATACCTTGCGCGTATTGTGTATGGTGTATAAGTAGTGTATAAATAGTGTATGGTAAATGTGGAATGGTGTGAATACCTTGGGCGTATTGTGTATGGTGTATAAGTAGTGTATAAATAGTGTATGGTAAATGTGGAATGGTGTGAATACCTTGGGCGTATTGTGTATGGTGTATAAGTAGTGTATAAATAGTGTATGGTAAATGTGGAATGGTGTGAATACCTTGGGCGTATTGTGTATGGTGTATAAGTAGTGTATAAATAGTGTATGGTAAATGTGGAATGGTGTGAATACCTTGGGCGTATTGTGTATGGTGTATAAGTAGTGTATAAATAGTGTATGGTAAATGTGGAATGGTGTGAATACCTTGGGCGTATTGTGTATGGTGTATAAGTAGTGTATAAATAGTGTATGGTAAATGTGGAATGGTGTGAATACCTTGGGCGTATTGTGTATGGTGTATAAGTAGTGTATAAATAGTGTATGGTAAATGTGGAATGGTGTGAATACCTTGGGCGTATTGTGTATGGTGTATAAGTAGTGTATAAATAGTGTATGGTAAATGTGGAATGGTGTGAATACCTTGGGCGTATTGTGTATGGTGTATAAGTAGTGTATAAATAGTGTATGGTAAATGTGGAATGGTGTGAATACCTTGGGCGTATTGTGTATGGTGTATAAGTAGTGTATAAATAGTGTATGGTAAATGTGGAATGGTGTGAATACCTTGGCGTATTGTGTATGGTGTATAAGTAGTGTATAAATAGTGTATGGTAAATGTGGAATGGTGTGAATACCTTGGGCGTATTGTGTATGGTGTATAAGTAGTGTATACATAGTGTATGGTAAATGTGGAATGGTGTGAATACCTTGGGCGTATTGTGTATGGTGTATAAGTAGTGTATACATAGTGTATGGTAAATGTGGAATGGTGTGAATACCTTGGGCGTATTGTGTATGGTGTATAAGTAGTGTATAAATAGTGTATGGTAAATGTGGAATGGTGTGAATACCTTGGGCGTATTGTGTATGGTGTATAAGTAGTGTATAAATAGTGTATGGTAAATGTGGAATGGTGTGAATACCTTGGGCGTATTGTGTATGGTGTATAAGTAGTGTATAAATAGTGTATGGTAAATGTGGAATGGTGTGAATACCTTGGGCGTATTGTGTATGGTGTATAAGTAGTGTATAAATAGTGTATGGTAAATGTGGAATGGTGTGAATACCTTGGGCGTATTGTGTATGGTGTATAAGTAGTGTATAAATGGTGTATGGTAAATGTGGAATGGTGTGAATACCTTGGGCGTATTGTGTATGGTGTATAAGTAGTGTATAAATAGTGTATGGTAAATGTGGAATGGTGTGAATACCTTGGGCGTATTGTGTATGGTGTATAAGTAGTGTATAAATAGTGTATGGTAAATGTGGAATGGTGTGAATACCTTGGGCGTATTGTGTATGGTGTATAAGTAGTGTATAAATAGTGTATGGTAAATGTGGAATGGTGTGAATACCTTGGGCGTATTGTGTATGGTGTATAAGTAGTGTATAAATAGTGTATGGTAAATGTGGAATGGTGTGAATACCTTGGGCGTATTGTGTATGGTGTATAAGTAGTGTATAAATAGTGTATGGTAAATGTGGAATGGTGTGAATACCTTTTGCGTATTGTGTATGGTGTATAAGTAGTGTATAAATAGTGTATGGTAAATGTGGAATGGTGTGAATACCTTGGGCGTATTGTGTATGGTGTATAAGTAGTGTATAAATAGTGTATGGTAAATGTGGAATGGTGTGAATACCTTGGGCGTATTGTGTATGGTGTATAAGTAGTGTATAAATAGTGTATGGTAAATGTGGAATGGTGTGAATACCTTGGGCGTATTGTGTATGGTGTATAAGTAGTGTATAAATAGTGTATGGTAAATGTGGAATGATGTGAATACCTTGGGCGTATTGTGTATGGTGTATAAGTAGTGTATAAATAGTGTATGGTAAATGTGGAATGGTGTGAATACCTTGGGCGTATTGTGTATGGTGTATAAGTAGTGTATAAATAGTGTATGGTAAATGTGGAATGGTGTGAATACCTTGGGCGTATTGTGTATGGTGTATAAGTAGTGTATAAATAGTGTATGGTAAATGTGGAATGGTGTGAATACCTTGGGCGTATTGTGTATGGTGTATAAGTAGTGTATACATAGTGTATGGTAAATGTGGAATGGTGTGAATACCTTGGGCGTATTGTGTATGGTGTATAAGTAGTGTATAAATAGTGTATGGTAAATGTGGAATGGTGTGAATACCTTGGGCGTATTGTGTATGGTGTATAAGTAGTGTATAAATAGTGTATGGTAAATGTGGAATGGTGTGAATACCTTGGGCGTATTGTGTATGGTGTATAAGTAGTGTATAAATAGTGTATGGTAAATGTGGAATGGTGTGAATACCTTGGGCGTATTGTGTATGGTGTATAAGTAGTGTATAGATAGTGTATGGTAAATGTGGAATGGTGTGAATACCTTGGGCGTATTGTGTATGGTGTATAAGTAGTGTATAAATAGTGTATGGTAAATGTGGAATGGTGTGAATACCTTGGGCGTATTGTGTATGGTGTATAAGTAGTGTATAAATAGTGTATGGTAAATGTGGAATGGTGTGAATACCTTGGGCGTATTGTGTATGGTGTATAGGTAGTGTATAAATAGTGTATGGTAAATGTGGAATGGTGTGAATACCTTGGGCGTATTGTGTATGGTGTATAAGTAGTGTATAAATAGTGTATGGTAAATGTGGAATGGTGTGAATACCTTGGGCGTATTGTGTATGGTGTATAAGTAGTGTATAGATAGTGTATGGTAAATGTGGAATGGTGTGAATACCTTGGGCGTATTGTGTATGGTGTATAAGTAGTGTATAGATAGTGTATGGAGAATGAGGATTGGGGAGAAAGAAAGTAAATCGAGAAATTTTCAATGCAAAATTGATTAATTTGACTGGCTGAATATGATATCATTATCGCATTACGAAAAGTTTGAAAAACAACAAAAGTGGTAACCGAAAGTCGTAAATCTAAGACGGACAGACAATACGATGGCCTAAAGAAAAAGAGCATATAATTATCAACATAACACTACATAGAACACGAATACTCAAAACACCATCTGCTCTTGAGGTTCCTGCTCAACTAGTGACACCCGGTGAGAATTTAAAAGCTCGTTAGAGCTTGTGTTATGCTTGTTGTACATGCTTCGACTTTAAATAAAACTTATTTATTTATTTATAGAAGTCATGAATGATGAAATGAAGGAATATAGAAAAAAGTACCTAGATATTTATATGAGAAGAACTCAGCGGGGTAGTCTGTAAAACGTTAGATATTTCTATATAAGAGAAGATTTTCCAGCAGCCATACAGGAAAAGCCATGAGAGCTGTATTATATAGTGTGTCAATATAGGAAAAAAGGTTCACAAATTAGTAGAAAATAAACCACATGACTCTTTCCATTTAATTTAAATTCATCATTAAATTGATAAATATTAGACAAGGAACCTGCTAATCAAATACGTGATTTAAAGATGATTACTGGTACTCCATAACAAGTTAATAGTGTCGTCAAGAAAGTTGGTGAAATATATTGTGAAACCATAAAAGTAACATTTGGAAAAAACAATTAAATAGAAATCGCATGACTTGATTTAGTTTGTAATTTGCCAGACACAATTGCATGTAGATGAGAATTTAACGTAAACGAGAATTCCAAAAAATACAAGAATATAATTGTAAGCTGCTGAAAAAATAGATTAAAAAACAAATTTAAATGACTTATTCATAAAAACCCATGCATAATAAATGGAAAACAAATATATGAAATTGAAAAAAACTCAAATAATATTGGAAAATATTAAACTATTGCCAACGGAAAGTCGGCCTGATATTGCTATTGGTGCTTTCTTCGATTAAAAAAAATAAATGCTAAACCGGATCACGAAGATTACGAACAGAAGTCTGTCGGAACGATTGGAAGATAATTCAAATGTTGATAATTTAAATAGCATCTTGAATGAAAAAATTACCCATGGGAAAATCTGTAAATGTATTAAGAAATTAAATAATGATCAACTGTCACGAGATGATTTCATTAGAAATAAATTCATAAAGCCTTGCGCCCAAATGATTTTTTATTATGAATTGTTTTCTTTTACGTCATTTTTGTATATACATGTGTTGTTCTATATAAAAATGACAGGGGACTTGGTTCCCCAGTAATTGAAGTGTCATTCTACTTGATGATACACCGGATAATGTGTATCAGTGTATGTGATTCGTACCGCACAAAAAGCGAAGACCCGTTTCGAATGGTTTGTACTCCACAATGTAGAAATTATAAGTTATTTAAGTTCCTATCCGTAGATATGGAGATTTTAATACCCTGAAGTAGCCAAGTACATCCTGAGGCGCGCGCAACCGGAAGGTGAACAGGCGATACAGAAGTGCTTCAGTGTGGTACAATCTCAATGCCCAATGGTAGACACACTGATGATATCATGGGTCCTCCTTACTGTAATTTATTTATTTGAAAATAAATCCTACTTTTGATGAACTACGTTCTTCATGTAAATGTTTCACATGTCGATTAATCATTAAACCACACAAATATATCTTTATTGACAGGTTAAGGGCGAAAATCATTGTAATCATGTGAAAATCTTGTAAATAACTGTGAATTGGAGAAATATTTCTTCAGTTAAACCTTTCTTCGTTTGATCTTCTTATTTCTAGGAATCTGTATGTAGTAAAAGCTTGGCACTATTTATATATAAGTTTTTATGTTGATATCTCACGCGAACGTAATTCTTAAAAGTAAGTTTATTGTTAATTGTACAGGCTCAAATAGTGATTTAAAAGTAAGTTTATTGTTAATTGTACAGGCTCAAACAGTAGGACAGCCAGCGTGACAGGAGAGCTCCAAAGTCAAGTCCCAGTCACGTGACTTTCGCTTCATTTTTGATGAAAAATGACGTTCAACCCTTCGCTTAAAATACGTCGGTTTACAATAAATATTTATGCTTGAAATCAATTAAAATATACGGAAGATGTCTATGGATAAATAGAAATTTATTGTATCTCTTCAGTTTTTATTTATATTGTGTATAAACATCGAATTTTGCTACTTGAAGTGGACTCAATTTCAAAACAAATGTCAAGGTGGTTCTATTTAAAACAGAAATTTAATTAAAACAATATGAAGGCTTTCTGTAACATACATTGACTGAGGAAATCATCTAGGATCATTGTCATACCGACAACTAGTGTCAATGTCTTGTGGGATGCAATTGTTCCACTTAGCCCTACACCCACCTTGATCGGATCGACCATTTGCCAAACATCGAAATTCATTGTCTTTCGGAACACATCGGTGGTGTTTCTTAACATCAACAATAAACGACACATAAGCGTACATCCGAAAGAGTATATTTCATTTGGGAAAGGGGTATCTATGTCTTTTTTTTAATTTTCTCGTATTAATACCGTATTTTTCAGTTTAATTGAATTATTTGTATTGCAATATTGTCTTAGACATTGTGCATTTTGTAATTTAGACTGGGGAATTACTTTTTATTATCACTTTAAATTTAAAAAAAAAATCATCTATGATACTAGATTTGCACAGGGAATGTACAACAATTAATAATTTCAATTTACATGTAATTTAATTTCAATACAACAGGTACAAGATAAATAGAAAGAAATAAATGTGTGGAAAAATAAAAGCATGTAAACAAAAATTAAGCGAATTGAAAAAATATGAAAATATTATAAAAAAAAAACATGTAAAAAAATTAATAATTTTTTTTAAATCTAAAAAAAAAGTGAAACCTTGAGACAAAAAGGGGCATAAAAAATTGTATTCAGATATCTTAACCCTTCCTATTATATCAAGGCAAATTAATCAGTGTAAGCAAATATTTTTCTTGAAATTAGGAAATTATATTATCTGAATGAAAGCTACCAAGTTTCATGTTTATCTCACAATGTAAATATCAATGTATTTGGAATATTCATGTGCTTGACACAACTACAAACTAGCTTTTATAACATATATGGGTGGTCAAGTTGTAACAATTCTTTCCCCTTGACATTCACAAAATGACCAGCATTTACAAATATGAGTACTTAGGTTGCAATAATTCTTTCTCCAGAACATTCACAAAATGACCAGCATTTACAAATATGGATACTTAGATTGCAATAATTTTTCCACCATGACATTCACAAGCAGAATGACTATAGCATTCACATAAAAGACAGACACAAAATGACTAGCATTCACATAAAAGACACATACCGAATAACTAGCATTCACATAAAAGAGCATATTGAATGACTACCATTCCCATAATTTTAAGACACATACAGAATACTTGCATTCACATGAAAGGACAAACCAGAATTCCAAATTTCACTAAGTAAATTAAATGACTAGAATAGAATGAATATGTTTTCTGTTGGCAAAATAACCAAGTATTGGTTAATATTGTTTAAAATTGAAGTTAAAACAATTATTTTATTTGTTCCAATGACTGGAAAAAAGTTAATAAATGGGCACATTTTGAAAAATTCTTTTCTGTAAAAGAAAATTTATAAATTTCGGCATTAATATTCATAGATAAAAGAGAATTATATTTCTCATAAACAACAGGCAACATAAGTACCTTTTCATTTAAAAAAAAGCATGAATAACAAATTCAACAACATGTTGGAGTGTATACAGGTCTAAATGTCTGTATAAACTTGTTCAACAACTTGGTTCTGGTTCAATATATCTATAAGAAATTGAAAAGTTTGAGATGTTGTTTCAGCTCCACTTTCTGACCTAGAAAATGTGTTGCAACTGTTAGTACCACAATATAATTAATCTTCGGAGCCAAATTCTTTACAGAAATTTAATTCATTCTTGAAATGTTTAAGACAAGTCCTGGTTTTCAATTGAAATTGAAATAAACCTTTTGACTTTCAGATGAAGTTTCACAAATTACACAAATTACACAATCAAAAAGTTCTTTTCTGAATGACTTTATTATAATTTATGACAAGGTGTCTTGAAAACTCATGGCATTTGTTTGATGATGTACTTTAAAAATAATTGGAATGCTGGTCCATTTTTTTTACTTCATGGATATTTTAGAAGAAAAAATCCATATATTGATTTTCATTCCTGTATAAATATATATACAAGACTTATCATATATTCTTTTTTTTATTTAATCAAATATTCAACCAATAAACATCACAGGAAACTTTGCATTTATACTCATAGAATCTGAAACTAACAGAAAATAAACATCAATTTTATTAAATAGAATCTGTAACTTTGCCCCTTTGGTATCTATCTTCAGACTCTTGTTAAAAAAAAATAAACATCCCATGTCCAGTCTGTATATATATATCTACCTACAATGATCTAAAACTAACTAAAACTGGAGGTTGTCAATACCATTGGCACTGAAAAGTAGCATGTACACACATCAATAAGTATTTCAGGAAAACAGACTGAAAATGAAAAAAAAGGGGGGGGGGGGTGTAAATGCTTGACATGAACTAAATATGTAGCCTTATGCTATGCCATGTTAATCTAAAGTGAATTTAACATAATCTTTCACTATTCTCTGCATGACAAGATCATACATTATAATGCAGACCTTTTTATTTCTAAAATGTATTTATTAATTATGTCAATATTTTGACATGTCCATAAATGCCATGGAACGAGTCAACGAAAATGAAAGATTTGTTGTTAAAAATGGAATAAAATGACTCTATATATGTGTGACTATGATTGGTCAAGTGGTTCTTTCGTGTTTAAACAGAAACAGTCACATTTTTATCCTAATAGATCGATCAATCTAGGAAAAAACCCAGAAATATTTGGTTAGAATCTCGAAATATAGTGCTTCTTGTTTACATCCAAATATGGAATTCTAGTGACGAATGATGGAGAAATATGCAAATAATCCATACTCTAATACGTGATTCTAACTATTTTTACCAAATTTATTAATAAACAGCCAATGGGATGCAATTGTTCCACTTAGTTAAAGAGTCTATTTTTAGCGCCATTTTTTTTACAACATTTCATCAGGAGCGGTATCCCGAGTTCCAACGTTGATTTCAAGCAAACGATATCATAAATACACGTATTCACGCGTCAGTCACGTTACAATTTTATTTAAAAAATGGATTCAATAAAAATGAATACTTCTTTCAGTTTTATTTATGAAGATATTCAGTAAAAACACATGGGGTGTCGACGTAAACAATGCATGGTCGCTCACTTGTAAAGCGTCATGTCTAACAAGAATAGAGTTACGTCCCTTGATTTCGGGATTTGACTTTGCATTGTTGGAGGTACGGAATCTGTGCGTGGCTTCCCGACTGAAAGAGTGATTTAAAAGTAGGTTTATTGTTAATTATACAGGCTCAAAGAGTGATTTAAAAGTAAGTTTATTGTTAATTATACAGGCTCAAAGAGTGATTTAAAAGTAGGTTTATTGTTAATTATACAGGCTCAAAGAGTGATTTAAAAGTAAGTTTATTGTTAATTGTACAGGCTCAAAGAGTGATTTAAAAGTAAGTTTATTGTTAATTGCACAGGCTCAAAGAGTGATTTAAAAGTAAGTTTATTGTTAATTGTACAGGCTCAAAGAGTGATTTAAAAGTAAGTTTATTGTTAATTGTACAGGCTCAAAGAGTGATTTAAAAGTAAGTTTATTGTTAATTATACAGGCTCAAAGAGTGATTTAAAAGTAGGTTTATTGTTAATTGTACAGGCTCAAAGAGTGATTTAAAAGTAAGTTTATTGTTAATTATACAGGCTCAAAGAGTGATTTAAAAGTAGGTTTATTGTTAATTGTACAGGCTCAAAGAGTGATTTAAAAGTAAGTTTATTGTTAATTGTACAGGCTCAAAGAGTGATTTAAAAGTAAGTTTATTGTTAATTGTACAGGCTCAAAGAGTGATTTAAAAGTAAGTTTATTGTTAATTATACAGGCTCAAAGAGTGATTTAAAAGTAAGTTTATTGTTAATTATACAGGCTCAAAGAGTGATTTAAAAGTAGGTTTATTGTTAATTGTACAGGCTCAAAGAGTGATTTAAAAGTAAGTTTATTGTTAATTGTACAGGCTCAAATAGTGATTTAAAAGTAAGTTTATTGTTAATTTTACAGGCTCAAAGAGTGATTTAAAAGTAGGTTTATTGTTAATTGTACAGGCTCAAAGAGTGATTTAAAAGTAAGTTTATTGTTAATTATACAGGCTCAAAGAGTGATTTAAAAGTAAGTTTATTGTTAATTGTACAGGCTCAAAGAGTGATTTAAAAGTAAGTTTATTGTTAATTGTACAGGCTCAGAGAGTGATTTAAAAGTAAGTTTATTGTTAATTATACAGGCTCAAAGAGTGATTTAAAAGTAAGTTTATTGTTAATTATACAGGCTCAAAGAGTGATTTAAAAGTAGGTTTATTGTTAATTGTACAGGCTCAAAGAGTGATTTAAAAGTAAGTTTATTGTTAATTGTACAGGCTCAAATAGTGATTTAAAAGTAAGTTTATTGTTAATTGTACAGGCTCAAAGAGTGATTTAAAAGTAGGTTTATTGTTAATTGTACAGGCTCAAAGAGTGATTTAAAAGTAAGTTTATTGTTAATTATACAGGCTCAAAGAGTGATTTAAAAGTAGGTTTATTGTTAATTGTACAGGCTCAAAGAGTGATTTAAAAGTAAGTTTATTGTTAATTGTACAGGCTCAAAGAGTGATTTAAAAGTAAGTTTATTGTTAATTGTACAGGCTCAAAGAGTGATTTAAAAGTAAGTTTATTGTTAATTATACAGGCTCAAATAGTGATTTAAAAGTAAGTTTATTGTTAATTGTACAGGCTCAAAGAGTGATTTAAAAGTAAGTTTATTGTTAATTATACAGGATCAAAGAGTGATTTAAAAGTAGGTTTATTGTTAATTGTACAGGCTCAAAGAGTGATTTAAAAGTAGGTTTATTGTTAATTGTACAGGCTCAAATAGTGATTTAAAAGTAAGTTTATTGTTAATTGTACAGGCTCAAAGAGTGATTTAAAAGTAGGTTTATTGCTAATTGTACAGGCTCAAAGAGTGATTTAAAAGTAAGTTTATTGTTAATTATACAGGCTCAAAGAGTGATTTAAAAGTAAGTTTATTGTTAATTGTACAGGCTCAAAGAGTGATTTAAAAGTAAGTTTATTGTTAATTGTACAGGCTCAAAGAGTGATTTAAAAGAAGGTTTATTGTTAATTGTACAGTCTCAAAGAGTGATTTAAAAGTAAGTTTATTGTTAATTGTACAGGCTCAAAGAGTGATTTAAAAGTAAGTTTATTGTTAATTGTACAGGCTCAAAGAGTGATTTAAAAGTAAGTTTATTGTTAATTGTACAGGCTCAAAGAGTGATTTAAAAGTAGGTTTATTGTTAATTGTACAGGCTCAAAGAGTGATTTAAAAGTAAGTTTATTGTTAATTGTACAGGCTCAAAGAGTGATTTAAAAGTAAGTTTATTGTTAATTGTACAGGCTCAAAGAGTGATTTAAAAGTAAGTTTATTGTTAATTGTACAGGCTCAAAGAGTGATTTAAAAGTAAGTTTATTGTTAATTGTACAGGCTCAAAGAGTGATTTAAAAGTAGGTTTATTGTTAATTGTACAGGCTCAAAGAGTGATTTAAAAGTAGGTTTATTGTTAATTGTACAGGCTCAAAGAGTGATTTAAAAGTAGGTTTATTGTTAATTGTACAGGCTCAAAGAGTGATTTAAAAGTAGGTTTATTGTTAATTGTACAGGCTCAAAGAGTGATTTAAAAGTAAGTTTATTGTTAATTGTACAGGCTCAAAGAGTGATTTAAAAGTAGGTTTATTGTTAATTGTACAGGCTCAAAGAGTGATTTAAAAGTAAGTTTATTGTTAATTGTACAGGCTCAAAGAGTGATTTAAAAATAAGTTTATTGTTAATTGTACAGGCTCAAAGAGTGATTTAAAAGTAAGTTTATTGTTAATTGTACAGGCTCAAAGAGTGATTTAAAAGTAAGTTTATTGTTAATTGTACAGGCTCAAAGAGTGATCTAAAAGTAAGTTTATTGTTAATTATACAGGCTCAAAGAGTGATTTAAAAGTAGGTTTATTGTTAATTGTACAGGCTCAAAGAGTGATTTAAAAGTAAGTTTATTGTTAATTGTACAGGCTCAAAGAGTGATTTAAAAGTAGGTTTATTGTTAATTGTACAGGCTCAAAGAGTGATTTAAAAGTAAGTTTATTGTTAATTGTACAGGCTCAAAGAGTGATTTAAAAGTAAGTTTATTGTTAATTGTACAGGCTCAAAGAGTGATTTAAAAGTAAGTTTATTGTTAATTGTACAGGCTCAAAGAGTGATTTAAAAGTAAGTTTATTGTTAATTGTACAGGCTCAAAGAGTGATTTAAAAGTAAGTTTATTGTTAATTGTACAGGCTCAAAGAGTGATTTAAAAGTAAGTTTATTGTTAATTGTACAGGCTCAAAGAGTGATTTAAAAGTAAGTTTATTGTTAATTATACAGGCTCAAAGAGTGATTTAAAAGTAAGTTTATTGTTAATTGTATAGGCTCAAAGAGTGATTTAAAAGTAAGTTTATTGTTAATTGTACAGGTTCAACGAGTGATTTAAAAGTAAGTTTATTGTTAATTATACAGGCTCAAAGAGTGATTTAAAAGTAAGTTTATTGTTAATTGTACAGGCTCAAAGAGTGATTTAAAAGTAAGTTTATTGTTAATTGTACAGGCTCAAAGAGTGATTTAAAAGTAAGTTTATTGTTAATTGTACAGGCTCAAAGAGTGATTTAAAAGTAAGTTTATTGTTAATTATACAGGCTCAAAGAATCATTTAAAAGTAAGCTTATTTTTAATTATACAGGCTCAAAGAGTGATTTAAAAGTAAGTTTATTGTTAATTGTACAGGCTCAAAGAGTGATTTAAAAGTAAGTTTATTGTTAATTGTACAGGCTCAAAGAGTGATTTAAAAGTAAGTTTATTGTTAATTGTACAGGCTCAAAGAGTGATTTAAAAGTAAGTTTATTGTTAATTGTACAGGCTCAACGAGTGATTTAAAAGTAAGTTTATTGTTAATTGTACAGGCTCAAAGAGTGATTTAAAATTAAGTTTATTGTTAATTGTACAGGCTCAAAGAGTGATTTAAAAGTAAGTTTATTGTTAATTGTACAGGCTCAAAGAGTGATTTAAAAGTAGGTTTATTGTTAATTGTACAGGCTCAAAGAGTGATTTAAAAGTAAGTTTATTGTTAATTGTACAGGCTCAAAGAGTGATTTAAAAGTAAGTTTATTGTTAATTGTACAGGCTCAAAGAGTGATTTAAAAGTAAGTTTATTTTTATTGTACAGGCTCAAAGAGTGATTTAAAAGTAAGTTTATTGTTAATTATACAGGCCCAAAGAGTGATTTAAAAGTAAGTTTATTGTTAATTGTACAGGCTCAAAGAGTGATTTAAAAGTAAGTTTATTGTTAATTGTACAGGCTCAAAGAGTGATTTAAAAGTAAGTTTATTGTTAATTGTACAGGCTCAAAGAGTGATTTAAAAGTAAGTTTATTGTTAATTGTACAGGCTCAAAGAGTGATTTAAAAGTAGGTTTATTGTTAATTGTACAGGCTCAAAGAGTGATTTAAAAGTAAGTTTATTGTTAATTATACAGGCTCAAAGAGTGATTTAAAAGTAAGTTTATTGTTAATTATACAGGCTCAAAGAGTGATTTAAAAGTAAATTTATTGTTAATTGTACAGGCTCAAAGAGTGATTTAAAAGTAAGTTTATTGTTAATTGTACAGGCTCAAAGAGTGATTTAAAAGAAGGTTTATTGTTAATTGTACAGGCTCAAAGAGTGATTTAAAAGTAGGTTTATTGTTAATTGTACAGGCTCAAAGAGTGATTTAAAAGTAAGTTTATTGTTAATTATACAAGCTCAAAGAGTGATTTAAAAGTAGGTTTATTGTTAATTATACAGGCTCAAAGAGTGATTTAAAAGTAAGTTTATTGTTAATTATACAGGCTCAACGGGTAATTTAAAAGTAGGTTTATTGTTAATTGTACAGGCTCGAAGAGTGATTTAAAAGTAAGTTTATTGTTAATTATACAGGCTCAACGGGTGATCTAAAAGTAGGTTTATTGTTAATTGTACAGGCTCAAAGAGTGATTTAAAAGTAAGTTTATTGTTAATTGTACAGGCTCAAAGAGTGATTTAAAAGTAGGTTTATTGTTAATTATACAGGCTCAAAGAGTGATTTAAAAGTAGGTTTATTGTTAATTGTACAGGCTCAAAGAGTGATTTAAAAGTAGGTTTATTGTTAATTATACAGGCTCAAAGAGTGATTTAAAAGTAGGTTTATTGTTAATTATACAGGCTCAAAGAGTGATTTAAAAGTAGGTTTATTGTTAATTATACAGGCTCAAAGAGTGATTTAAAAGTAAGTTTATTGTTAATTGTACAGGCTCAAAGAGTGATTTAAAAGTAGGTTTATTGTTAATTGTACAGGCTCAAAGAGTGATTTAAAAGTAAGTTTATTGTTAATTGTACAGGCCCAAAGAGTAATTTAAAAGTAAGTTTATTGTTAATTGTACAGGCTCAAAGAGTAATTTAAAAGTAAGCTTATTGTTAATTATACAGGCTCAAAGAGTGATTTAAAAGTAAGTTTATTGTTAATTGTACAGGCTCAAAGAGTGATTTAAAAGTAGGTTTATTGTTAATTATACAGGCTCAAAGAGTGATTTAAAAGTAGGTTTATTGTTAATTGTACAGGCTCAAAGAGTGATTTAAAAGTAAGTTTATTGTTAATTGTACAGGCTCAAAGAGTGATTTAAAAGTAGGTTTATTGTTAATTGTACAGGCTCAAAGAGTGATTTAAAAGTAGGTTTATTGTTAATTATACAGGCTCAAAGAGTGATTTAAAAGTAAGTTTATTGTTAATTGTACAGGCCCAAAGAGTAATTTAAAAGTAAGTTTATTGTTAATTGTACAAGCTCAAAGAGTGATTTAAAAGTAAGCTTATTGTTAATTATACAGGCTCAAAGAGTGATTTAAAAGTAAGTTTATTGTTAATTGTACAGGCTCGAAGAGTGATTTAAAAGTAGGTTTATTGTTAATTATACAGGCTCAAAGAGTGATTTAAAAGTAAGTTTATTGTTAATTGTACAGGCTCAAAGAGTGATTTAAAAGTAAGCTTATTTTTAATTATACAGGCTCAAAGAGTGATTTAAAAGTAAGTTTATCGTTAATTATACAGGCTCAAAGAGTGATTTAAAAGTAAGCTTATTGTTAATTATACAGGCTCAAAGAGTGATTTAAAAGTAAGTTTATTGTTAATTGTACAGGCTCAAAGAGTGATTTAAAAGTAGGTTTATTGTTAATTATACAGGCTCAAAGAGTGATTTAAAAGTAGGTTTATTGTTAATTATACAGGTTCAAAGAGTGATTTAAAAGTAAGTTTATTGTTAATTATACAGGCTCAAAGAGTGATTTAAAAGTAGGTTTATTGTTAATTATACAGGCTCAAAGAGTGATTTAAAAGTAGGTTTATTGTTAATTATACAGGCTCAAAGAGTGATTTAAAAGTAAGTTTATTGTTAATTATACAGGCTCAAAGAGTGATTTAAAAGTAAGTTTATTGTTAATTGTACAGGCTCAAAGAGTGATTTAAAAGTAGGTTTATTGTTAATTATACAGGCTCAAAGAGTGATTTAAAAGTAGGTTTATTGTTAATTATACAGGCTCAAAGAGTGATTTAAAAGTAAGTTTATTGTTAATTATACAGGCTCAAAGAGTGATTTAAAAGTAGGTTTATTGTTAATTATACAGGCTCAAAGAGTGATTTAAAAGTAGGTTTATTGTTAATTGTACAGGCTCAAAGAGTGATTTAAAAGTAAGTTTATTGTTAATTATACAGGCTCAAAGAGTGATTTAAAAGTAAGTTTATTGTTAATTATACAGGCTCAAAGAGTGATTTAAAAGTAGGTTTATTGTTAATTATACAGGCTCAAAGAGTGATTTAAAAGTAGGTTTATTGTTAATTATACAGGCTCAAAGAGTGATTTAAAAGTAGGTTTATTGTTAATTGTACAGGCTCAAAGAGTGATTTAAAAGTAAGTTTATTGTTAATTGTACAGGCTCAAAGAGTGATTTAAAAGTAAGTTTATTGTTAATTGTACAGGCTCAAAGAGTGATTTAAAAGTAAGTTTATTGTTAATTGTACAGGCTCAAAGAGTGATTTAAAAGTAAGTTTATTGTTAATTGTACAGGCTCAAAGAGTGATTTAAAAGTAAGTTTATTGTTAATTGTACAGGCTCAGAGAGTGATTTAAAAGTAAGTTTATTGTTAATTGTACAGGCTCAAAGAGTGATTTAAAAGTAAGTTTATTGTTAATTGTACAGGCTCAAAGAGTGATTTAAAAGTAAGTTTATTGTTAATTGTACAGGCTCAAAGAGTGATTTAAAAGTAAGTTTATTGTTAATTGTACAGGCTCAAAGAGTGATTTAAAAGTAAGTTTATTGTTAATTGTACAGGCTCAAAGAGTGATTTAAAAGTAAGTTTATTGTTAATTGTACAGGCTCAAAGAGTGATTTAAAAGTAAGTTTATTGTTAATTGTACAGGCTCAGAGAGTGATTTAAAAGTAAGTTTATTGTTAATTGTACAGGCTCAAAGAGTGATTTAAAAGTAAGTTTATTGTTAATTGTACAGGCTCAAAGAGTGATTTAAAAGTAAGTTTATTGTTAATTGTACAGGCTCAAAGAGTGATTTAAAAGTAAGTTTATTGTTAATTATACAGGCTCAAAGAGTGATTTAAAAGTAAGTTTATTGTTAATTGTACAGGCTCAAAGAGTGATTTAAAAGTAAGTTTATTGTTAATTATACAGGCTCAAAGAGTGATTTAAAAGTAAGTTTATTGTTAATTATACAGGCTCAAAGAGTGATTTAAAAGTAAATTTATTGTTAATTGTACAGGCTCAAAGAGTGATTTAAAAGTAAGTTTATTGTTAATTGTACAGGCTCAAAGAGTGATTTAAAAGAAGGTTTATTGTTAATTGTACAGGCTCAAAGAGTGATTTAAAAGTAGGTTTATTGTTAATTGTACAGGCTCAAAGAGTGATTTAAAAGTAAGTTTATTGTTAATTATACAAGCTCAAAGAGTGATTTAAAAGTAGGTTTATTGTTAATTATACAGGCTCAAAGAGTGATTTAAAAGTAAGTTTATTGTTAATTATACAGGCTCAACGGGTAATTTAAAAGTAGGTTTATTGTTAATTGTACAGGCTCGAAGAGTGATTTAAAAGTAAGTTTATTGTTAATTATACAGGCTCAACGGGTGATCTAAAAGTAGGTTTATTGTTAATTGTACAGGCTCAAAGAGTGATTTAAAAGTAAGTTTATTGTTAATTGTACAGGCTCAAAGAGTGATTTAAAAGTAGGTTTATTGTTAATTATACAGGCTCAAAGAGTGATTTAAAAGTAGGTTTATTGTTAATTGTACAGGCTCAAAGAGTGATTTAAAAGTAGGTTTATTGTTAATTATACAGGCTCAAAGAGTGATTTAAAAGTAGGTTTATTGTTAATTATACAGGCTCAAAGAGTGATTTAAAAGTAGGTTTATTGTTAATTATACAGGCTCAAAGAGTGATTTAAAAGTAAGTTTATTGTTAATTGTACAGGCTCAAAGAGTGATTTAAAAGTAGGTTTATTGTTAATTGTACAGGCTCAAAGAGTGATTTAAAAGTAAGTTTATTGTTAATTGTACAGGCCCAAAGAGTAATTTAAAAGTAAGTTTATTGTTAATTGTACAGGCTCAAAGAGTAATTTAAAAGTAAGCTTATTGTTAATTATACAGGCTCAAAGAGTGATTTAAAAGTAAGTTTATTGTTAATTGTACAGGCTCAAAGAGTGATTTAAAAGTAGGTTTATTGTTAATTATACAGGCTCAAAGAGTGATTTAAAAGTAGGTTTATTGTTAATTGTACAGGCTCAAAGAGTGATTTAAAAGTAAGTTTATTGTTAATTGTACAGGCTCAAAGAGTGATTTAAAAGTAGGTTTATTGTTAATTGTACAGGCTCAAAGAGTGATTTAAAAGTAGGTTTATTGTTAATTATACAGGCTCAAAGAGTGATTTAAAAGTAAGTTTATTGTTAATTGTACAGGCCCAAAGAGTAATTTAAAAGTAAGTTTATTGTTAATTGTACAAGCTCAAAGAGTGATTTAAAAGTAAGCTTATTGTTAATTATACAGGCTCAAAGAGTGATTTAAAAGTAAGTTTATTGTTAATTGTACAGGCTCGAAGAGTGATTTAAAAGTAGGTTTATTGTTAATTATACAGGCTCAAAGAGTGATTTAAAAGTAAGTTTATTGTTAATTGTACAGGCTCAAAGAGTGATTTAAAAGTAAGCTTATTTTTAATTATACAGGCTCAAAGAGTGATTTAAAAGTAAGTTTATCGTTAATTATACAGGCTCAAAGAGTGATTTAAAAGTAAGCTTATTGTTAATTATACAGGCTCAAAGAGTGATTTAAAAGTAAGTTTATTGTTAATTGTACAGGCTCAAAGAGTGATTTAAAAGTAGGTTTATTGTTAATTATACAGGCTCAAAGAGTGATTTAAAAGTAGGTTTATTGTTAATTATACAGGTTCAAAGAGTGATTTAAAAGTAAGTTTATTGTTAATTATACAGGCTCAAAGAGTGATTTAAAAGTAGGTTTATTGTTAATTATACAGGCTCAAAGAGTGATTTAAAAGTAGGTTTATTGTTAATTATACAGGCTCAAAGAGTGATTTAAAAGTAAGTTTATTGTTAATTATACAGGCTCAAAGAGTGATTTAAAAGTAAGTTTATTGTTAATTGTACAGGCTCAAAGAGTGATTTAAAAGTAGGTTTATTGTTAATTATACAGGCTCAAAGAGTGATTTAAAAGTAGGTTTATTGTTAATTATACAGGCTCAAAGAGTGATTTAAAAGTAAGTTTATTGTTAATTATACAGGCTCAAAGAGTGATTTAAAAGTAGGTTTATTGTTAATTATACAGGCTCAAAGAGTGATTTAAAAGTAGGTTTATTGTTAATTGTACAGGCTCAAAGAGTGATTTAAAAGTAAGTTTATTGTTAATTATACAGGCTCAAAGAGTGATTTAAAAGTAAGTTTATTGTTAATTATACAGGCTCAAAGAGTGATTTAAAAGTAGGTTTATTGTTAATTATACAGGCTCAAAGAGTGATTTAAAAGTAGGTTTATTGTTAATTATACAGGCTCAAAGAGTGATTTAAAAGTAGGTTTATTGTTAATTGTACAGGCTCAAAGAGTGATTTAAAAGTAAGTTTATTGTTAATTGTACAGGCTCAAAGAGTGATTTAAAAGTAAGTTTATTGTTAATTGTACAGGCTCAAAGAGTGATTTAAAAGTAAGTTTATTGTTAATTGTACAGGCTCAAAGAGTGATTTAAAAGTAAGTTTATTGTTAATTGTACAGGCTCAAAGAGTGATTTAAAAGTAAGTTTATTGTTAATTGTACAGGCTCAGAGAGTGATTTAAAAGTAAGTTTATTGTTAATTGTACAGGCTCAAAGAGTGATTTAAAAGTAAGTTTATTGTTAATTGTACAGGCTCAAAGAGTGATTTAAAAGTAAGTTTATTGTTAATTGTACAGGCTCAAAGAGTGATTTAAAAGTAAGTTTATTGTTAATTGTACAGGCTCAAAGAGTGATTTAAAAGTAAGTTTATTGTTAATTGTACAGGCTCAAAGAGTGATTTAAAAGTAAGTTTATTGTTAATTGTACAGGCTCAAAGAGTGATTTAAAAGTAAGTTTATTGTTAATTGTACAGGCTCAGAGAGTGATTTAAAAGTAAGTTTATTGTTAATTGTACAGGCTCAAAGAGTGATTTAAAAGTAAGTTTATTGTTAATTGTACAGGCTCAAAGAGTGATTTAAAAGTAAGTTTATTGTTAATTGTACAGGCTCAAAGAGTGATTTAAAAGTAAGTTTATTGTTAATTGTACAGGCTCAAAGAGTAATTTAAAAGTAAGTTTATTGTTAATTGTACAGGCTCAAAGAGTGATTTAAAAGTAAGTTTATTGTTAATTGTACAGGCTCAAAGAGTGATTTAAAAGTAAGTTTATTGTTAATTGTACAGGCTCAAAGAGTGATTTAAAAGTAGGTTTATTGTTAATTGTACAGGCTCAAAGAGTGATTTAAAAGTAAGTTTATTGTTAATTGTACAGGCTCAAAGAGTGATTTAAAAGTAAGTTTATTGTTAATTGTACAGGCTCAAAGAGTGATTTAAAAGTAAGTTTATTGTTAATTGTACAGGCTCAAAGAGTGATTTAAAAGTAAGTTTATTGTTAATTGTACAGGCTCAAAGAGTGATTTAAAAGTAGGTTTATTGTTAATTGTACAGGCTCAAAGAGTGATTTAAAAGTAAGTTTATTGTTAATTGTACAGGCTCAAAGAGTGATTTAAAGGTAGGTTTATTGTTAATTGTACAGGCTCAAAGAGTGATTTAAAAGTAGGTTTATTGTTAATTGTACAGGCTCAAAGAGTGATTTAAAAGTAAGTTTATTGTTAATTGTACAGGCTCAAAGAGTGATTTAAAAGTAGGTTTATTGTTAATTGTACAGGCTCAAAGAGTGATTTAAAAGTAAGTTTATTGTTAATTGTACAGGCTCAAAGAGTGATTTAAAAATAAGTTTATTGTTAATTGTACAGGCTCAAAGAGTGATTTAAAAGTAAGTTTATTGTTAATTGTACAGGCTCAAAGAGTGATTTAAAAGTAAGTTTATTGTTAATTGTACAGGCTCAAAGAGTGATTTAAAAGTAAGTTTATTGTTAATTATACAGGCTCAAAGAGTGATTTAAAAGTTGGTTTATTGTTAATTGTACAGGCTCAAAGAGTGATTTAAAAGTAAGTTTATTGTTAATTGTACAGGCTCAAAGAGTGATTTAAAAGTAGGTTTATTGTTAATTGTACAGGCTCAAAGAGTGATTTAAAAGTAAGTTTATTGTTAATTGTACAGGCTCAAAGAGTGATTTAAAAGTAAGTTTATTGTTAATTGTACAGGCTCAAAGAGTGATTTAAAAGTAAGTTTATTGTTAATTGTACAGGCTCAAAGAGTGATTTAAAAGTAAGTTTATTGTTAATTGTACAGGCTCAAAGAGTGATTTAAAAGTAAGTTTATTGTTAATTGTACAGGCTCAAAGAGTGATTTAAAAGTAAGTTTATTGTTAATTGTACAGGCTCAAAGAGTGATTTAAAAGTAAGTTTATTGTTAATTATACAGGCTCAAAGAGTGATTTAAAAGTAGGTTTATTGTTAATTGTACAGGCTCAAAGAGTGATTTAAAAGTAAGTTTATTGTTAATTGTACAGGTTCAACGAGTGATTTAAAAGTAAGTTTATTGTTAATTATACAGGCTCAAAGAGTGATTTAAAAGTAAGTTTATTGTTAATTGTACAGGCTCAAAGAGTGATTTAAAAGTAAGTTTATTGTTAATTGTACAGGCTCAAAGAGTGATTTAAAAGTAAGTTTATTGTTAATTGTACAGGCTCAAAGAGTGATTTAAAAGTAAGTTTATTGTTAATTATACAGGCTCAAAGAATGATTTAAAAGTAAGCTTATTTTTAATTATACAGGCTCAAAGAGTGATTTAAAAGTAGGTTTATTGTTAATTGTACAGGCTCAAAGAGTGATTTAAAAGTAAGTTTATTGTTAATTGTACAGGCTCAAAGAGTGATTTAAAAGTAAGTTTATTGTTAATTGTACAGGCTCAAAGAGTGATTTAAAAGTAAGTTTATTGTTAATTGTACAGGCTCAACGAGTGATTTAAAAGTAAGTTTATTGTTAATTGTACAGGCTCAAAGAGTGATTTAAAAGTAAGTTTATTGTTAATTGTACAGGCTCAAAGAGTGATTTAAAAGTAAGTTTATTGTTAATTGTACAGGCTCAAAGAGTGATTTAAAAGTAGGTTTATTGTTAATTGTACAGGCTCAAAGAGTGATTTAAAAGTAAGTTTATTGTTAATTGTACAGGCTCAAAGAGTGATTTAAAAGTAAGTTTATTGTTAATTGTACAGGCTCAAAGAGTGATTTAAAAGTAAGTTTATTTTTATTGTACAGGCTCAAAGAGTGATTTAAAAGTAAGTTTATTGTTAATTATACAGGCCCAAAGAGTGATTTAAAAGTAAGTTTATTGTTAATTGTACAGGCTCAAAGAGTGATTTAAAAGTAAGTTTATTGTTAATTGTACAGGCTCAAAGAGTGATTTAAAAGTAAGTTTATTGTTAATTGTACAGGCTCAAAGAGTGATTTAAAAGTAAGTTTATTGTTAATTGTACAGGCTCAAAGAGTGATTTAAAAGTAGGTTTATTGTTAATTGTACAGGCTCAAAGAGTGATTTAAAAGTAAGTTTATTGTTAATTATACAGGCTCAAAGAGTGATTTAAAAGTAAGTTTATTGTTAATTATACAGGCTCAAAGAGTGATTTAAAAGTAAGTTTATTGTTAATTGTACAGGCTCAAAGAGTGATTTAAAAGTAAGTTTATTGTTAATTGTACAGGCTCAAAGAGTGATTTAAAAGAAGGTTTATTGTTAATTGTACAGGCTCAAAGAGTGATTTAAAAGTAGGTTTATTGTTAATTGTACAGGCTCAAAGAGTGATTTAAAAGTAAGTCTATTGTTAATTATACAAGCTCAAAGAGTGATTTAAAAGTAGGTTTATTGTTAATTATACAGGCTCAAAGAGTGATTTAAAAGTAAGTTTATTGTTAATTATACAGGCTCAACGGGTAATTTAAAAGTAGGTTTATTGTTAATTGTACAGGCTCGAAGAGTGATTTAAAAGTAAGTTTATTGTTAATTATACAGGCTCAACGGGTGATCTAAAAGTAGGTTTATTGTTAATTGTACAGGCTCAAAGAGTGATTTAAAAGTAAGTTTATTGTTAATTGTACAGGCTCAAATAGTGATTTAAAAGTAGGTTTATTGTTAATTATACAGTCTCAAAGAGTGATTTAAAAGTAGGTTTATTGTTAATTGTACAGGCTCAAAGAGTGATTTAAAAGTAGGTTTATTGTTAATTATACAGGCTCAAAGAGTGATTTAAAAGTAGGTTTATTGTTAATTATACAGGCTCAAAGAGTGATTTAAAAGTAAGTTTATTGTTAATTGTACAGGCTCAAAGAGTGATTTAAAAGTAAGTTTATTGTTAATTGTACAGGCTCAAAGAGTGATTTAAAAGTAAGTTTATTGTTAATTGTACAGGCCCAAAGAGTAATTTAAAAGTAAGTTTATTGTTAATTGTACAGGCTCAAAGAGTGATTTAAAAGTAGGTTTATTGTTAATTATACAGGCTCAAAGAGTGATTTAAAAGTAGGTTTATTGTTAATTGTACAGGCTCAAAGAGTGATTTAAAAGTAGGTTTATTGTTAATTATACAGGCTCAAAGAGTGATTTAAAAGTAAGTTTATTGTTAATTGTACAGGCTCAAAGAGTGATTTAAAAGTAGGTTTATTGTTAATTGTACAGGCTCAAAGAGTGATTTAAAAGTAGGTTTATTGTTAATTATACAGGCTCAAAGAGTGATTTAAAAGTAAGTTTATTGTTAATTGTACAGGCCCAAAGAGTAATTTAAAAGCAAGTTTATTGTTAATTGTACAAGCTCAAAGAGTGATTTAAAAGTAAGCTTATTGTTAATTATACAGGCTCAAAGAGTGATTTAAAAGTAAGTTTATTGTTAATTGTACAGGCTCAAAGAGTGATTTAAAAGTAGGTTTATTGTTAATTATACAGGCTCAAAGAGTGATTTAAAAGTAAGTTTATTGTTAATTGTACAGGCTCAAAGAGTGATTTAAAAGTAAGCTTATTTTTAATTATACAGGCTCAAAGAGTGATTTAAAAGTAAGTTTATCGTTAATTATAAAGGCTCAAAGAGTGATTTAAAAGTAAGCTTATTGTTAATTATACAGGCTCAAAGAGTGATTTAAAAGTAAGTTTATTGTTAATTGTACAGGCTCAAAGAGTGATTTAAAAGTAGGTTTATTGTTAATTATACAGGCTCAAAGAGTGATTTAAAAGTAGGTTTATTGTTAATTATACAGGTTCAAAGAGTGATTTAAAAGTAAGTTTATTGTTAATTATACAGGCTCAAAGAGTGATTTAAAAGTAGGTTTATTGTTAATTATACAGGCTCAAAGAGTGATTTAAAAGTAGGTTTATTGTTAATTATACAGGCTCAAAGAGTGATTTAAAAGTAAGTTTATTGTTAATTATACAGGCTCAAAGAGTGATTTAAAAGTAAGTTTATTGTTAATTGTACAGGCTCAAAGAGTGATTTAAAAGTAGGTTTATTGTTAATTATACAGGCTCAAAGAGTGATTTAAAAGTAGGTTTATTGTTAATTATACAGGCTCAAAGAGTGATTTAAAAGTAAGTTTATTGTTAATTATACAGGCTCAAAGAGTGATTTAAAAGTAGGTTTATTGTTAATTGTACAGGCTCAAAGAGTGATTTAAAAGTAAGTTTATTGTTAATTGTACAGGCTCAAAGAGTGATTTAAAAGTAAGTTTATTGTTAATTGTACAGGCTCAAAGAGTGATTTAAAAGTAAGTTTATTGTTAATTGTACAGGCTCAAAGAGTGATTTAAAAGTAAGTTTATTGTTAATTGTACAGGCTCAAAGAGTGATTTAAAAGTAGGTTTATTGTTAATTGTACAGGCTCAAAGAGTGATTTAAAAGTAAGTTTATTGTTAATTGTACAGGCTCAAAGAGTGATTTAAAAGTAGGTTTATTGTTAATTGTACAGGCTCAAAGAGTGATTTAAAAATAGGTTTATTGTTAATTGTACAGGCTCAAAGAGTGATTTAAAAGTAAGTTTATTGTTAATTGTACAGGCTCAAAGAGTGATTTAAAAGTAGGTTTATTGTTAATTGTACAGGCTCAAAGAGTGATTTAAAAGTAAGTTTATTGTTAATTGTACAGGCTCAAAGAGTGATTTAAAAATAAGTTTATTGTTAATTGTACAGGCTCAAAGAGTGATTTAAAAGTAAGTTTATTGTTAATTGTACAGGCTCAAAGAGTGATTTAAAAGTAAGTTTATTGTTAATTGTACAGGCTCAAAGAGTGATTTAAAAGTAAGTTTATTGTTAATTATACAGGCTCAAAGAGTGATTTAAAAGTTGGTTTATTGTTAATTGTACAGGCTCAAAGAGTGATTTAAAAGTAAGTTTATTGTTAATTGTACAGGCTCAAAGAGTGATTTAAAAGTAGGTTTATTGTTAATTGTACAGGCTCAAAGAGTGATTTAAAAGTAAGTTTATTGTTAATTGTACAGGCTCAAAGAGTGATTTAAAAGTAAGTTTATTGTTAATTGTACAGGCTCAAAGAGTGATTTAAAAGTAAGTTTATTGTTAATTGTACAGGCTCAAAGAGTGATTTAAAAGTAAGTTTATTGTTAATTGTACAGGCTCAAAGAGTGATTTAAAAGTAAGTTTATTGTTAATTGTACAGGCTCAAAGAGTGATTTAAAAGTAAGTTTATTGTTAATTGTACAGGCTCAAAGAGTGATTTAAAAGTAAGTTTATTGTTAATTATACAGGCTCAAAGAGTGATTTAAAAGTAGGTTTATTGTTAATTGTACAGGCTCAAAGAGTGATTTAAAAGTAAGTTTATTGTTAATTGTACAGGTTCAACGAGTGATTTAAAAGTAAGTTTATTGTTAATTATACAGGCTCAAAGAGTGATTTAAAAGTAAGTTTATTGTTAATTGTACAGGCTCAAAGAGTGATTTAAAAGTAAGTTTATTGTTAATTGTACAGGCTCAAAGAGTGATTTAAAAGTAAGTTTATTGTTAATTATACAGGCTCAAAGAATGATTTAAAAGTAAGCTTATTTTTAATTATACAGGCTCAAAGAGTGATTTAAAAGTAAGTTTATTGTTAATTGTACAGGCTCAAAGAGTGATTTAAAAGTAAGTTTATTGTTAATTGTACAGGCTCAAAGAGTGATTTAAAAGTAAGTTTATTGTTAATTGTACAGGCTCAAAGAGTGATTTAAAAGTAAGTTTATTGTTAATTGTACAGGCTCAACGAGTGATTTAAAAGTAAGTTTATTGTTAATTGTACAGGCTCAAAGAGTGATTTAAAAGTAAGTTTATTGTTAATTGTACAGGCTCAAAGAGTGATTTAAAAGTAAGTTTATTGTTAATTGTACAGGCTCAAAGAGTGATTTAAAAGTAGGTTTATTGTTAATTGTACAGGCTCAAAGAGTGATTTAAAAGTAAGTTTATTGTTAATTGTACAGGCTCAAAGAGTGATTTAAAAGTAAGTTTATTGTTAATTGTACAGGCTCAAAGAGTGATTTAAAAGTAAGTTTATTTTTATTGTACAGGCTCAAAGAGTGATTTAAAAGTAAGTTTATTGTTAATTATACAGGCCCAAAGAGTGATTTAAAAGTAAGTTTATTGTTAATTGTACAGGCTCAGAGAGTGATTTAAAAGTAAGTTTATTGTTAATTGTACAGGCTCAAAGAGTGATTTAAAAGTAAGTTTATTGTTAATTGTACAGGCTCAAAGAGTGATTTAAAAGTAAGTTTATTGTTAATTGTACAGGCTCAAAGAGTGATTTAAAAGTAGGTTTATTGTTAATTGTACAGGCTCAAAGAGTGATTTAAAAGTAAGTTTATTGTTAATTATACAGGCTCAAAGAGTGATTTAAAAGTAAGTTTATTGTTAATTATACAGGCTCAAAGAGTGATTTAAAAGTAAGTTTATTGTTAATTGTACAGGCTCAAAGAGTGATTTAAAAGTAAGTTTATTGTTAATTGTACAGGCTCAAAGAGTGATTTAAAAGAAGGTTTATTGTTAATTGTACAGGCTCAAAGAGTGATTTAAAAGTAGGTTTATTGTTAATTGTACAGGCTCAAAGAGTGATTTAAAAGTAAGTTTATTGTTAATTATACAAGCTCAAAGAGTGATTTAAAAGTAGGTTTATTGTTAATTATACAGGCTCAAAGAGTGATTTAAAAGTAAGTTTATTGTTAATTATACAGGCTCAACGGGTAATTTAAAAGTAGGTTTATTGTTAATTGTACAGGCTCGAAGAGTGATTTAAAAGTAAGTTTATTGTTAATTATACAGGCTCAACGGGTGATCTAAAAGTAGGTTTATTGTTAATTGTACAGGCTCAAAGAGTGATTTAAAAGTAAGTTTATTGTTAATTGTACAGGCTCAAAGAGTGATTTAAAAGTAGGTTTATTGTTAATTATACAGGCTCAAAGAGTGATTTAAAAGTAGGTTTATTGTTAATTGTACAGGCTCAAAGAGTGATTTAAAAGTAGGTTTATTGTTAATTATACAGGCTCAAAGAGTGATTTAAAAGTAGGTTTATTGTTAATTATACAGGCTCAAAGAGTGATTTAAAAGTAGGTTTATTGTTAATTATACAGGCTCAAAGAGTGATTTAAAAGTAAGTTTATTGTTAATTGTACAGGCTCAAAGAGTGATTTAAAAGTAGGTTTATTGTTAATTGTACAGGCTCAAAGAGTGATTTAAAAGTAAGTTTATTGTTAATTGTACAGGCCCAAAGAGTAATTTAAAAGTAAGTTTATTGTTAATTGTACAGGCTCAAAGAGTAATTTAAAAGTAAGCTTATTGTTTATTATACAGGCTCAAAGAGTGATTTAAAAGTAAGTTTATTGTTAATTGTACAGGCTCAAAGAGTGATTTAAAAGTAGGTTTATTGTTAATTATACAGGCTCAAAGAGTGATTTAAAAGTAGGTTTATTGTTAATTGTACAGGCTCAAAGAGTGATTTAAAAGTAAGTTTATTGTTAATTGTACAGGCTCAAAGAGTGATTTAAAAGTAGGTTTATTGTTAATTGTACAGGCTCAAAGAGTGATTTAAAAGTAGGTTTATTGTTAATTATACAGGCTCAAAGAGTGATTTAAAAGTAAGTTTATTGTTAATTGTACAGGCCCAAAGAGTAATTTAAAAGTAAGTTTATTGTTAATTGTACAAGCTCAAAGAGTGATTTAAAAGTAAGCTTATTGTTAATTATACAGGCTCAAAGAGTGATTTAAAAGTAAGTTTATTGTTAATTGTACAGGCTCAAAGAGTGATTTAAAAGTAGGTTTATTGTTAATTATACAGGCTCAAAGAGTGATTTAAAAGTAAGTTTATTGTTAATTGTACAGGCTCAAAGAGTGATTTAAAAGTAAGCTTATTTTTAATTATACAGGCTCAAAGAGTGATTTAAAAGTAAGTTTATCGTTAATTATACAGGCTCAAAGAGTGATTTAAAAGTAAGCTTATTGTTAATTATACAGGCTCAAAGAGTGATTTAAAAGTAAGTTTATTGTTAATTGTACAGGCTCAAAGAGTGATTTAAAAGTAGGTTTATTGTTAATTATACAGGCTCAAAGAGTGATTTAAAAGTAGGTTTATTGTTAATTATACAGGTTCAAAGAGTGATTTAAAAGTAAGTTTATTGTTAATTATACAGGCTCAAAGAGTGATTTAAAAGTAAGTTTATTGTTAATTATACAGGCTCAAAGAGTGATTTAAAAGTAGGTTTATTGTTAATTATACAGGCTCAAAGAGTGATTTAAAAGTAAGTTTATTGTTAATTATACAGGCTCAAAGAGTGATTTAAAAGTAAGTTTATTGTTAATTGTACAGGCTCAAAGAGTGATTTAAAAGTAGGTTTATTGTTAATTATACAGGCTCAAAGAGTGATTTAAAAGTAGGTTTATTGTTAATTATACAGGCTCAAAGAGTGATTTAAAAGTAAGTTTATTGTTAATTATACAGGCTCAAAGAGTGATTTAAAAGTAGGTTTATTGTTAATTATACAGGCTCAAAGAGTGATTTAAAAGTAGGTTTATTGTTAATTGTACAGGCTCAAAGAGTGATTTAAAAGTAAGTTTATTGTTAATTATACAGGCTCAAAGAGTGATTTAAAAGTAAGTTTATTGTTAATTATACAGGCTCAAAGAGTGATTTAAAAGTAGGTTTATTGTTAATTATACAGGCTCAAAGAGTGATTTAAAAGTAAGTTTATTGTTAATTATACAGGCTCAAAGAGTGATTTAAAAGTAGGTTTATTGTTAATTGTACAGGCTCAAAGAGTGATTTAAAAGTAAGTTTATTGTTAATTGTACAGGCTCAAAGAGTGATTTAAAAGTAAGTTTATTGTTAATTGTACAGGCTCAAAGAGTGATTTAAAAGTAAGTTTATTGTTAATTGTACAGGCTCAAAGAGTGATTTAAAAGTAAGTTTATTGTTAATTGTACAGGCTCAAAGAGTGATTTAAAAGTAAGTTTATTGTTAATTGTACAGGCTCAGAGAGTGATTTAAAAGTAAGTTTATTGTTAATTGTACAGGCTCAAAGAGTGATTTAAAAGTAAGTTTATTGTTAATTGTACAGGCTCAAAGAGTGATTTAAAAGTAAGTTTATTGTTAATTGTACAGGCTCAAAGAGTGATTTAAAAGTAAGTTTATTGTTAATTGTACAGGCTCAAAGAGTGATTTAAAAGTAAGTTTATTGTTAATTGTACAGGCTCAAAGAGTGATTTAAAAGTAAGTTTATTGTTAATTGTACAGGCTCAAAGAGTGATTTAAAAGTAAGTTTATTGTTAATTGTACAGGCTCAGAGAGTGATTTAAAAGTAAGTTTATTGTTAATTGTACAGGCTCAAAGAGTGATTTAAAAGTAAGTTTATTGTTAATTGTACAGGCTCAAAGAGTGATTTAAAAGTAAGTTTATTGTTAATTGTACAGGCTCAAAGAGTGATTTAAAAGTAAGTTTATTGTTAATTGTACAGGCTCAAAGAGTGATTTAAAAGTAAGTTTATTGTTAATTGTACAGGCTCAAAGAGTGATTTAAAAGTAAGTTTATTGTTAATTGTACAGGCTCAAAGAGTGATTTAAAAGTAAGTTTATTGTTAATTGTACAGGCTCAAAGAGTGATTTAAAAGTAGGTTTATTGTTAATTGTACAGGCTCAAAGAGTGATTTAAAAGTAAGTTTATTGTTAATTGTACAGGCTCAAAGAGTTATTTAAAAGTAAGTTTATTGTTAATTGTACAGGCTCAAAGAGTGATTTAAAAGTAAGTTTATTGTTAATTGTACAGGCTCAAAGAGTGATTTAAAAGTAAGTTTATTGTTAATTGTACAGGCTCAAAGAGTGATTTAAAAGTAGGTTTATTGTTAATTGTACAGGCTCAAAGAGTGATTTAAAAGTAAGTTTATTGTTAATTGTACAGGCTCAAAGAGTGATTTCTGAATAAAATATCAACACAAGAGTAAAATAGAGAAAAAAGATACATAACAGAGCAGTTTTAGAGAAACACTTTCTTGGTGAAACTGACACTAACTTCTCCTTTGTACCTGGTTGAGTTTGTGACGTAAAGGTGTCTTTGACATTTACTTCACTGAGTTTGGTGCTGTTATGACAACTGTTTTACCTGTTTTGTTCAAGTATTGTTATAAATACTATTATAGTGACAGCCGGAAACTTTGAGCCGTAATGAAAGGGGGAGGTTTGGCGCTTTAAAATCTGATTCAACCCACCATTTCTTTAGAAATGTCTGTACCAAGTCAGGGTCATTACGGTTTTCACAGTTTTCCGGTTGTTGACTGATTTTGTCTGTTTATATACATATGAATTTTGACTTTCCCTTTGTAAGATTGCTCGGAGTTTGGTAATTTTGTTATTACCCTTATATGTGAAAAGAGTTGGTTGACATTACACAAAGTTCAAGAAGTTAATATTGTGTTGTGTATTTATTTTGCTTTTCTTCGTCATGTCGCCAGTTTCTCTGGATTGTCCATTTTTGATTGCATCTTCGGTATTCTCTAACGTTCATTTGCCTGAATGTTTAATTAAAGACGTGCAATTGGAAATTTGCATTTATGCTTTATTTTTACATGAGGTAATTGTAAATTTCGATAATTTTAATAATAAAAAGTGGATTGACTTTTGTCACTTTCCTTTACCAGGAGCCTCGAAAATGTATATGGACAGATCATAAATTAAGATTGACTGAATAAAGAAACAAATATGAGGGCAATCATTATGGCTTTAACTTCTCCATTAACAAAATTATTTTAAAGCGTTCTATCCAGAGTATTGTTGGCAAATGACTTATATACATATCTCTATAAATATAGATGTATAAATATCATCAAAATAATATAGACTAGTTTTAATACAATGTTGATCAGCTGTTTTCATAATCACAAACGATTACGTGTTTTAGCATATATCACATAGGCATAGAGTAAAGAGTTAAAAGTACAACTGAACTGAAGACTGTTGACAGTCTTATGGTCGCTTTAGGATATGTGTTGTATTCGTTATTAAAGCCACTGTGGCGACCTAACATAAAGTACAACATTAATAGTACATGTACTCTACTTTAAAAGTTTCAGATGTTTGTTCATTAACACAAGTGTCATTTCTAAAGATCTGCCACTCCAGGCCCTCAGGTGGTGAGTGAATTTCTGTTCATTAACACAAGTGTCATTTCTAAAGATCTGCCACTCCAGGCCCTCAGGTGGTGAGTGAATTTCTGTTCATTAACACAAGTGTCATTTCTAAAGATCTGCCACTCCAGGCCCTCAGGTGGTGAGTGAATTTCTGTTCATTAACACAAGTGTCATTTCTAAAGATCTGCCACTCCAGGCCCTCAGGTGGTGAGTGAATTTCTGTTCATTAACACAAGTGTCATTTCTAAAGATCTGCCACTCCAGGCCCTCAGGTGGTGAGTGAATTTCTGTTCATTAACACAAGTGTCATTTCTAAAGATCTGCCACTCCAGGCCCTCAGGTGGTGAGTGAATTTCTGTTCATTAACACAAGTGTCATTTCTAAAGATCTGCCACTCCAGGCCCTCAGGTGGTGAGTGAATTTCTGTTCATTAACACAAGTGTCATTTCTAAAGATCTGCCACTCCAGGCCCTCAGGTGGTGAGTGAATTTCTGTTCATTAACACAAGTGTCATTTCTAAAGATCTGCCACTCCAGGCCTTCGGGTGGTGAGTGAATTTCTGTTCTTTAACACAAGTGTCATTTCTAAAGATCTGCCACTCCAGGCCCTCAGGTGGTGAGTGAATTTCTGTTCATTAACACAAGTGTCATTTCTAAAGATCTGCCACTCCAGGCCCTCAGGTGGTGAGTGGATGTCTGTTCTTTAACACAAGTGTCATTTCTAAAGATCTGCCACTCCAGGCCCTCAGGTGGTGAGTGAATTTCTGTTCTTTAACACAAGTGTCATTTCTAAAGATCTGCCACTCCAGGCCCTCAGGTGGTGAGTGAATTTCTGTTCATTAACACAAGTGTCATTTCTAAAGATCTGCCACTCCAGGCCCTCAGGTGGTGAGTGAATTTCTGTTCTTAACACAAGTGTCATTTCTAAAGATCTGCCACTCCAGGCCCTCAGGTGGTGAGTGAATTTCTGTTCATTAACACAAGTGTCATTTCTAAAGATCTGCCACTCCAGGCCCTCAGGTGGTGAGTGGATGTCTGTTTACATTACCACTATATAAATTAGCTGAACAAATATGTAGTATTGTGTTTTAGAACACATACATGTAGACGAAAACAATTAAAAAGTTATAGACATTTGTGTAGTTTCTTCTAATCAATTATTCCATATGTATCAAATGTTTACGGGGCCCGAGTGGCTCAATGAGTTGGGTCGTTGGATCTAGCAACTCATACAAACATATCACCAATACGGCGTGGGTTCGTTCCCGGCTTTGTAAATTACAAAAAGGGTGCACTCGACTCGCAGCCGCAAGTGATAAAGCTTTCCAGTTGCTTGCCCATGGTCGGTGATTCTCTCCGGGTACTCCGGCTTCCTCCACCACTAAAACTGGTCGCCATGATGTAGCTGAAATATTGTTGAAAGTGGCGTTAAAACACCAAAAATCAAATCAATCAAAATCAAATGTTTACGCTCATCAAACTAGATTAACCCCGCCACTTTTTATTGTAACGCCTGTAACAAGTCAGGAAAGTTAGTCATAAATATATGTGTTACGGATATCGATTTAGCTTCTGTTTCTACGAGTTTTCTATTAGATTATAGAACTGTTCTGACGTTGTAGACTTGTTTCGTAGTTTTATGATAACTCAACCCTGTTTATTGTCAACATTTGTGTTGTTGGACTCAGCAGGAAGAAATGTACATTGTTAATGATATTTTATAGTATGCATAGAAACATAATATAACAATAATAGTAATGAATAAGGGTAATAACAAAATTACCGAACTCCGAACAATCTTACAAAGGGAAAGTCAAAACTCATAATTATATAAACAGACAAAATCAGTCAACAACCGGAAAACTGTTAAAACCGTAATGATCCTGACTTGGTACAGGCATTTCTAAAGAAATGGTGGGTTGAATCAGATTTTAAGGCGCCAAACCTCCCGCTCTCATTAAGCGAATTGATTTGGAAATGCTTAATATCAACTTTAACATTGATATAAAATACAGAATACAATTTCTTATGAAGTGTCCTCGTATATTGTCCAGACTGTGATTTAGACACCATTACAGTTCAAGAGAGTTATATATAGGAATTGTTTGCTAACGAATGTCGATATTTTTACAACGTTTCTTGCCTGTAGACAATTTCTTCTTTTGGAAAGACCGCTAATAATGACCTTGGATTTGTATATGTAAGACTTTTATTACTGTTATTTTATTCTTCGTGTTGCTGTCGTTTGTCTAAATTGTATGGTTAAAAAATTAACCTAACTTACCTTTTAATAGATTCATGTACTTCACAGCAGACATAGCTGATGACTACATATTGTACCCCATTTATAATTGCTATTATGCACATTATTACTTTGTTATCAAAGACTAGAGACATGTCCTCAATACAATGACCTCAGTTAATACTTTTTTCTCGTATATTACTGACATGTCCTCAATACCATGACATTCGTTACTACTTTCTTATCAAAGACCACAAACATGTCCTCAACGTCATGACTTCCGTTACTACTTTCTTATCAAAGATTACTGACATGTCCTCAATACCATGACATTCGTTACTACTTTCTTATCAAAGATTACTGACATGTCCTCAATACCATGACATTCGTTACTACTTTCTTATCAAAGATTACTGACATGTCTTCAATTCCATAACTTTCGTTACTTCTTTCTTATCAAAGATTACCGACATGTCCTCAATACCATAACTTTCGTTACTTCTTTCTTATCAAAGATTACCGACATGTCCTCAATACCATGACTTCCGTTATTAATTTCTTATCAAAGATTACTAACATGCCCTCAATACCATGACTTCCGTTGCTATTTTGCCATCAAACACTACATACATGTCTGCAATATCATGAATTTCGCTATAACTTTGTTCTAAAAGATTACTGACATGTCCTCAATACAGTTTTATCTGTTCTTCTTCGATATATAGATTCTGATTGCCCCTTTAGTATCTTCAAACTCTTCTTCCGTTACTACTTTACCATTAAAGATTACTGACATGTCCTCAATATCATGACTTCCGTTACTACTTTACCATTAAATATTTCTGACATGTCCTCAATATCATGAATTCCGTTACTACTTTACCATTAAAGATTACTGACATGTCCTCAATACCATGACTTCCGTTACTACTTTACCATTAAAGATTACTGACATGTCCTCAATACCATGACTTCCGTTACTACTTTACCATTAAAGATTACTGACATGTCCTCAATGCCATGACTTCCGTTACTACTTTACCATTAAAGATTACTGACATGTCCTCAATACCATGACTTCCGTTACTACTTTACCATTAAAGATTACTAACATGTCCTCAATACCATGAATTCCGTTACTATTTTACCATTAAAGATTACTGACATGTCATCAATACCATGACTTCCGTTACTACTTTACCATTAAAGATTACTGACATGTCCTCAATACCATGACTTCCGTTACTACTTTACCATTAAAGATTACTGACATGTCCTCAATACCATGACTTCGGTTACTACTTTACCATTAAAGATTACTGACATGTCCTCAATACCATGACTTCCGTTACTACTTTACCATTAAAGATTACTGACATGTCCTTAATACCATGAATTCCGTTACTACTTTACCATTAAAGATTACTGACATGTCCTCAATACCATGACTTCCGTTACTACTTTACCATTAAAGATTACTGACATGTCCTCAATACCATGAATTCCATTACTACTTTACCATTAAAGATTACTGACATGTCCTCAATACCATGAATTCCGTTACTACTTTACCATTAAAGATTACTGACATGTCCTTAATACCATGAATTCCGTTACTACTTTACCATTAAAGATTACTGACATGTCCTCAATACCATGTATTCCGTTAATACTTTACCATTAAATATTACTGACATGTCCTCAATACCATTAATTCCGTTACTACTTTACCATTAAAGATTACTGACATGTCCTCAATACCATGACTTCCGTTACTACTTTACCATTAAAGATTACTGACATGTCCTCAATACCATGAATTCCGTTACTACTTTACCATTAAAGATTACTGACATGTCCTCAATACCATGACTTCCGTTACTACTTTACCATTAAAGATTACTGACATGTCCTTAATACCATGAATTCCGTTACTACTTTACCATTAAAGATTACTGACATGTCCTCAATACCATGAATTCCGTTAATACTTTACCATTAAATATTACTGACATGTCCTCAATACCATGAATTCCGTTACTACTTTACCATTAAAGATTACTGACATGTCCTCAATACCATGACTTCCGTTACTACTTTACCATTAAAGATTACTGACATGTCCTCAATACCATGAATTCCGTTACTACTTTACCATTAAAGATTACTGACATGTCCTCAATACCATGACTTCCGTTACTACTTTACCATTAAAGATTACTGACATGTCATCAATACCATGAATTCCGTTACTACTTTACCATTAAAGATTACTGACATGTCCTCAATACCATGACTTCCGTTACTACTTTACCATTAAAGATTACTGACATGTCCTCAGTACCATGAATTCCGTTACTACTTTACCATTAAAGATTACCGACATGTCATCAATACCATGAATTCCGTTACTACTTTACCATTAAAGATTACTGACATGTCCTCAGTACCATGAATTCCGTTACTACTTTACCATTAAAGATTACTGATATGTCCTCAATACCATGAATTCCGTTACTACTTTACCATTAAAGATTACTGACATGTCCTCAATACCATGACTTCCGTTACTACTTTACCATTAAAGATTACTGACATGTCCTTAATACCATGAATTCCGTTACTACTTTACCATTAAAGATTACTGACATGTCCTCAATACCATGAATTCCGTTAATACTATACCATTAAATATTACTGACATGTCCTCAATACCATGAATTCCGTTACTACTTTACCATTAAAGATTACTGACATGTCCTCAATACCATGACTTCCGTTACTACTTTACCATTAAAGATTACTGACATGTCCTCAATACCATGACTTCCGTTACTACTTTACCATTAAAGATTACTGACATGTCCTCAATACCATGACTTCCGTTACTACTTTACCATTAAAGATTACTGACATGTCCTCAATACCATGACTTCCGTTACTACTTTACCATTAAAGATTACTGACATGTCCTCAGTACCATGAATTCCGTTACTACTTTACCATTAAAGATTACCGACATGTCATCAATACCATGAATTCCGTTACTACTTTACCATTAAAGATTACTGACATGTCCTCAGTACCATGAATTCCGTTACTACTTTACCATTAAAGATTACTGATATGGCCTCAATACCATGAATTCCGTTACTACTTTACCATTAAAGATTACTGACATGTCCTCAATACCATGACTTCCGTTACTACTTTACCATTAAAGATTACTGACATGTCCTCAGTACCATGAATTCCGTTACTACTTTACCATTAAAGATTACCGACATGTCATCAATACCATGAATTCCGTTACTACTTTACCATTAAAGATTACTGACATGTCCTCAGTACCATGAATTCCGTTACTACTTTACCATTAAAGATTACTGACATGTCCTCAATACCATGACTTCCGTTACTACTTTACCATTAAAGATTACTGACATGTCCTCAATACCATGAATTCCGTTACTACTTTACCATTAAAGATGACCGACATGTCATCAATACCATGACTTCCGTTACTACTTTACCATTAAAGATTACTGACATGTTCTCAATACCATGAATTCCGTTACTACTTTACCATTAAAGATTACTGACATGTCCTCAATACCATGAATTCCGTTACTACTTTACCATTAAAGATTACTGACATGTCCTCAATACCATGAATTCCGTTACTACTTTACCATTAAAGATTACTGACATGTCATCAATACCATGAATTCCGTTACTACTTTACCATTAAAGATTACTGACATGTCCTCAGTACCATGAATTCCGTTACTACTTTACCATTAAAGATTACCGACATGTCATCAATACCATGAATTCCGTTACTACTTTACCATTAAAGATTACTGACATGTCCTCAGTACCATGAATTCCGTTACTACTTTACCATTAAAGATTACTGATATGTCCTCAATACCATGACTTCCGTTACTACTTTACCATTAAAGATTACTGACATGTCATCAATACCATGACTTCCGTTACTACTTTACCATTAAAGATTACTGACATGTCCTTAATACCATGAATTCCGTTACTACTTTACCATTAAAGATTACTGACATGTCCTCAATACCATGAATTCCGTTAATACTATACCATTAAATATTACTGACATGTCCTCAATACCATGAATTCCGTTACTACTTTACCATTAAAGATTACTGACATGTCCTCAATACCATGACTTCCGTTACTACTTTACCATTAAAGATTACTGACATGTCCTCAATACCATGAATTCCGTTACTACTTTACCATTAAAGATTACTGACATGTCCTCAATACCATGACTTCCGTTACTACTTTACCATTAAAGATTACTGACATGTCATCAATACCATGAATTCCGTTACTACTTTACCATTAAAGATTACTGACATGTCCTCAATACCATGACTTCCGTTACTACTTTACCATTAAAGATTACTGACATGTCCTCAGTACCATGAATTCCGTTACTACTTTACCATTAAAGATTACCGATATGTCATCAATACCATGAATTCCGTTACAACTTTACCATTAAAGATTACTGACATGTCCTCAGTACCATGAATTCCGTTACTACTTTACCATTAAAGATTACTGATATGTCCTCAATACCATGAATTCCGTTACTACTTTACCATTAAAGATTACTGACATGTCCTCAATACCATGACTTCCGTTACTACTTTACCATTAAAGATTACTGACATGTCCTCAGTACCATGAATTCCGTTACTACTTTACCATTAAAGATTACCGACATGTCATCAATACCATGAATTCCGTTACTACTTTACCATTAAAGATTACTGACATGTCCTCAGTACCATGAATTCCGTTACTACTTTACCATTAAAGATTACTGACATGTCCTCAGTACCATGAATTCCGTTACTACTTTACCATTAAAGATTACTGACATGTCCTCAATACCATGAATTCCGTTACTACTTTATCATTAAAGATTACTGACATGTGTTCAGTACCATGAATTCCGTTACTACTTTACCATTAAAGATTACTGATATGTCCTCAATACCATGAATTCCGTTACTACTTTACCATTAAAGATTACTGACATGTCCTCAGTACCATGAATTCCGTTACTACTCTACCATTAAAGATTACTGACATGTCATCAATACCATGAATTCCGTTACTAATTTACCATTAAAGATTACTGACATGTCCTCAGTACCATGAATTCCGTTACTACTTTACCATTAAAGATTACTGATATGTCCTCAATACCATGAATTCCGTTACTACTTTACCATTAAAGATTACTGACATGTCCTCAATACCATGACTTCCGTTACTACTTTACCATTAAAGATTACTGACATGTCCTCAGTACCATGAATTCCGTTACTACTTTACCATTAAAGATTACCGACATGTCATCAATACCATGAATTCCGTTACTACTTTACCATTAAAGATTACTGACATGTCCTCAGTACCATGAATTCCGTTACTACTTTACCATTAAAGATTACTGATATGTCCTCAATACCATGAATTACGTTACTACTTTACCATTAAAGATTACTGACATGTCCTCAGTACCATGAATTCCGTTACTACTTTACCATTAAAGATTACTGACATGTCATCAATACCATGAATTCCGTTACTACTTTACCATTAAAGATTACTGACATGTCCTCAATACCATGAATTCCGTTACTACTTTACCATTAAAGATTACTGACATGTCCTCAATACCATGAATTCCGTTATTACTTTACCATTAAAGATTACTGACATGTCCTCAGTACCATGAATTCCGTTACTACTTTACCATTAAAGATTAACGACATGTCATCAATACCATGAATTCCGTTACTACTTTACCATTAAAGATTACTGACATGTCCTCAGTACCATGAATTCCGTTACTACTTTACCATTAAAGATTACTGACATGTCATCAATACCATGAATTCCGTTACTACTTTACCATTAAAGATTACTGACATGTCCTCAGTACCATGAATTCCGTTACTACTTTACCATTAAAGATTACTGATATGTCCTCAATACCATGAATTCCGTTACTACTTTACCATTAAAGATTACTGACATGTCCTCAATACCATGACTTCCGTTACTACTTTACCATTAAAGATTACTGACATGTCCTCAATACCATGAATTCCGTTACTACTTTACCATTAAAGATTACCGACATGTCATCAATACCATGAATTCCGTTACTACTTTACCATTAAAGATTACTGACATGTCCTCAGTACCATGAATTCCGTTACTACTTTACCATTAAAGATTACTGATATGTCCTCAATACCATGAATTCCGTTACTACTTTACCATTAAAGATTACTGACATGTCCTCAGTACCATGAATTCCGTTACTACTTTACCATTAAAGATTACTGACTTGTCCTCAATACCATGAATTCCGTTACTACTTTACCATTAAAGATTACTGACATGTCCTCAATACCATGAATTCCGTTACTACTTTACCATTAAAGATTACTGACATGTCCTCAATACCATGAATTCCGTTATTACTTTACCATTAAAGATTACTGACATGTCCTCAGTACCATGAATTCCGTTACTACTTTACCATTAAAGATTACTGACATGTCATCAATACCATGAATTCCGTTACTACTTTACCATTAAAGATTACTGACATGTCCTCAGTACCATGAATTCCGTTACTACTTTACCATTAAAGATTACTGACATGTCCTTAATACCATGACTTCCGTTACTACTTTACCATTAAAGATTACTGACATGTCCTTAATACCATGAATTCCGTTACTACTTTACCATTAAAGATTACTGATATGTCCTCAATACCATGACTTCCGTTACTACTTTACCATTAAAGATTACTGACATGTCCTTAATACCATGACTTCCGTTATTACTTTACCATTAAAGATTACTGACATGTCATCAATACCATGAATTCCGTTATTACTTCATTTTCCTCTACGTGTATGGGGATTTATACTTTATATTTCCAACGTTTCGTTTAAAGCGCTTTTAAAAAGCTATCAATATCATATGTTTTAATATGCAATACGGTTTACATCAATGACTAGACATAGGAATGCTAAATAATATCCAACCTTTTATATATTGTCAACGTATATTACAGAACATCATCTCTGTTTAATTGTCAACGTATATGACAGGATGTCCTGTTTAATTGGTATTTGACTCAGTTCTCAGCTTCTATTAGTGATATAACTATCCCTGACTAAAACTGACTGTCACATTATCTGAGTAAATTGATGATAATGTAACGAGATATCGATAATAGAAAATAGCTTCCATGAAAGAAAAATCGATTCATTACTTCAAGTGTAATTTATCATTTCTTTGTGTATTATAAACTATCATAGTTTTACACATTAAACCAATTAATTTGTCTAATTATAGGTCAACCCCGTCTTAACTAGGGTAAATTATGTTTGATTGTATACTATTTTACAGTTTGGTGTGTCTAGCTGTTGTCCATCAACAGTTTTGTTCCGTTTCTGTTTCTGATTTTTAAGAAGCGCTTCGTACGCACTAAATTAGATATTTACGTTTTTATTTCAATAATATTTCTTTATTATATAAAAGAAAAAAACCAAAAAGACACAAAACACTACACAGAACAACTAAAGATTTGGCAACGTGATCTCCACTAAAAAACCGGGAGTGAACTCAGGTACTTCGGAAGGGTAAATGATCTGTTTATATGTCACACGTCGTATTTCTATTGTTCAAAATTCAGTAATAATTCGTGAATGAAGTAGGACAGGATTATGACTACAACAAACGGAACATGTCCATGGTCATGGGTATCAAAATCATGATGGCGTCATGGGTGTCAAAATCATGATGGCGTCATGGGTGTCAAAATCATGGTGGTGTCGTGGGTGTCAAAATCATGATGGCGTCATGGGTGTCAAAATCATGATGGCGTCATGGGTGTCAAAATCATGATGGCGTCATGGGTATCAAAATCATGATGGCGTCATGGGTATCAAAATCATGATGGCGTCATGGGTATCAAAATCATGATGGCGTCATGGGTATCAAAATCATAATGGCGTCATGGGTATCAAAATCATGATGGCGTCATGTGTATCAAAATCATGATGGCGTCATGGGTATCAACATCATGATGGCGTCATGGGTATCAAAATCATGATGGCTCCCGTAAACCGTTCAAGCGTAATGACTTCAACTTAACAGGTAGGAGTGGGTGTCGGCTTGTTTGTGTGTGATGAATCAACCATACCATTCACCCTTAATATAGGACATCAATGAGTATCCTCAATTTTGCAGAACGCTGAATTGGTTGTATGTAGACGACAAGCACTAAGCAGCAGTTTGGCCATTGTGTTGCCTGTTCTTCTTCCATATTCTGATTCTGATTATCTTCAAGCTCTTCTTATGTATGATGACGGCCTGTTAAAAGACGTTATCTTCAAACCATATTTACCACTAATCAGCCTTCTTCCTTGGTGGATATAAAACATCTGTTTATATGTCCATCCAAGTCCCACGTGTGTACCTCTATGGCTGATTGAATTTAAACCTGTTCTCGTCATAAATTTAGTTCCACATGTGTACCTGTGGGACTGATTGAATGTAAGCTTATTTTTGGCCATTGTGTTGTCTGTTCTTCGATATACAGATTCTGATTACCCCTTTGGTATCTTCAAACTCTTCTTGTTTTCGTCATAGATATAGGATCTGAAATATTGTTTACTTGGCTTAAAACAACAATCAATAAATAATGGAAGACTATCGTCTTACCATAACAAGACAATGAAATCTTTCACGAAAAGAAGTGCCCAATGTAAGGTTTTCGGCAATAAGAAATAATTGTGTGTAGGAATTTATACAATTGTCAAGTTAATAGTATTCATCTTGGGGAAAATGTTTTATTTGATAATAAGAACTCTATTTCAATTAAATGATAGAATCTTGTTTCATTACAATCTAGTTAATTGTATTCAAACAATTTATAGGAGATATTGTCCTGCTTGGATTAATTATAGCAACATATTAAGAATAAACTGGTAGAACGTGCTAAAGTGGGTCACGGGTCACTGAGTAGCATGTGTAGTCATGTGACTTGTCTCATTGGTAATCGGGAAATAGATACGGTTTTGAAAAAACTGTTGATACTCATAAAATATTGATAAATGCAATACAATTTTATGTTTGTCTTCAAGAAATATAATAGACAAAACCATGTGTGAAGTTTTATGACGAAATATCTCCGATTTCTATGTAAATTTACGAGTTGAAGTGGGGAAACACCCACAGGTAATTTTAGCGATGTATTTGTTTTTATCTTGGACAAGAATAATGAGCGTCCTGATTGGATGACCGATTTAAAACACACTGACTCCGCATGGTTTAGCAAAGTTACTCAGGTCAATAGTTTATAAATTTTATATCCCTTGGGAGGGGGAGGGGGGCTATGATGAAAATTTGAAATAAAAACACAGGACCAGACTTTAAGCAAAAATAATAATCCAGGATTAGTTTTTTATTAAAAAAAAATCCAGGACCCTGTGTCCATTATTGTTTTTTTAAGTTAATGATATGAAATATTGACATCCACACTTGCCTTTTGGACAGCACTTTTCTGTGTCCACACTTGTATACTTATAATTAAATCTGGTAGTAATACAATACCCATTGAGAGGACAATGGCAGACATTATACATAAACATGGTAATGATGTATAAAACACTGAAATGTCGGGTTGCATGCCATTCAACGTAAAAATCAACATCCGTCTCCTTTGAGGATTCTGGGAAATATAATGTCTGTTGTGATTGACACCGTCATTTATAACCTCCGACAAAACTTAAATTGGAATTTGATCTCAAGGATTATATTCTCATTCTTTCCACGTAACTCAATTTAAAGTAAAATTTAATATGTTCAACGCTGCAGCACGTATCAAACATAATAGTTTATGTTTCAAAATTTAATTACGAAAATGCTCAAGTGTATTTCTTTCTGAAATTTAAAAACAGCAGAAAAGACCAAATAACTGTTTTTGTTATTGAAACATTTTGAATTCTTTGAAATCCACTACGTTTCTTCTTCATCGTGTGCTTGATTTACTGGTACATTTACTGGTACATTTACTGGTACATTTACTGGTACATTTTGGAAGAAAGAAAGAAATATTTCCAATGCGTAGGAAGAATAAGTAAATACTCAATGATATCGGAAGTTTCTTGAATAACGATTTATCAGTGGAAGCATGAAAACTCGCCCCACTACAAAATAACATTAACTATCCCACCTCCTATTCCAACAAACTCGCTCTTTTTAAAACAATATCACATATTATTGAAAAAGAATTAAGTGAATTGCAATTTATTAATATAACAACCTTTCAAATTGTTGCGAGTTGGATATCAGGAATTTGTTCGATATTGTCCAGCTTACATTAATTCTTTCTTTAATATACAGACAATTTGTTATTACAGACAGAATAAACGTATGTGTTATACTAGAACTAATACAGATCAAAGGGAAACCATGGGAACAAGAGTATCAAAGGGTCTAAACAGAAAAACTAATGAGGAAGGAGAACCTTAGTTTTAGTAATAATTACATAACTTAGGAAATGTAAATTACATACGATTTGAAAGTTGTCTCCCCTTTAAGTTTTAATATCAAAGCTGGTCACATTAAAATACGCTTAGTTTACTCTGGCAATATAAGTACCTCTCACATCTTATTTCATTTAACAATGTTTGGGATTGGCAAAGAGACAAATTAATGGCAAAGAGACAAATTAATCAAAAGTTTGAGATGACACCAGGAAGATATTTTTATAATTTACCTAACAATCAAATTAATTTAGGGCAGGAGCTATTTTTATGATCGTTGCTTAAGATCAATAAATATTATTCTAAAATTCAATTAAAAACGAAATGAAATCAGTCTGGTTTTCATAGATACGGATAGTTACTGCAACTGTTGACATTTTACATCCTTCTTCCTATTTGAACACTAATTAAAGTGATACAAAAATAGTATTTAAAGTGACATTCGTGAAAAAAAGGTTCAAACATTCTTTTCTCACTTATTGAAAAGAACATTTTCCCGGATGTGGAAACCTAAAAAATCAATTTCAAGGTAAATTAAATGGCAGTAGGTTCACGGCCACCAATCTCTCTAACTCATATTCAAATGATATGCTAACGGTAAAGTTATCGGGATTTCCAGATATGCATTGGTGGGATCTGTTCACGTCTACAAGGAGGTAAGTTGCACATTATTATCTTGTATTCAAGCACTTTTTACAAAAAGGGCCATGTAATTCGACGCAATTTAAAACTTCACAATGCCAGAGTAAGCCGTTTCGTTGACTGATGTGCCGTATTGACGCTAGAATCTTTCTCTTGTGTGTTTTGTCAATCAAAAGAGTTCGATCGTGTAACTGATTGACTGAAGCACAGTCTACAAGCAATCGAACTCTTTTGATTGACAAAACAAGCAGGAGAAAGATTCTAGCGTCATTACGGCACATCAGTCAACGAAACGGCTTACTCTGGCATTAGGAATTTTTAAATTGCGTCGAATTACATAGCCCTTTTGGAAAAAGTGCTTGAATACAAGATAATAATATGCAACTTACCTCCTTGTAGACGTGAACAGATCCCGCCAATGCATATCCGGAAATCCCGATAACTTTACAGTTAGCATATCATTTGAATATGAGCTGGAGAGATTGGTGGCCGTGAGGTTATGAGACTAAATCATAAGTGGAAAAGGGGTTGGGGTTTTACGATAAAGTAACGATGACGAGCGAAGAAATGGATAGTAGAACCTCATACAATTAATTAGCTCTGCTACAGACAAAAAAAATGAATGAAGTCTTTAAAACGGATAGGAAAATAAATACGAATTATATGCACATTATAAAGTCACCATATGAAACACCAATAATAAAGCTATTGCAGAAAGTAAAATGTTACAGTCAAAGTCGTTGCTAGGAAACACACTAATTATTTTACAGCCCTTATCAAACAGACGGAATAATGGTTTAATTGGTCGTTAACTTCAACTTTAGCAACATTGCATATCAATAATGAAAATTAATTAAATGAAGCTGAACTACATTTTCCTCTGGAATAGAATTAGCAGATTATAGACGAAGGGAAGAAATGTCTTATATATGTTTGTATATATTATAGAATATACTGTGTTTTCTAATCTTATTTTAACGAGTGTTGACTAATTAGGATTTGTTCATAGACTATCAATATTTTCCTGTTTAATTATTAAATGATGTTTAGTCAAAAGTGGATTGTCCACTCTTGATTACCCCTTCGTCTTGTGTACCCTACGTTACCAGTTTCTCTTGATTGTCCACGCGTGATTGCCCCTTCGTCTTGTGTACCCTACGTTACCAGTTTCTCTTGATTGTCCACTCTTGATTCTCCACGCTTGATTGTCCACTCTTGATTGCCCCTTCGTCTTGTGTACACTACGCTACCATTTTCTCTTGATTGTCCACTACTGATTGCCCCTTGTCCACTCTTGATTGCCACTCTTGATTGCTCACTCTTGATTGTCCACTCTTGATTGTCCACTCTGGATTGTCCACTCTTGATTGCCCCTTCGGTTTGTGTACCCTACGTTACCAGTTTCTCTTGATTGTCCACTCTTGATTGCCCCTTCGTCTTGTGTACCCTACGTTACCAGTTTTTCTTGATTGTCCACTCTGAATTGTCCACTCTTGATTGCCCCTTCGGTTTGTGTACCCTACGTTACCAGTTTCTCTTGATTGTCCACTCTTGATTGCCCCTTCGTCTTGTGTACCCTACGTTACCAGTTTTTCTTGATTGTCCACTCTTGATTGTCCCCTCTTGATTGTCCACTCTGGATTGTCCACTCTGGATTGTCCACTCTTGATTGTCCACTCTTGATTGTCCACTCTTGATTGCCTCTTCGTCTTGTGTACCCTACGTTACCAGTTTCTCTTGATTGTCCACTCTTGATTGCCCCTTCGTCTTGTGTACCCTACGTTACCAATTTTTTTTGGTTATCCACTCTTGATTGTCCACTCTTGATTGTCTACTCTGGATTGTCCACTCTTGATTGTCCACTTTTGATTGCCCCTTCGGTTTGTGTACCCTACGTTACCAGTTTCTCTTGATTGTCCACTCTTGATTGCCCCTTCGTCTTGTGTACCCTACGTTACCAGTTTTTCTTGATTGTCCACTCTTGATTGTCCACTCTTGATTGCCTCTTCGTCTTGTGTACCCTACGTTACCAGTTTCTCTTGATTGTCCACTCTTGATTGCCCCTTCGTCTTGTGTACCCTACGTTACCAGTTTTTCTTGATTGTCCACTCTTGATTGTCCACTCTTGATTGTCCACTCTGGATTGTCCACTCTTGATTGTCCACTTTTGATTGCCCCTTCGTCTTGTGTACCCTACGTTACCAGTTTTTCTTGATTGTCCACTCTTGATTGCCCCTTCGGTTTGCTCTAACGTTTATTCATACTATAATATATTTATTATAAACAACATTTTTTCTTTGAAATTTCAGATCTTGTGTATATGGGTTATTTATTGTTTTAGTTAATTATTTTGTATAAAAAAAAACGTAAAATACAAAATTTAGCAAGCTCAAAGCCAACATATTTGAACGCCAAATAATTTTAAAATCTTTGAGAGTAAGAAAACCAAAGGGACTATACATAATAACTAAAATCGGCGAAGTTTTAATAATAATTACATGATAAAGAAACTACAAATATATTTAATAAACAATGTCAGTGCCGAAGCACTCTCTTATAGCAAAATGTTAATTTCGAAAATAAACCATTGCGGCAGAATTCTTAAAATTCGATAAAATCAATGTACGGGGTTTAACTCCGTATATTGCATGCAAATTGCATCAGTTCGAAATGTAGTTAATTCAAATATTACACGACAATTGCGAACCTTGCAATATATCTCGTGTAGATTGACATTAAATTGACTTACAATTTCTGAACTGAAACACTGAAATGTACGACACCTTTTAAGATTTCAACATTTCTCCCTACGTAGTTTCCTATAAGTAAAATATCTATCTTCACAACAAAGGTCTGCCTAGAGTCACTCGATTATAGTATAGCACATTCCTTGTACGTTAACAAATTCCTGTAGCAAAACTCACAGGGAACCAAGCTCATTATGAATGGTCTTTAGAATCTTTTTTTTCTTGATGCAATTTTTAAACCATATTCATTATATTATATTTTCCCTGAAGGAAAGGAACACGTTTCTCTAGTAAGTACATATAAGACTATCGGTAGTCATGTTTTCGCTTTCTGTAGATGGTTGTGGTCTATCACACGGCGCTAAATTATCAAAGATATTCTGATGAACATCAATTGTTGAAGTACATCCCAACGTTAATTGTATAATAGTACAGATTTGTTTTGTACTGATTGAAAACCTGTAAAAGTACAATTGTTTGGTAGATCCCAATGACTTGTTCTAGTTTTGTATGCTAATATTATTGGCTACATATAATTGCTTATGGAATTAATTAATCTTTTAATTGTTTATTTTACAGAATGTACATTTTGTTTACTGCTTATAAATACGTCAAAACAAACACAAAACCGTTCGGGTTAGTTTTGTATGAACACAACATTACATGAAACCCTCGACTATGATTAATAAATGATTAAATTCTTATTGTCTATTACCATACAAATTGAAACATTATGTGAAAATCAGCTACGAAAAATAATCTAAAATGTTTATTTTTTAGAAAATTAAAAACAGAAATGTTTTCCTTAATGTAGTTTCTGTTTACATGTGACGGAGTTGATAAACATCATTTTATTAATTCTACCATGATTAAATACATAATAAGCCTTAATTGGGAAACATATCATGCCAATTAAATATCAAATTTATATATACATGCTTATTTTCTATGAAAAATTTGAAGATACCAAAGGCACAAACTAGAGACCACAAATTGATGGACAGACAATACTATGACAAACGAAAAAGAAATGGTCTAGAAAACTAAAGATTGGCCAACACGAACCCCATGATCTACAAAACACTTGTAAACAGAAAACTAAAGATTGGCCAACAAGAACCCCATGATCTACAAAACACTTGTAAACAGAAAACTAAAGATTGGCCAACACAAACCCCATGATCTACAAAACACTTGTAAACAGAAAACTAAAGATTGGCCAACACAAACCCCATGATCTACAAAACACTTGTAAACAGAAAACTAAAGATTGGCCAACACGAACCCCATGATCTACAAAACACTTGTAAGCAGAAAACTAAAGATTGGCCAACACGAACACCATGATCTACAAAACACTTGTAAACAGAAAACTAAAGATTGGCCAACACGAACCCCATGATCTACAAAACACTTGTAAACAGAAAACTAAAGATTTGCCAACACGAACCCCATGATCTACAAAACACTTGTACACAGAAAACTAAAGATTGGCCAACACGAACCTCATGATCTACAAAACACTTGTAAACAGAAAGCTAAAGATTGGCCAACACGAACCCCACTAAAACACCTGTCGTGTTAAACGATACGAAAATCGTCTGATATGGAAATCGTATTGCAGAGTAAAATCTGTAAATAAATGCAAATAACGAATAACAAATAACAAATAACACAGGAACTCCTTACATAATAATTGGAAGTCAAGATGAACCGAACACTGTTTTCGTGAGAACCTCGAAGTGGACATCACCCCCACGGAAATACATACGTGGAGACCTTTGCCATGTTATAATGTTAAACATTCAAGCTCTACATTAGGTACATACTCATTCACACTCATTGTAGGGTAGGAATTATGCGCTTTGTTGCTGTGAAATGTAAAACAGCATTAACAAGCGATGCTTCTTAGCTTTAATGTGTGTCTCAAGTGTAATGTTGGATTCGCATGGTCATTTACATCCATATTCTTTCCTACTAACGCACTTCTTTTATTTTAATGTGTGTCTTAAATGTAACGTTGAATAGTCTCGCATGGTCATTTACATCCATATCATTCCATACTAGAGCATTGTTCCCTTACTTTAATTTATCAAATGTAATGCAGGATACTCTTTCATTTACATCCATATCCTTTCTTACTAAGCCATTAATATACCAATGTGATTCATAAAAGTGAGAGAAATCATGTTTTATTTACATATATACTAATGACAATTTTCCTCCTTTATCGTTAATTTTACTCAATATTCATAACCAATGTTTTTTTTTCTATACATAATGATAACTACCCTACTAGGAGCTCTATCATGTGTTCAGTATATTACAAAGCTAGATTATTTTCCCTATCAATGCACGCCATAACCCTTAGCCACTTTTCACTTGTTTACACACCGTTAGCATATAGAGTAAGCAAATTTACTGTAAAGCCTAAACACATTATAGATTTCACAACAATTTTAGTATTTGTCATTGCAAATATATTATGTAAACGATTTTTAATTATGTTCAATGTAACGTTTGTTTCACTCTTAATATGTTTTTAATGTCTAACAGACCTAACAATGCATAATAACATATATTTGTTAGTTGCCTCATTTGCATTTAAATAACAAAATGTGTTGGCAAACCTATAACACACTTGTTAAATTATATTTATTTTTCTTTCCATCTTTTCACTTTGCGTGTACCTGGCAAATCATGTTCCAGAATCTGCATGGTCTGCAATCTAAGTTTTCATTTTTCTATTTTATCTTAAATTATCATATCTCTGAGCCCATTCTTAATCAAATTAATAATACATGCTGTTAGAAGAAGTCTTGTTTTAAAGTGTGACGATGCATAATCAGAAGCCGTAAACCGAAGAACAGACTATACAATGACCAAAAGAACAGACAGTGCAATGGCCAAAAGAACAGACAATACAATGGCCAAAAGAACAGACAATACAATGGCCAAAAGAACAGACAATACAATGGCCAAAAGAACAGACAATGCAATGGCCAAAAGAACAGACAATACAATGACCAAAAGAACAGACAGTACAATGGCCAAAAGAACAGACAATACAATGGCCAAAAGAACAGACAGTACAATGGTCAAAAGAACAGACAATGCAATGGCCAAAAGAACAAACAATGCAATGGTCAAAAGAACAGACAATACAATGGCAAAAAGAACAGACAATACAATGGCCAAAAGAACAGACAATACAATGGCCAAAAGAACAGACAATACAATGGCAAAAAAAAAGACAATGCAATGGTCAAAAGAACAGACAATGCAATGGCCAAAAGAACAGACAATGCAATGGCCAAAAGAACAGACAATACAATGGCCAAAAGAACAGACAATACAATGGTCAAAAGAACAGACAATACAATGGCCAAAAGAACAGACAATACAATGGTCAAAAGAACAGACAATACAATGACCAAAAGAACAGACAATACAATGGTCAAAAGAAAAAGGACAACAGGAAAAACAATGATCTCAAAGCATTACACAGAAAACTAAAGATTGGAGCTCAGGTGATGGTTAGCAGTTCCTGCTCCACAATTGGTACCCGTCGTTTAACTCTTATCACAAACATGGCGATAAGGAATGAATGAGGACGGGATCGGATTGGGATTACGACATACGGAACATCTCCGTGGTCTTTGTGATACAGACATTCCATTACGTTAACCTGGTTAATTAAAGAGGAGACCGTCAAGTTTTCGAAATAATGACTTCAACCTACTCACTAGGAACCTTTGGCTCAGTAGCTTCCTTGTTAGAAACAATCCTCTATCACATAAAGCATGATTTCAATATATATAGATACGATGTAATACAGTCCGAGCCTCTTATGTAAAATTCGAATAAGTCGTTCCCTTGCATAACCCACAGTAAAACAGGTGGTATGTTGTATAATACCCTATCTGGATAAATCAAAAGCACAACTAATTGGAAGTAGAAAAGTCTAAGGAAACGAAAAAGATAATCCGAGGGTGTAATTCGAAGGACAGACAATACAAAGACAAATCGTAGATAATACACTACACAGAAGCTAAACATTGAGCAACACGAAGCAAGTAAAGTAACTGGTTCATTCGACTTGGACAGAATGAATCTAGAAAAGTTCCAAAATCTAATAGAAAAATCGAACAAATAAAACGAAAAACAAAACATGCCACATTGCAGAAACAATTCCAAAACAAAACATGCCACACTGCAGAAACAATTCCAAAACAAAACATGCCACACTGCAGAAACAATTCCAACACAAAACATGCCACACTGCAGAAACAATTCCAAAACAAAACATGCCACATTGCAGAAACAATTCCAAAACAAAACATGCCACATTGCAGAAACAATTCCAAAACAAAACATGCCACACTGCAGAAACAATTCCAAAACAAAACATGCCACATTGCAGAAACAATTCCAAAACAAAACATGCCACACTGCAGAAACAATTCCAAAACAAAACAAGCCACATTGCAGAAACAATTCCAAAACAAAACATGCCACACTGCAGAAACAATTCCAAAACAAAACATGCCACACTGCAGAAACAATTCCAAAACAAAACATGCCACATTGCAGAAACAATTCCAAAACAAAACATGCCACACTGCAGAAACAATTCCAAAACAAAACATGCCACACTGCAGAAACAATTCCAAAACAAAACATGCCACATTGCAGAAACAATTCCAAAACAAAACATGCCACACTGCAGAAACAATTCCAAAACAAAACATGCCACACTGCAGAAACAATTCCAAAACAAAACATGCCACACTGCAGAAACAATTCCAAAACAAAACATGCCACATTGCAGAAACAATTCCAAAAACAAAACATGCCACATTGCAGAAACAATTCCAAAACAAAACATGCCACACTGCAGAAACAATTCCAAAACAAAACATGCCACACTGCAGAAACAATTCCAAAACAAAACATGCCACATTGCAGAAACAATTCCAAAACAAAACATGTCACATTGCAGAAACAATTCCAAAACAAAACATGTCACATTGCAGAAACAATTCCAAAACAAAACATGCCACACTGCAGGATCAATTCCACAATCAAATATGAAAATCGCAGAATGAGGTAACATCTATACCTCTAATACCCAAATACACGATCGTCTGCTTGGTACAGTCACCTCAATAAAAAGTGGCGGGGTTAAACTGGTGTCATTGACCCAAGCTTCCCCTTCATCTGAGAAACAGGCTACTGGACCAGGGCTATACAAAGATTCGCCTTATTCGATCTCTTAAAAAGTTTATATTCCGATACCAAGATCTTGTCGAAATATATTCCGTCTCTGCAGAAACGATTATAAACGATGCATTTTCATATAGTGAAAATGTATAAAGATAAGGAAGCCAAGAAAAATGTCAAAAATATTTTTTTATCAATGTGTAACGTAAAAGTGTCTTTGACATTTACTTCACTGACTATGGTACTGCTTTGACGACGGTTTTACCTACTTTGTTCCTGTATTTAAATACTGTTATAGTGACAGCCGGAACCTTTGAACCGTAATGAGAGCGGGAGGTTTGGCGCTTTAAAATCTGATTCAACCCACCATTTCTTTAGAAATGCCTGTACCAAGTCAGGGTCATTACGGTTTTCACAGTTTTCCGGTTGTTGACTGATTTTGTCTGTTTATATAATTATGAGTTTTGACTTTCCCTTTGTAAGATTGTTCGGAGTTCGGTAATTTTGTTATTACCCTTATCTCTTATTGAAAAAATGCGATATTACAAGAGGCAAAGTCGATACCCCTAACACTCATATTCAAGACCGTTCCCTTTGCTGGATTGGTAAAAGCACATAAGTAAAAATGTTTTGTGGGCCCAAACCTTGATATCAAGATAATCTATTAAGTGTACAAAAATTGATATAAATTGACCATTGTACATATCATATAATATTGTTTATATTGGCCAATCAAAGGGGCTCACTAAGGACAGAATAATCAATTACAATCTATATACTAACTAACAATACAATCTGACAAAGGATAAATTACAATCTATATACCAACTAACAATACAATCTGACAAAGGATAAATTACAATCTTATACCAACTAACAATACAATCTGACAAAGGATAAATTACAATCTATATACCAACTAACAATACAATCTGACAAAGGATAAATTACAATTTATATACCAACTAACAATACAATCTGACAAAGAATAAATTACAATCTATATACCAACTAACAATACAATCTGACAAAAGATAAATTACAATCTTATACCAACTAACAATACAATCTGACAAAGGATAAATTACAATCTATATACCAACTAACAATACAATCTGACAAAGGATAAATTACAATCTATATACCAACTAACAATACAATCTGACAAAGAATAAATTACAATCTATATGCCAACAAACAATACAATCTGACAAAGGATAAATTACAATCTATATACCAACTAACAATACAATCTGACATAGAATAAATTACAATCTATATACCAACTAATAATACAATCTGACAAAAGATAAATTACAATCTATATACCAACTAACAATACAATCTGACAAAGGATGAATTGCAATCCTATACCAACTAACAATATAATCTGACAAATGATACATTTGACAAAACCATACAAGGGGCATAACTCCTATGAAATTTATTCAATAAGAAAATTTACATATATTTCATGTAGCAATCATTGCACTGATATTGAATCCACCTACAGATAAATGACTTATAGTGTAGACATATATTTCAGGTAACCATCATTACACTAATATTAAATCCACCAACAGATAAATGACTTATAGTGTAGACATATATTTCAGGTAACCATCATTACACTGATATTGAATCCACCTACAGATACATGACTTATAGTGTAGACATATATTTCAGGTAACCATCATTACACTGATATTAAATCCATCAACAGATAAATGACTTATAGTGTAGACATATATTTCAGGTAACCATCATTACACTGATATTGAATCCACCTACAGATAAATGACTTATAGTGTAGACATATATTTCAGGTAACCATCATTACACTGATATTGAATCCATCAACAGATAAATGACTTATAGTGTAGACATATATTTCAGGTAACCATCATTACACTGATATTGAATCCACCTACAGATAAATGACTTATAGTGTAGACATATATTTCAGGTAACCATCATTACACTGATATTGAATCCACCTACAGATAAATGACTTATAGTGTAGACATATATTTCAGGTAACCATCATTACACTGATATTAAATCCATCAACAGATAAATGACTTATAGTGTAGACATATATTTCAGGTAACCATCATTACACTGATATTGAATCCACCTACAGATACATGACTTATAGTGTAGACATATATTTCAGGTAACCATCATTACACTGATATTAAATCCATCAACAGATAAATGACTTATAGTGTAGACATATATTTCAGGTAACCATCATTACACTGATATTGAATCCACCCACAGATAAATGACTTATAGTGTAGACATATATTTCAGGTAACCATCATTACACTGATATTGAATCCACCTACAGATAAATAACTTATAGTGTAGACATATATTTCAGGTAACCATCATTGCATTGATATTGAATCCACCTACAGATAAATGACTTATAGTGTAGACATATATTTCAGGTAACCATCATTACACTGATATTGAATCCATCAACAGATAAATGACTTATAGTGTAGACATATATTTCAGGTAACCATCATTACACTGATATTGAATCCACCTACAGATACATGACTTATAGTGTAGACATATATTTCAGGTAACCATCATTACACTGATATTAAATCCATCAACAGATAAATGACTTATAGTGTAGACATATATTTCAGGTAACCATCATTACACTGATATTGAATCCACCTACAGATAAATGACTTATAGTGTAGACATATATTTCAGGTAACCAACATTACACTGATATTGAATCCATCAACAGATAAATGACTTATAGTGTAGACATATATTTCAGGTAACCATCATTACACTGATATTGAATCCACCTACAAATAAATGACTTATAGTGTAGACATATATTTCAGGTAACCATCATTACACTGATATTGAATCCATCAACAGATAAATGACTTATAGTGTAGACATATACTTCAGGTAACCATCATTACACTGATATTGAATCCATCAACAGATAAATGACTTATAGTGTAGACATATACTTCAGGTAACCATCATTACACTGATATTGAATCCACCTACAGATAAATGACTTATAGTGTAGACATATAGTTCAGGTAACCATCATTACACTGATATTGAATCCACCTACAGATACATGACTTATAATGTAGACATATATTTCAGGTAACCATCATTACACTGATATTGAATCCACCTACAGATAAATGACTTATAGTGTAGACATATATTTCAGGTAACCATCATTACACTGATATTGAATCCACCTACAGATAAATGACTTATAATGTAGACATATATTTCAGGTAACCATCATTACACTGATATTGAATCCACCTACAAATAAATGACTTATAGTGTAGACATATATTTCAGGTAACCATCATTACACTGATATTGAATCCATCAACAGATAAATGACTTATAGTGTAGACATATACTTCAGGTAACCATCATTACACTGATATTGAATCCACCTACAGATAATTGACTTATAGTGTAGACATATATTTCAGGTAACCATCATTACACTGATATTGAATCCATCAACAGATAAATGACTTATAGTGTAGACATATACTTCAGGTAACCATCATTACACTGATATTGAGTCCACCTACAGATAAATGACTTATAGTGTAGACATATAGTTCAGGTAACCATCATAACACTGATATTGAATCCACCTACAGATACATGACTTATAATGTAGACATATATTTCAGGTAACCATCATTACACTGATATTGAATCCACCTACAGATAAATGACTTATAGTGTAGACATATATTTCAGGTAACCATCATTACACTGATATTGAATCCACCTACAGATAAATGACTTATAATGTAGACATATATTTCAGGTAACCATCATTACACTGATATTGAATCCACCTACAGATAAATGACTTATAATGTAGACATATATTTCAGGTAACCATCATTACACTGATATTGAATCCACCTACAGATAAATGACTTATAGTGTAGACATATATTTCAGGTAACCATCATTACACTGATATTGAATCCATCAACAAATAAATGACTTATAGTGTAGACATATATTTCAGGTAACCATCATTACACTGATATTGAATCCATCAACAGATAAATGACTTATAGTGTAGACATATATTTCAGGTAACCATCATTACACTGATATTAAATCCATCAACAGATAAATGATTTATAGTGTAGACATATATTTCAGGTAACCATCATTACACTGATATTGAATCCATCAACAGATAAATGACTTATAGTGTAGACATATACTTCAGGTAACCATCATTACACTGATATTGAATCCACCTACAGATACATGACTTATAGTGTAGACATATATTTCAGGTAACCATCATTACACTGATATTGAATCCACCTACAGATACATGACTTATAGTGTAGACATATATTTCAGGTAACCATCATTACACTGATATTAAATCCATCAACAGATAAATGACTTATAGTGTAGACATATATTTCAGGTAACCATCATTACACTGATATTGAATCCACCTACAAATAAATGACTTATAGTGTAGACATATATTTCAGGTAACCATCATTACACTGATATTGAATCCACCTACAGATACATGATTTATAGTGTAGACATATATTTCAGGTAACCATCATTACACTGATATTGAATCCACCTACAGATAAATGACTTATAGTGTAGACATATATTTCAGGTAACCATCATTACACTGATATTGAATCCACCTACAGATAAATGACTTATAGTGTAGACATATACTTCAGGTAACCATCATTACACTAATATTGAATCCATCAACAGATACATGACTTATAGTGTAGACATATATTTCAGGTAACCATCATTACACTGATATTGAATCCATCAACAGATAAATGACTTATAGTGTAGACATATATTTCAGGTAACCATCATTACACTGATATTGAATCCATCAACAGATAAATGACTTATAGTGTAGACATATATTTCAGGTAACCATCATTACACTGATATTAAATCCATCAACAGATAAATGATTTATAGTGTAGACATATATTTCAGGTAACCATCATTACACTGATATTGAATCCATCAACAGATAAATGACTTATAGTGTAGACATATACTTCAGGTAACCATCATTACACTGATATTGAATCCACCTACAGATACATGACTTATAGTGTAGACATATATTTCAGGTAACCATCATTACACTGATATTAAATCCATCAACAGATAAATGACTTATAGTGTAGACATATATTTCAGGTAACCATCATTACACTGATATTGAATCCACCTACAAATAAATGACTTATAGTGTAGACATATATTTCAGGTAACCATCATTACACTGATATTGAATCCACCTACAGATACATGATTTATAGTGTAGACATATATTTCAGGTAACCATCATTACACTGATATTGAATCCACCTACAGATAAATGACTTATAGTGTAGACATATATTTCAGGTAACCATCATTACACTGATATTGAATCCACCTACAGATAAATGACTTATAGTGTAGACATATACTTCAGGTAACCATCATTACACTAATATTGAATCCATCAACAGATACATGACTTATAGTGTAGACATATATTTCAGGTAACCATCATTACACTGATATTGAATCCACCTACAGATAAATGACTTATAGTGTAGACATATACTTCAGGTAACCATCATTACACTGATATTGAATCCACCTACAGATAAATGACTTATAGTGTAGACATATATTTCAGGTAACCATCATTACACTGATATTGAATCCACCTACAGATACATAACTTATAGTGTAGACATATATTTCAGGTAACTATCATTACACTGATATTGAATCCATCAACAGATAAATGACTTATAGTGTAGACATATATTTCAGGTAACCATCATTACGCTGATATTGAATCCACCTACAGATAAATGACTTATAGTGTAGACATATATTTCAGGTAACCATCATTACACTGATATTGAATCCACCTACAGATACATGACTTATAGTGTAGACATATATTTCAGGTAACCATCATTACACTGATATTGAATCCATCAACAGATAAATGACTTATAGTGTAGACATATATTTCAGGTAACCATCATTACACTGATATTGAATCCACCTACAGATACATGACTTATAGTGTATACATATACTTCAGGTAACCATCATTACACTGATATTGAATCCATCTACAGATAAATGACTTATAGTGTAGACATATAGTTCAGGTAACCATCATTACACTGATATTGAATCCACCTACAGATAAATGACTTATAGTGTAGACATATACTTCAGGTAACCATTATTACACTGATATTGAATCCACCTACAGATAAATGACTTATAGTGTAGACATATATTTCAGGTAACCATCATTACACTGATATTGAATCCACCTACAGATAAATGACTTATAGTGTAGACATATATTTCAGGTAACCATCATTACACTGATATTGAATCCATCAACAGATAAATGACTTATAGTGTAGACATATATTTCAGGTAACCATCATTACACTGATATTGAATCCATCAACAGATAAATGACTTATAGTGTAGACATATATTTCAGGTAACCATCATTACACTGATATTGAATCCATCAACAGATAAATGACTTATAGTGTAGACATATATTTCAGGTAACCATCATTACACTGATATTAAATCCATCAACAGATAAATGATTTATAGTGTAGACATATATTTCAGGTAACCATCATTACACTGATATTGAATCCATCAACAGATAAATGACTTATAGTGTAGACATATACTTCAGGTAACCATCATTACACTGATATTGAATCCACCTACAGATACATGACTTATAGTGTAGACATATATTTTAGGTAACCATCATTACACTGATATTGAATCCACCTACAGATACATGACTTATAGTGTAGACATATATTTCAGGTAACCATCATTACACTGATATTAAATCCATCAACAGATAAATGACTTATAGTGTAGACATATATTTCAGGTAACCATCATTACACTGATATTGAATCCACCTACAAATAAATGACTTATAGTGTAGACATATATTTCAGGTAACCATCATTACACTGATATTGAATCCACCTACAGATACATGATTTATAGTGTAGACATATATTTCAGGTAACCATCATTACACTGATATTGAATCCACCTACAGATAAATGACTTATAGTGTAGACATATATTTCAGGTAACCATCATTACACTGATATTGAATCCACCTACAGATAAATGACTTATAGTGTAGACATATACTTCAGGTAACCATCATTACACTAATATTGAATCCATCAACAGATACATGACTTATAGTGTAGACATATATTTCAGGTAACCATCATTACACTGATATTGAATCCACCTACAGATAAATGACTTATAGTGTAGACATATACTTCAGGTAACCATCATTACACTGATATTGAATCCACCTACAGATAAATGACTTATAGTGTAGACATATATTTCAGGTAACCATCATTACACTGATATTGAATCCACCTACAGATACATAACTTATAGTGTAGACATATATTTCAGGTAACTATCATTACACTGATATTGAATCCATCAACAGATAAATGACTTATAGTGTAGACATATATTTCAGGTAACCATCATTACGCTGATATTGAATCCACCTACAGATAAATGACTTATAGTGTAGACATATACTTCAGGTAACCATCATTACACTGATATTGAATCCATCAACAGATACATGACTTATAGTGTAGACATATATTTCAGGTAACCATTATTACACTGATATTGAATCCACCTACAGATAAATGACTTATAGTGTAGACATATATTTCAGGTAACCATCATTACACTGATATTGAATCCACCTACAGATACATGACTTATAGTGTAGACATATATTTCAGGTAACCATCATTACACTGATATCGAATCCATCAACAGATAAATGACTTATAGTGTAGACATATATTTCAGGTAACCATCATTACACTGATATTGAATCCACCTACAGATACATGACTTATAGTGTATACATATACTTCAGGTAACCATCATTACACTGATATTGAATCCACCTACAGATAAATGACTTATAGTGTAGACATATAGTTCAGGTAACCATCATTACACTGATATTGAATCCACCTACAGATAAATGACTTATAGTGTAGACATATATTTCAGGTAACCATCATTACACTGATATTGAATCCACCTACAGATAAATGACTTATAGTGTAGACATATACTTCAGGTAACCATTATTACACTGATATTGAATCCACCTACAGATAAATGACTTATAGTGTAGACATATACTTCAGGTAACCATCATTACACTGATATTGAATCCACCTACAGATAAATGACTTATAGTGTAGACATATACTTCAGGTAACCATCATTACACTGATATTGAATCCACCTACAGATAAATGACTTATAGTGTAGACATATATTTCAGGTAACCATCATTACACTGATATTGAATCCACCTATAGATAAATGACTTATAGTGTAGACAGCTACATCGTTGTTAGTCTTATGGTACAATTTACCATGTTGAAAAAAGTTATTATGTTCAACCAGGCAGATTCTGTTGATATTGTACCAGACCATCATTCGGGGTACATTGTAAAATACAATACGACATAATAATTGACAAACTGTAAAAGGGTCAGATAAAATTTGAAGGGGTAATAAGAAGCCGTCATTCGAGGAAGAGATAATACAATAGCCAAATAACTATCACAGATCTCAAATAAATTAATTTTTCAGACACTGGATAAAAATGATTCTGTTCATATCCTACCAACCACCATATAATAATTGTATCTGTTAAAACACAAGATAAATGACTAGTTATGAATACAAACACAAGATAAATGACTAGTTATGAATACAAACACAAGATAAATGACTAGTTATGAATACAAAGTATATTATTGTTTAATTGTATCTGTTAAAACACAAGATAAATGACTAGTTATGAATACAAAGTATATTAGTGTTTAATTGTATCTGTTAAAACACAAGATAAATGACTAGTTATGAATACAAAGTATATTATTGTTTAATTGTATCTGTTAAAACACAAGATAAATGACTAGTTATGAATACAAAGTATATTATTGTTTAATTGTATCTGTTAAAACACAAGATAAATGACTAGTTATGAATACAAAGTATATTATTGTTTAATTGTATCTGTTAAAACACAAGATAAATGACTAGTTATGAATACAAAGTATATTATTGTTTAATTGTATCTGTTAAAACACAAGATAAATGACTAGTTATGAATACAAAGTATATTATTGTTTAATTGTATCTGTTAAAACACAAGATAAATGACTAGTTATGAATACAAAGTATATTAGTGTTTAATTGTATCTGTTAAAACACAAGATAAATGACTAGTTATGAATACAAAGTATATTAGTGTTTAATTGTATCTGTTAAAACACAAGATAAATGACTAGTTATGAATACAAAGTATATTAGTGTTTAATTGTATCTGTTAAAACACAAGATAAATGACTAGTTATGAATACAAAGTATATTAGTGTTTAATTGTATCTGTTAAAACACAAGATAAATGACTAGTTATGAATACAAAGTATATTAGTGTTTAATTGTATCTGTTAAAACACAAGATAAATGACTAGTTATGAATACAAAGTATATTAGTGTTTAATTGTATCTGTTAAAACACAAGATAAATGACTAGTTATGAATACAAAGTATATTAGTGTTTAATTGTATCTGTTAAAACACAAGATAAATGACTAGTTATGAATACAAAGTATATTAGTGTTTAATTGTATCTGTTAAAACACAAGATAAATGACTAGTTATGAATACAAAGTATATTAGTGTTTAATTGTATCTGTTAAAACACAAGATAAATGACTAGTTATGAATACAAAGTATATTAGTGTTTAATTGTATCTGTTAAAACACAAGATAAATGACTAGTTATGAATACAAAGTATATTAGTGTTTAATTGTATCTGTTAAAACACAAGATAAATGACTAGTTATGAATACAAAGTATATTATTGTTCAACTAATTAAATGGACAAATGGATATAATATGATCATATTTATTTCTCTCCAAGCGATCACGCCATTATATTTACCCCACCACTCTACCAGTGATATGATATAATAAATATACTTTAAAGATAAGAAATGTTTGAAGATACCAAAGGGGAAATCAGAAGCCGTAAATCGAAGGATAAATAACACAATGTCCACAAGACAAAGGACAAACAACGATCTACAAAACATTACACAGAAAAGTAACACGATCCCCACTAAATACTAGGGGTGAACTAAGGTGCACCGGGGTTAGCAGTTCCTGCTCCACATATGACACCCGTGATGCTGCTGTTAAACGACATCAACGTCTATATGAAATCGTGTTGTACATCAGTATAGAATATAAATAACATAAATAAAACATGAACTCCCTACAAAACAAATGGGAGTCAAGACGAATCGAACATCGTTTTAAGGCGGAATTCGTACCAGACATCACAACACGGAACTAAAGCATGAAGACATGTTATTTGTCAACATATATAACACGAACACCACTAGGATAAGTGAAATATGGGTCCAACTCAGGTGCTCCGGAAGGGTAAGGAGTTCCTGCTCCACGTGTGGCACCGGTCGTGTTACTCTTTTAGCAAACCCGGCAATAAGTCATGCATGAGGAAAGGATCTGATTGTGATCTGATTGTGATTACGACAAACGGAAAATATCCGCAGTCATTTGTGACACATATACTCTGTAACGGTTAACCAAGCTATGGTGGCGGGCTTAAAACTTTCGAAGTGATGACTTCAACCTAACCACTAATAATACAGAATTACAGATAGATAATACTAGTTTATTATCTACATAGCTATCATAATTTTTATAAAGTGAAAAAATATCAATAAAATATATGGCATTCCCAATATATAAACTTGAGGGTTTAATTCAGTTCAGGTATATCATTTTGTCCTAATGTCATATGATGTATTAACTGACATAAACAATAACAGACGGACATCAAAACATGTTTTGCGTTCTGTACTATTGTATTTGAGGGTCTTGTCTCAAATAAACGTTCGGTTGACTCATCGACTTATCCATTTCTAATGTCTATTCTAACCGAAAGGAAATTAAACTCGACCATTAACATTGCCATGTATATGTTACTTTTGATAATAATAACAGAAATGGACATTTATTTCACCTGAATTAATTGGCAGTAGAAACAGGTTGACAAGCACAACAATGTGGTGTGGGTAGATTGGTGAATGTGATCCCGACCATTCCCTTGTGATAATTGGATCTCCAAGGACAATACATAGATAAACAAATGATCAAACAACCTACACATGTTCGCTCCTACTCAAACGGCCACATACTATCACAGAAATGAATGATAACATAAACATGGACAGTGGAAGGGTTAATGACTGTTCATAGTTAACTGACTACTAGCCAGGCAGGTAGAATATATTGGCTTAAAACCATTACTATTAGGACAAGCAAAATCATACCTGATACTTGTAGCAAATTTATTATCAATTGGAGGATTGGTATTTCACATGTTGAAAGCACTTATATGACCGCATCATTACACTAAGAGGAGATGTATGGGTACATAAATCTAATCTGACCCCTGCACCTTGTATGGTATTTAAGTGATTGTACCAAGCAAGGACAATCAGCGGTCATGTATTTGTGTGTTAGGGATATCGATTTTACCTCTTTCTATGATTTTGATATTTAATATTGGAATAGTTCGATCAATGTGGTATTTTTTGCTTTTCATTTTATTAGATATAGACCGGTGTTGGGAAAAATGATATGAAATGCCATTTTCACACAATACGAGGACTATTGTAGTCTAATAAAGCCGGGGCATTAGACGTCATACGTTGTTGTTTACGAAGATCATTATTACTATTGCAATATCTGAGAGTGACGTTACACAGAATTAAAAACGTCGCATCATTCATCCTTAACGTATAATCAAGGTTTATATGACATCTCAAGGTATCCTAGATATTGGTATGTTGTTGCTGACCATAATAATGTCTAGAAGAATATATGACCATTCATTTTTCTAATCTAACTGTATTTCAAAAAGCTGGTGCATAATGATATCAAAGACGATTCTAGACAGCAATCTATTAACAATTCGTGGATAGAGTGACAGACAATGTCAACAGACTCAATAATCATCAATGTTGTTGACGTACGCTACATCCACATCAAACGCTGAAATAATAAGAAAACTATCAGTCACTAGAACATAAAGGTTTATATTTTAAATAATACTCGTACGTATGTCCAATCTAATCAAAATTAGATGTTTGTTGTATCTTTTTTGTATATTTATTTTCAACATCTAACAACATTCCGTTTGGGATCTAACCTTTCATTCATCTTTGAACGTCTAATGATATGCAAGTCAGTTAGGTAGATGCCAAATGTACCAATCGAACAACAGATCTTGGCATGTTGGTTGCGAAACCTAATAATTTAGTAGACTTATCGCTGATTGGTAGATTCAAAGTATGAACCTTGACCCTCAATGGATGCCGTTAGATGTTAATATATCACCAAAAACAAAACAAAAATACAACAAACATCTACTTTAAATTAGATTGACTCATATCTGTAGTGTTGTGATCTCTGGCAACATAAATAGCTGATATTCAGACAGATTAGTACATCATAGCTATTTTTGTCTATATTTCTACGACTTTTCTATTGGAATTCTGGAACTGTTCGGAAAGTGTGATATTTTATTTCCATTTTATTAATACATTTCTCTGAAGTTGCACTTCTGTTCGGTTTTCTCTAACGTTTATTTAGCCGTAACATAGCTGCTGAACCGTAGCCCTTTATGGTCCTTTTCTTTTTTCTTTTCTTTGGCGGACCATAGTGCTACGGATTTCACCCTATCAAAAATTTGCGGAACTGCGACGAAGAATTCGTCGCACCTTTCAACAGTAATTTTCACAACAAAGCGCTTTGTGAGAGTAGAATCATGTGGATAACTGTTTCGTTACATATTTATCTGTCGCTTTTCATATTTACTTACTTATTATTATTCATTTCTAGGTCATTGTAATAAAAAATGTTTCGATATTAACTGATTTCACCTACTTAGTCCCGCCATCTTGTCTTTGTGGTATTCTCGCTTTGAGGTCACATGACGTTTGAGAGATGACTCTAACAGCAAAACATGTGTTCGATTTGTTTACATGAAAAACTTGAAAATGTTGAATGAGAGTTCACCTCAGTTGGAATAAGCATAGAAGAAAATAACATTTCTTGTTAATATATGTAAAATATTTCCCTCTAGGTTGAATAAATATTTTATTTCAGATAAAAAATCGCCGTGCAAAACCTCCGGTAAAACTAGTGGAGCAAACGTCCCAATATTTAGTTTGTGTATTTTGTCATTCATTGTTTGTCTTTTATTCATTTCTTCATTTGGCCACTGTATTGTCTTGACCTTTGGCCACTGTATTGGCTTGACCTTTGGCCACTGTATTGGCTTGACCTTTGGCCACTGTATTGGCTTGACCTTTGGCCACTGTATTGGCTTGACCTTTGGCCACTGTATTGGCTTGACCTTTGGCCACTGTATTGGCTTGACCTTTGGCCACTGTATTGGCTTGACCTTTGGCCATTGTATTGTCTTGACCTTTGACCATTGTATTGTCTTGACCTTTGGCCATTGTATTGTCTTGATTTTTGGCCATTGTATTGTCTTGATCTTTGGCCATTGTATTGTCTTGATCTTTGATTCACGGCTTCTGATTATCCCTTCGGTATCTTCAAACTTTTCATAAGAAAGGTTTTGGGAACATGATAGAAAATTCATCTGTAACTCATATACAAATCAAACGATAAGGAACATAACTGTTATTATTATTTTAATCTCAGTCAAGATGTACTCAATTGTAATTTTGTATGATAACAGAATGTTTCTTAATATGCATAGATATTAAAATAAAAATTTACCACACCGTCAGAACATTTCCCAAAATACAAAGGGGAAAATCATGTAAACGGAGACAGAATGTCATTCTGTATTTATTAGTGGAAGATCAGTAATACCTGCTGTGGAGTAAGATCATTGTTATATACAATTTTTCGTTTTATCAGTTGAAGTATGTTTTTCTTGCCGACCGGTTTACAATTATGTTTTCACAAGATTTAGATGTACATTTTATTAGATCAGTGTAATAATCTCCTTCAAATACATTGTGTAAGTCGGCCAGTCAATGTAATCGGCATATAATTTAATAAGGAATTGTTGAGAAATGTGCTTCGCACAACTAATCTATCCATTCCGTTTATATTAAGAGAGTATATAAGTCAGAGTATATTTTAGAGTAAAGTGATGTCTGAATAACAACAATTAAAATACCACACTGTCGGAACAGTTCTAAAATACCACACTGTCGGAAAAGTTTCAAAATCCAATAGAAAAATCGTAGAAAGAGGTAAAATCCAACAGAAAGATCGTAGAAAGAGGTAAAATCCAACAGAACGATCATAGAAAGAGGTAAAATCTAACAGAAAAATCGTAGAAAGAGGCAAAATCTAACAGAAAAATCGTAGAAATAGGCAAAATCAAACAGAACGATCGTAGAAATAGGCAAAATCCAACAGAACGATCGTAGAAAGAGGCAAAATCAAACAGAAAAATCGTAGAAATAGGCAAAATCAAACAGAACGATCGTAGAAATAGGCAAAATCAAACAGAACGATCATAGAAAGAGGTAAAATCTAACAGAAAGATCGTAGAAAGAGGCAAAATCTAACAGAAAGATCGTAGAAAGAGGCAAAATCTAACAGAAAGATCGTAGAAATAGGCAAAATCCAACAGAAAGATCGTAGAAAGAGGTAAAATCCAGCAGAAAGATCGTAGATAGAGGTAAAATCCAACAGAAAGATCGTAGAAAGAGGTAAAATCCAACAGAAAGATCGTAGAAAGAGGCAAAATCTAACAGAAAGATCGTAGAAAGAGGCAAAATCCAACAGAAAGATCGTAGAAAGAGGTAAAATCCAGCAGAAAGATCGTAGAAAGAGGTAAAATCCAACAGAAAGATCGTAGAAAGAGGTAAAATCCAACAGAAAGATCGTAGAAAGAGGTAAAATCCATCAGAAATATCGTAGAAAGAGACAAATTCTAACAGAAAGATCGTAGAAAGAGGTAAAATCCAACAGAAAGATCGTAGAAAGAGGTAAAATCTAACAGAAAGGTCGTAGAAAGAGACAAATTCCAACAGAAAGATCGTAGAAAGAGGTAAAATCTAACAGAAAGATCGTAGAAAGAGGCAAAATCCAACAGAAAGATCGTAGAAAGAGGTAAAATCCAACAGAAGGATCGTAGAAAGAGGCAAAATCCAACAGAAAGATCGTAGAAATAGGCAAAATCCAACAGAAAGATCGTAGAAAGAGGTCAAATCTAACAGAAAGATCGTAGAAAGAGGTAAAATCTAACAGAAAGATCGTAGAAAGAGGCAAAATCTAACAGAAAGATCGTAGAAAGAGGTAAAATCTAACAGAAAGATCGTAGAAAGAGGTAAAATCTAACAGAAAGATCGTAGAAATAGGCAAAATCCAACAGAACGATCGTAGAAAGAGGCAACATCCAACAGAAAGATCGTAGAAATAGGCAAAATCCAACAGAAAAATCGTAGAAATAGGCAAAATCAAACAGAAAAATCGTAGAAATAGGCAAAATCAAACAGAACGATCGTAGAAATAGGCAAAATCAAACAGAACGATCATAGAAAGAGGTAAAATCTAACAGAAAGATCGTAGAAAGAGGCAAAATCTAACAGAAAGATCGTAGAAAGAGGCAAAATCTAACAGAAAGATCGTAGAAATAGGCAAAATCCAACAGAAAGATCGTAGAAAGAGGTAAAATCCAGCAGAAAGATCGTAGATAGAGGTAAAATCCAACAGAAAGATCGTAGAAAGAGGTAAAATCCAACAGAAAGATCGTAGAAAGAGGTAAAATCTAACAGAAAGATCGTAGAAAGAGGCAAAATCCAACAGAAAGATCGTAGAAAGAGGTAATATCCAGCAGAAAGATCGTAGAAAGAGGTAAAATCCAACAGAAAGATCGTAGAAAGAGGTAAAATCCAACAGAAAGATCGTAGAAAGAGGTAAAATCCATCAGAAATATCGTAGAAAGAGACAAATTCTGACAGAAAGATCGTAGAAAGAGGTAATATCCAACAGAAAGATCGTAGAAAGAGGTAAAATCTAACAGAAAGGTCGTAGAAGGAGACAAATTCCAACAGAAAGATCGTAGAAAGAGGTAAAATCTAACAGAAAGATCGTAGAAAGAGGCAAAATCCAACAGAAAGATCGTAGAAATAGGCGAAATCCAACAGAAAGATCGTAGAAAGAGGTCAAATCTAACAGAAAGATCGTAGAAAGAGGTAAAATCTAACAGAAAGATCTTAGAAAGAGGCAAAATCTAACAGAAAGATCGTAGAAAGAGGTAAAATCTAACAGAAAGATCGTAGAAAGAGGTAAAATCTAACAGAAAGATCGTAGAAAGAGGTAAAATCTAACAGAAAGATCGTAGAAAGAGGCAAAATCTAACAGAAAGATCGTAGAAAGAGGTAAAATCTAACAGAAAGATCGTAGAAAGAGGTAAAATCTAACAGAAAGATCGTAGAAAGAGGCAAAATCTAACAGAAAGATCGTAGAAAGAGGCAAAATCTAACAGAAAGATCGTAGAAATAGGCAAAATAAAACAGAACGATCGTAGAAATAGGCAAAATCAAACAGAACGATCGTAGAAATAGGCAAAATCCAACAGAAAGATCGTAGAAAGAGGCAAAATCAATACCCATAGAACACAAATACACGACTGGTCACTTTCCTGGCTTCGTACAGGTTCTTTACTAAGAAGTAACGGGGTTAAACTAATTTTATGGCACAAACGAACATTAACAGACCAAACAGGTTGTGTCTGTACTATGTCATACAATGTGTCAGGAATGGACAGCAGAAGTGAATGGCCATGCCTAGGATGTACTACAATAAATCAACAGTAGTGATTTATGAATGAAGTTCGATTGATAATTATTTGAAAATATATGCAACATATGAAAAATTACGATATCATATTCATGTAGGCTTAAGATATGGACTTGTGGGTGTTAGATAGCATGAACATATGGTATTATTGTAAAATCAGAAGATGCTGGTTTTTTTGTCATGCCATTACCTGTATCTATTCTGTACAAGTTCGGTTGAAGGATATATTATTAATATTTGATGTTGTTTTGTTAACGTTGTTGTATTATATTAGTACAGAATTGTGAGAACGAAATTTAATTGAATTCAATTTGTCTTACAAGCCCCTTTGTAAATAATATAGAAACAAATATAATGAAAAACACAAATACCACTGTCGGCTTTTAGTGGGGTACGTGTAACCCGATCTTTAATTTTATGTCTATGCTTTGTAGATCGTTGTTTGTTTTTAGTGGGGTACGTGTAGCCCGAGCTTTAATTTTATGTGTATGCTTTGTAGATCGTTGTTTGTTTTTAGTGGGGTACGTGTAACCCGATCTTTAATTTTATGTGTATGCTTTGTAGATCGTTGTTTGTTTTTAGTGGGGTACGTGTAACCCGATCTTTAATTTTATGTGTATGCTTTGTAGATCGTTGTTTGTTTTTAGTGGGGTACGTGTAACCCGATCTTTAATTTTATGTGTATGCTTTGTAGATCGTTGTTTGTTTTTAGTGGGGTACGTGTAACCCGATCTTTAATTTTATGTGTATGCTTTGTAGATAGTTGTTTGTTTTTAGTGGGGTACGTGTAGCCCGATCTTTAATTTTATGTGTATGCTTTGTAGATCGTTGTTTGTTTTTAGTGGGGTACGTGTAACCCGATCTTTAATTTTATGTGTATGCTTTGTAGATCGTTGTTTGTTTTTAGTGGGGTACGTGTAACCCGATCTTTAATTTTATGTGTATGCTTTGTAGATCGTTGTTTGTTTTTAGTGGGGTACGTGTAACCCGATCTTTAATTTTATGTGTATGCTTTGTAGATCGTTGTTTGTTTTTAGTGGGGTACGTGTAACCCGATCTTTAATTTTATGTGTATGCTTTGTAGATCGTTGTTTGTTTTTAGTGGGGTACGTGTAACCCGATCTTTAATTTTATGTGTATGCTTTGTAGATCGTTGTTTGTTTTTAGTGGGGTACGTGTAACCCGATCTTTAATTTTATGTGTATGCTTTGTAGATCGTTGTTTGTCCCCTAGTCCTTTTTCTTTTGGCCATTGTATTGTCTGTCCTTTATCTTTTGGCCATTGTATTGTCTGTCTTTATCTTTTGGCCATTGTATTGTCTGTCCTTTATCTTTTGGCCATTGTATTGTCTGTCCTTTATCTTTTGGCCATTGTATTGTCTGTCCTTTATCCTTTGGCCATTGTATTGTCTGTCCTTTATCTTTTGGCCATTGTGTCGTCTGTTCTCCTTCTTTTGGCCATTGTATTGTCTGTCCTTTATCTTTTGGCCATTGTATTGTCTGTCCTTTATCTTTTGGCCATTGTATTGTCTGTCCTTTATCTTTTGGCCATTGTATTGTCTGTCCTTTATCTTTTGGCCATTGTATTGTCTGTCTTTATCTTTTGGCCATTGTATTGTCTGTCCTTTATCTTTTGGCCATTGTATTGTCTGTCCTTTATCTTTTGGCCATTGTATTGTCTGTCCTTTATCTTTTGGCCATTGTATTGTCTGTCCTTTATCGTTTGGCCATTGTATTGTCTGTTCTCCTTCGAGTTACTGATTCTGATTACCCCTTTGGTATCTTCAAACTCTTCATTCAAAACTTGTAGAATATTTGATTTGTTTCTTCGAAGTACACAAAAATAACTACTTAATTTCAAAAGCTATTTTAAGTGATATGTGATCATGTTCATTTTAGTACATATTAATTATAATTTCTATACGAGGACATCGTTATAACTGATCATTATCTAGGAATGAGCGTTATAGATTTATTGATGTGACATTTAGTTGATTGTAAGTAGGATTTTATACAGTGTCTATTAGTATCTTAATTAGGATTATAACACCGTTCAATATTGTAACTTTATCTTTATTTTCTTTATCCCCAATAAAAACAACGTGGATAAAAAGAGGACAACAGGAATCGCTTGAACAAAAACGTAGATATCTAATTTAGTCCACACGACGTGTTTCTGTAATGGCCGTCATCAGCTACAATAAAATCGAAAGATTGGAAAGACAAATAATGTAAACGTTTCTTGGAGGAAGAAAACCAGAGAGTATAAACAGGATAACCAAAATAGGCCAAGGTCATCTATGTCTGAGGGAAGAGAACCTTAGGTATTCTTTTGTTAGGGATAACCAAAATAGGTCAAGGTCACCTATGTCTGAGGGAAGAGAACCTTAGGTATTCTTTTGTTAGGGATAACCAAAATAGGCCAAGGTCACCTATGTCTGAGGGAAGAGAACCTTAGGTATTCTTTTGTTAGGGATAACCAAAATAGGCCAAGGTCACCTATGTCTGAGGGAAGAGAACCTTAGGTATTCTTTTGTTAGGGATAACCAAAATAGGCCAAGGTCACCTATGTCTGAAGGAAGAGAACCTTAGGTATTCTTTTGTTAGGGATAACCAAAATAGGCCAAGGTCACCTATGTCTGAGGGAAGAGAACCTTAGGTATTCTTTTGTTAGGGATAACCAAAATAGGCCAAGGTCACCTATGTCTGAGGGAAGAGAACCTTAGGTATTCTTTTGCTAGGGATAACCAAAATAGGCCAAGGTCACCTATGTCTGAGGGAAGAGAACCTTAGGTATTCTTTTGCTAGGGATAACCAAAATAGGCTGAGGTCACCTATGTCTGAGGGAAGAGAACCTTAGGTATTCTTTTGTTAGGGATAACCAAAATAGGCTGAGGTCACCTATGTCTGAGGGAAGAGAACCTTAGGTATTCTTTTGTTAGGGATAACCAAAATAGGCTGAGGTCATCTATGTCTGAGGGAAGAGAACCTTAGGTATTCTTTTGTTAGGGATAACCAAAATAGGCCAAGGTCATCTATGTCTGAGGGAAGAGAACCTTAGGTATTCTTTTGTTAGGGATAACCAAAATAGGCCAAGGTCACCTATGTCTGAGGGAAGAGAACCTTAGGTATTCTTTTGTTAGGGATAACCAAAATAGGCCAAGGTCACCTATGTCTGAGGGAAGAGAACCTTAGGTATTCTTTTGTTAGGGATAACCAAAATAGGCCAAGGTCACCTATGTCTGAGGGAAGAGAACCTTAGGTATTCTTTTGTTAGGGATAACCAAAATAGGCCAAGGTCACCTATGTCTGAGGGAAGAGAACCTTAGGTATTCTTTTGTTAGATGATATTAGAAACAATATGACAAATAACTAGAGAGATATTATTTTTCTATATTTTTAAAGTAGATATCATTTTAAGTCATAACATTTTTAACATAGACATACAGCATGCATACAACAATGTCAGAAATCAGGTTTGGCTCTCTTTGTCTACATACAGGTTCGCTTCTTCGTGTAAAGATGGCACGCTGTCACTTTTCACCAGAACAACATTTTCCGCTACTGTCAATGTAGTCAACTCGTACTTTTCAGTTTTCGGACATTTTTTCCCACTTTTCTTTTTACCGCTAGCTTTTGTAAAGATGCTATATTCATTGATGAGACTTTTGTTGATGTCGGCGGAAGTAGCACATTTGAATGCCTTAGCAAAACTTTTTCTGAAGTTATCACTGAGGAATGCGTAGAGTAAAGGATTCAACATACTATTAGCGAATGTTAGCACTGTAAAAGCATTAAACAGATAAATTCCCCATTTCGTTGGTGTGGTTCCTCTTTCTTGAAAAGTAAGGTTGACTTGAAACACCCAATGTGGCAGCCAGCATACTACATATACAGATATAACAGTCAATACCATTCTAGTCACTTTACGATGTGAGCGTTTTTTCTCTTTTGATTTTATCGCCGGACCAACTGTTTTAAGACGTAAGATTACTGATAAATAAAACACAGAAATCATAGATACTGGTATTGCAAATCCTAGAAGAAATGTGTACCAGGTGAATGCTTTGTCCGGGGGAATCAGTTGATTATTCGGCCATTTAATCGTACAGGTTCTCCAATCGTGATTTTTCCTATTCGGCACTGTAGTTGAGTAGAGAATAATAGGCAGCATGACAATAAATGACACGGTCCATATACATAAACAACAGAAAAAGGCTATGTTTGTGGTCCTATATTGTCCTGATCTGATTGGATGACAAACTGCAAGATACCGATCTCCACTCAAAGCAGTCAGGGTAAATACGCTTGTAATAAAATTTATGGAATACAGGACGAAAAATATTTTACACATGGCTGTTTCAAATATCCAATGTTCTAAAATTGTCGTTGTGATTAAAAATGGCAAACTTATTAAAAACAGGACATCTGATATTGCGAGATTTAGTATATATAAATTCGTCACCGTTTTCATCTTCGCGAATCTCGTCACGACGTAAATAACTAAAACGTTACCGACTAATCCAACTAGACAGATAAGAGTGTACGATGTAACGAGGAAAACAGTCATAGCAGCTTTGTTGATAGCTTCAAATGGACGGTTTGTCCCATTCTCAAATTCATCAGTAAAATTTTCGTCACAGTATGCATATCCCGAAATATTATTTTCCATATTTAAGGAATAAACAACAGTTGCTCACTTTTCAAAATACTTATTGTGCATGTACATTTGGCTTTTCACAAAATATACAACTTAGGTGGCTAATTTATCAAACAGAAAAGTAGTTCATATTTAAAATAGCAATATCCAAGTTTGTGCTTTTGTAAGAAATTTATATCTGTAATTAGCAACACTTCCAATGTAATAAGAAAGTTCTTACCCTCTCAAAGTAAAGTAAATTATCCTGGAGTATATTCTGTTAATTAAAGTCTCATCAGACAGCTTAAACTGACGGAGTCCTAGTTTTCAGAAATAATTATAAGTTTTCCCCGATAGTAAAATAATTCAAGTGCGGTCGGCTGATTACTCCGTCTGTTTCCAATAATTCTGTAGGAAATGAAGAGTTTTCAACATTCTTCAATTTTTATTCAGACGCAGGTAATATGGGCTGATTCAATACAATGACATATTAAGACGAGTCCACTATATCAATCTTATATATTATTTTTTGTTTGGTGGAAACAATATACGGGATAATTATAAAACAAATCTTTATGATTTAGAGAAACAGGAATCAATTTCCCTCATCAGATTGCTTCATTTTCAACTTGATACATATTTGTCGCTTCATATGGCATTTCTAGATTGAGCATTACATCGAAGCCATAGATTATCACTCTTCTGATAAAAAAAAAACTGTGATAATGATAAATCAGTTACCATCGTGACGTATTCTATAAATTTTGCTATGTCATTATTTAATAAATATAAGCAGAGGCGGATCCAGGGGGGGGGGGGGGGGGTGGGGGCGCATCCGGCGCGCGCTTCCCCTAAAATTGGAAAAAATATGATTTTTTGGCGTAAAATCGTGATTTTTCACACGAAATACCCCCAAAATTTTCCTCCGCTCGACGCAATTTTTTATGTGTGTCACCCCCCCCCCCTAACTTGAAATCCTGGATCCGCCCCTGATAAGTACACCTTACATTATACTGTGTCATGTACGATAATTACTAAACACACTTTAAGGTTAACTGTAGTTAGCTCTATAAAGCAGAACGAAAAACATCGTGTTAGTTTTTGTTATTGTTATTACCACAACATTGAACTGAGAAACTAAAGTTGAAACCCACTGTACCAGTCGTCGTGCTGCATCTTTATTTGTTAGCATGTTGTATACCATCATATGGAGTATATATATATATATATATATTTTTTAGCACATTTGAGTTTTCTCCCTAATTCGGAGATTTTTGTTTATAAATCAATGCTACCATTACCTATTGATTTTTTTTAAATGTAATAAAGTGAGTAGTTTTGCAGTTAATCCCAGGACACCGACACATTAACAAACAAAACGTCATAGAGGTACAAGTTGGCACTGGGATGGATGCCACAAGGAAAATGGAAATGTTTGCCTTCTAACAGACCATGAACAATCACTATGACATGTTGCTTTATCGAGCTGTTGGAAGTTGTCTTTTATATGCAAGAATCGAGTGCAGCATTGTAAAACACGAGTCATTCATTAAAGTCTCGTCCTGAGGGAGAGTTGTGTATTTGATTCGTGCTATATACAACTAGCGGATGACCCATTTCGAATCAGTTGAATTATATATTCTATTTATATACCCTGGGCTTCCGTCTGGGACAATGACCTGTCATATCCCAATGATATCATGTCAAACAACATTTCCACTATAAAGACGGTATATACAAATAAAAGATCTTATTCAATGAACAGTATTTCTCATTTTTTTTGCATATTACGTCGTACGTCTGATACGTCTAGACTATTATTTATTAGAAAAATATATGATATGATTGCTGAACTAGTAAATATGTTCTGCAAATAAATGTTTGAGAATTTTAGATATACTTATGTTGTATATGCCGCTAATTTAATTCCTAGATTAAGAGGAGAAATATCAACATATGGTCCCTTACAAAAAGTGTTAATTTCTTTGGATATTGTGACTTTAAAATTATTAAATTAAGTCCAACACAGGCTACATTTTTAAGAAATAGTTATATTATTACAAGTATTTACCGAACCTGCATTTGTGTACTGTCGTCGTTTTTGTAAACGTAACTGTTCTTCTTTTTGTTATTTGGTCGCTAGAGACTAGTTCACTCGGCATAAGAGATAACATTCCTTTAATCAACTTAGTCCTGTCATATATCTAACAGTTCCAAATTAGTTTGTTCGTTTGATGGTGTTTAACGACACTTTCAACAATATGTCAGTTATATCGTGGCGGTCAGTTTTATTGCTGGAGGAAACCGGAGTACCCGGAGAAAACCACTTATCTGTCGTAAGTCACTGACCTTATCACATAATGTTGTACACCTAGCCCTGGTCGAGATTCGAACTCACAACATCAGGGGTGATAGGCACTGATTGCATAAGTAGTTGTAAATCCAACTACTATACGATCACGTCCACGACGACCCCCAGACGTCTATCAGGTTTTTTTTTATAAGATTGGTACATATATTTGTAGTTGGCTATTTGTCATTATTGTTTAACTTGTTATTTTCGATATAATTTTAATGTAAAATAATACTTGATTGATTGATTGCTTGCTTAACGTTCAGTTGTAATAATTTCGTGTATATCCAGGACGAGAGCAAGTTCAACAATATTTAAAGATAATATACACGAATGAGCGACCAACAAGACAATCAGGGCAACAGCTTATAGCTGCAACTGCAAAAAAACAGGGACAACTGGAGAGGGACGAAAATATCAGCCTTTTATTGCGCATACTCCTTTTCGAAATCAACAAATGGATGCTTGAACGTGCAGGGAAGACTGACACTATCTAAACATGACACACACTATAGCCCACGGTCAGGCTTTCCGTATAATCAGCTGACGACACCAAGGACTCACATTCGCCACATGGGTGGAGCCATAGTACGATACAATCTACCATGATTTATTTTTATTGGCAGTAATGAAGAGAGTTGCAAAAAACTAACTTCGTTGTACAATAATTATTAATAATATTTTGCGATAAAACAGTACTGGTCGAGGACCAATTGTAGCCATTTTTTTCTTGTTTTTGCCAGATTATTTCTATGTAGTCCAACCCACCCTTTCAAGCGCTTCATAATTTTGAATGTTACCAATCGACTTACCTTGGAAGGAAATATAAATAATTTTTATGCGCATGCTCGTATCAGGAAGCCTTTGTAAAGTTGTTGATTTTTGTCACTGAATCGGGAGGGAAGAGTACCAATTATCGCAATCTTGTTAGATGTGGGAAAAAATATATAAATCAGCACAAAAAATGAAGGTGTCACGAGTATTTTGCGATCATCAGAATATCAATCTGCTATATTTTTATGTTAATAATAGCGAATGGCATCTCCGCTCCATTAACGTGACCCCGCGAGGTTTATATAAAGAGGTATGGTTTCTAATGGGGTTTTATCTCATTTCTTTTGAATTAGCTAAGATACAAATGTAGGAGTTTGCTGTCTGCTTTGTCACCATTTATTATTGTCGTCGGCAAAAAATGGCCAGAAAATTCGCGTGCGCTCGCGAGTAATGTACAAGTTGGCGATAATTGGTACTTGGCGATAATTGGTACTCGACCAGTAGATATCTAATTTCGTACTCACCGTGCGTATCTGTAATAACCTTCAATAGGTATGCTAACGGTCGGAACCCAAATAATTCAACACTTTTGGAGCACGAAAAACAAAGAGCAAAATCAGTATAGCCAAAAGTGAGGTAAGGTCACCTATGCCAGAGGGAGGAGAAAATTAGTTCTAATAATAATTGCGTTATTTATGAACTGGCAATATCAATAATATATACCACTGTACGAGGTAATCAAGGCTCTCTAAATAGACTAGCAAACATAAAAATCACTTATCATCAAAGAATTGCTGCTTCCGTCTTGTTAATTTTCTCTGGTCGCCAATTTTCTCATGATGCCAACGGCATAAATCTGAATGATAAATGCCCTCATATTAATAGAGGACAATTGCACTGACGTATGATATTGAAGAATGGTCAAATATGACAAAGGATAGATAATACTATATCAAGAAAATGCGATATCAACAGTCAATTAAGGAATGGAAGTACATTTTAATGGATAGAAACTAAATCCATAGCTAGGTTAGATTTCCTTTACGTTGTTGTCCAGAGCAATTTTAATTAAGATTAATTAATTGTTAAATCAGAGATGACGTGAGAAGTAATTTATAGCCATGTTATGACAAAAACAGATTTACGAACAATACATCATCTCAATGTAGGTAAAAAGGTAGCGTAAGGGTGAAATTAAGAACTAAAATGGACAGAAGAGTTTGAAGATAACAAAGGGGTAATCAGACTCCGTATATCGAAGAAGGACAGACAACACAATGACCAAAAGAAGAAGAACAGACAACACAATGATCAAAAGAAGAAGAACAGACAACACAATGATCAAAAGAAGAAGAACAGACAACACAATGATCAAAAGAAGAAGGACAGACAACACAATGAGGAAAAGAAGAAGAACAGACAACACAATGAGGAAAAGAAGAAGAACAGACAACACAATGATCAAAAGAAGAAGAACAGACAACACAATGAAGAAAAGAAGAAGAACAGACAACACAATGAGGAAAAGAAGAAGAACAGACAACACAATGGCTAAAAGAAGAAGAACAGACAACACAATGGCTAAAAGAAGAAGGACAGACAACACAATGATCAAAAGAAGAAGAACAGACAACACAATGATCAAAAGAAGAAGAACAGACAACACAATGATCAAAAGAAGAAGAACAGACAACACAATGATCAAAAGAAGAAGAACAGACAACACAATGAGGAAAAGAAAAAGAACAGACAACACAATGAGGAAAAGAAGAAGAACAGACAACGCAATGATCAAAAGAAGAAGGACAGACAACACAATGAGGAAAAGAAGAAGAACAGACAACACAATGATCAAAAGAAGAAGAACAGACAACACAATGATCAAAAGAAGAAGAACAGACAACACAATGACCAAAAGAAGAAGAACAGACAACACAATGATCAAAAGAAGAAGAACAGACAACACAATGATCAAAAGAAGAAGAACAGACAACACAATGATCAAAAGAAGAAGGACAGACAACACAATGAGGAAAAGAAGAAGAACAGACAACACAATGAGGAAAAGAAGAAGAACAGACAACACAATGATCAAAAGAAGAAGAACAGACAACACAATGAGGAAAAGAAGAAGAACAGACAACACAATGAGGAAAAGAAGAAGAACAGACAACACAATGGCTAAAAGAAGAAGAACAGACAACACAATGGCTAAAAGAAGAAGGACAGACAACACAATGATCAAAAGAAGAAGAACAGACAACACAATGATCAAAAGAAGAAGAACAGACAACACAATGATCAAAAGAAGAAGAACAGACAACACAATGATCAAAAGAAGAAGAACAGACAACACAATGAGGAAAAGAAAAAGAACAGACAACACAATGAGGAAAAGAAGAAGAACAGACAACACAATGATCAAAAGAAGAAGGACAGACAACACAATGAGGAAAAGAAGAAGAACAGACAACACAATGATCAAAAGAAGAAGAACAGACAACATAATGATCAAAAGAAGAAGAACAGACAACACAATGACCAAAAGAAGAAGAACAGACAACACAATGATCAAAAGAAGAACAGACAACACAATGATCAAAAGAAGAAGAACAGACAACACAATGAGGAAAAGAAGAAGAACAGACAACACAATGAGGAAAAGAAAAAGAACAAAAAGACAAAGAATGATCTACAAAACATACGCATAAAACTAAAGATCTAGTAACACGAACCCCAATAAAAAAGGCCGGTGAACTCACCACTACGAACCTTCCAACATATGCAAAATTACGCTTTATTTCATGATCGTATGGTAGTTGGATTTACAACTATCCATGCAATCAGTGCCTATCACCACTAAAGTTTTTTGAGTTCGAGTCCCACTCATGGCAAGGTGTTCTCGATGTGTAACATCAAGTGATAAAGCTTGTCAATGACTTGCGGCAGGTTGGTGGTTTTCTCCACCAATAAAACTTACCACCACGATATAACTGAAATATTGTTGACAGTGGCGTTGAACACCACATCCCTAGATCTAGCCATGCATGTGTTATCTATTTTAAACATTCATATTGTTTTGAAAAAAGGGAAATAAGGGTAATAACAAAATTACCAAGCTCCGAACAACCTTACAAAGGGAAAGTCAAAACTCATAAGTATATAAACAGACAAAATCAGTCAACAACCGGAAAACTGTGAAAACCGTAATGACCCTGACTTGGTACAGGCATTTCTAAAGAAATGGTGGGTTGAATCAGAAAATGTGTTGAAGAGAGGAAAAACATGTTTGATATGGGATAGGGTTTGGGCTAGGGTTGGATTTGGGCTATGCTGGATTAGAGTTTGGATGTGAGTTACGGATACTGTTAGGATTATAGCTATCGTTAGGGTACCCTAATTTTCCATACACGAGGCACTCGTTCATTTTTCCGTCGTAAGGACGAGTTACAGATGCTTGACAGTCATTTTCCATAGGTATATTACTGTTATTACTAGACATTCATTGTTTATTTTTTGTATTAGACATCCATAATATATACATGTAGTTGTTTCTGTTGTTAGAGTGGTAGATTGAGGGTTCGAGCCCCGATCGGGTCAAACCAAAGACTATGAAATTGGCATTTGTTGCTTCTCCTCTAAGCACGCAGCAATAAGGAGAAAGAGCAAAGACTGTTGGCTCGGAATCAGGACAATGGTTCCATGTCTATCCGCGGACAGTTGTTTCAGTGATCTAGCACTATAAAAATCCAACTAAGCGTGTTGGTCCAGCATAAAGCGGACCTCATCATCATCTCACTGAAATCAGCTTGTTCTCGCCATGATATAGCTGAACAATTGCTGAGTTGGCGATAAACAACAATCACTCACTAACTGTTTCTGTTGTCTGAAATTTAATGTTATAATTGAGGAATTTAATGTTATAATTGAGGAATTGAATGTTATAATTGAGGAATTTAATGTTATAATTGAGGAATTTAATGTTATAATTGAGGAATTTAATTTTATAATTGAGGAATTTAATGTTATAATTGAGGAATTTAATTTTATAATTGAGGAATTTAATGTTATAATTGAGGAATTTAATGTTATAATTGAGGAATTGAATGTTATAATTCAGGAATTTAATGTTATAATTAAAGAATTGAATGTTATAATTGAGGAATTTAATGTTATAATTGAGGAATTTAATGTTATAATTGAAGAATTGAATGTTATTATTGAGGAGTTTAATGTTATAATTGAGGAATTTAATGTTATTATTGAGGAATTGAATGTTATTATTGAGGAATTTAATGTTATAATTGAGGAATTCAATGTTATTATTGAGGAATTCAATGTTATTATTGAGGAATTTAATGTTATAATTGAGGAATTTAATGTTATTATTGAGGAATTTAATGCTATAATTGAGGAATTTAATGTTATAATTGAGGAATTTAATGTTATAATTGAGGAATTTAATGTTATAATTAAAGAATTGAATGTTATAATTGAGGAATTTAATGTTATAATTAAAGAATTGAATGTTATAATTAAAGAATTGAATGTTATAATTGAGGAATTTAATGTTATAATTGAGGAATTGAATGTTATAATTGAGGAATTTAATGTTATAATTGAGGAATTGAATGTTATTATTGAGGAATTTAATGTTATTATTGATTTCGAAAGAAGAGCAATCGACCGGATAATTAGAAAGTAAATCCTGTGATTTTCATACAACAATTAATCAATTTCTGACAGGTTCTGCATCAGATTTCTCGTTTTTGAACTTGATACATATTTGCCGCTTCGTGTGACATTTAATATTTAGCACACACTGATGGCATGAAAAACTGATACATGGCATAACGAGCTGATCATGATCATTGATACAACTATTTGAAATATAATGACAGAAATTACATTTATTTTCTTTCTAAATTGCTGCCAAGTAAGATAGCTATTTAGTGATGATGATTGTCCTGTTCGTTTGATTCCTGTAGTAAGGGATGACTATCTTTATCTTTTATGAAAAAAAAAAACCCAACTGAAAATTAAAACGAAATTGAATGCTATAGAGAAATTTATCCAGTTTTACATGGATCTATATTAAATTAGAGACTATATTTTCAGTATCTTCCATACGTTTAGTTAATACCCACTGGATACATTCTATAATGAAAATATCAATAATCTCATGAAAGATATTCCGTTGATGTATTCTAAAGATTAAAACAATTTTTTTAGAGACAGTGGCACGTGTAGAAAGATTATCATGTTCCATGACCTTTACAAGGTAAAACAAATGTTCGAAACTAAATATGTATTAAATGTTCGAAACTAAATATGTATTATCTCACGTTTTATTTGTTACAATGTTAAGAAGAAATTAAAATTTTGTAAGCCAAAATGTATTTAGTGAAACACAACGCTTATCTATCAATAAATGGGCAGATGAGGAATAGGATTGGCCAATGTTACCTTGAAACGGGATCCAAACGACCACTCCCAACAACTTGATGCTCATTTAGATCCGGGGGAAAGTTGCCTTGTACGTACAGGGAATTCATTTAGATCCGGTTGAAAGTTGTCTGGTACGTACCGGGAATTCATTTAGATCTGGGTAAAAGTTGTCTTGTACGTACAGGGAATTCATTTAGATCCGGGTGAAGGTTGTCTTGTACGTACAGGGAATTCATTTAGATCCGGGTGAAAGTTGTCTTGTACGTACAGGAAATTCATTTAGATATGGGTAAAAGTTGTCTTGTACGCACTGGGAATTCATTTAGATCCGGGTTAGTTGTCTTGTACGTACAGGGAATTCATTTAGATCCGGGTGAAAGTTGTCTTGTACGTACAGGGAATTCATTTAGATCCGGGTGAAAGTTGTCTTGTACGTACAGGGAATTCATTTAGATCTGGGTTAGTTGTCTTGTACGTACAGGGAATTCATTTAGATCTGGATGAAAGTTGTCTTGTACGTACAGGGAATTCATTTAGATCCGGGTAAAAGTTGTCTTGTGCGTACAGGGAATTCATTTAGATCTGGGTAAAAGTTGTCTTGTACGCACAGGGAATTCATTTAGATCCGGGTAAAAGTTGTCTTGTACATACAGGGAATTCATTTAGATCCGGGTGTAAGTTGTCTCGTACGTACAGGGAATTCATTTAGATCTGGGTAAAAGTTGTCTTATTCGTACAGGGAATTCATTTAGATCTGGGTAAAAGTTGTCTTGTACGTTCAGGGAATTCATTTAGATCCGGGTAAAAGTTTTCTTGTACGTACATGGAATTCATTTAGATCTGGGTTAGTTGTCTTGTACGTACAGGGAATTCATTTAGATCCGGGTGAAAGTTGTCTTGGGAATTCATTTAGATCCGGATAACAGTTGTCTTGTACGTACAGGGAATTCATTTAGATCCGGGTGAAAGTTGTCTTGGGAATTCATTTAGATTCGGGTGAAAGTTGTCTTGTACGTACAGATAATTCATTTAGATCTGGGTAAAAGTTGTCTTATACGTACAGGGAATTCATTTAGATCTGGGTAAAAGTTTTCTTGTACGTTCAGGGAATTCATTTAGATCCGGGTAAAAGTTGTCTTGTACGTGCAGGGAATTCATTTAGATCTGGGTTAGTTGTCTTTTACGTACAGGGAATTCATTTAGATCCGGGTAAAAGTTGTCTTGTACGTACAGGGAATTCATTTAGATCCGGGTAAAAGTTGTCTTGTACATACAGGGAATTCATTTAGATCCGGGTGTAAGTTGTCTCGTACGTACAGGGAATTCATTTAGATCTGGGTAAAAGTTGTCTTATACGTACAGGGAATTCATTTAGATCTGGGTAAAAGTTGTCTTGTACGTTCAGGGAATTCATTTAGATCCGGGTAAAAGTTGTCTTGTACGTACAGGGAATTCATTTAGATCGGGTGTAAGTTGTCTTGTACGTACAGGGAATTAATTTAGATCCGGGGGAAAGTTGTCTTGTACGTACAGGGAATTCATTTAGATCCGTGTGAAAGTTGTCTTGTACGTACAGGGAATTCATTTAGATCTGGGTAAAAGTTGTCTTGTACGTAGAGGGAATTCATTTAGATCCGGGTAAAAGTTGTCTTGTACGTACAGGGAATTCATTTAGATCTGGTTGAAAGTTTGCTTGTACGTACAAGGAATTCATTTAGATATGGTTGAAAGTTTGTTTGTACGTACAGGGAATTCATTTAGATCCGGGTGAAAGTTGTCATGTGCGTACAGGGAATTCATTTAGATCTGGTTGAAAGTTTGGTTGTACGTACAGGGAATTCATTTAAATCCGAGTGAAAGTTGTCTTGTGCGTACAAGGAATTCATTTAGATCTGGGTTAGTTGTCTTGTACGTACAGGGAATTCATTTAGATCTGGGTTAGTTGTCTTTTACGTACAGGGAATTCATTTAGATCCGGGTGAAAGTTTCCTTGTACGTACAGGTAATTCATTTAGGTGAAAGTTGTCTTGTACGTACATTTATTTAGATCTGGTTGAAAGTTGTCTTGTGCGCACAGGGAATTCATTTAGATCCGGGTGAAAGTTGTCTTGTATGTACAGAGAATTCATTTAGATCCGTGTGAAAGTTGTCTTGTACGTACAGGGAATTCAATTAGATCCGGGTGAAAGTTGTCTTGTACGTACAGGGAATTCATTTAGATCTGGTTGAAAGTTTGCTTGTACGTACAGGGAATTCATTTAGACCCGGGTGAAAGTTGTCATGTGCGTACAGGGAATTCATTTAGATCTGGGTTATTTGTCTTGTACGTACAGGGAATTCATTTAGATCCGGGTGAAAGTTGTCTTGTACGTACAGGGAATTCATTTAGATCTGGGTGAAAGTTGTCTTGTACGTACAGGTAATTCATTAAGGTGAAAGTTGTCTTGTACGTACAGGGAATTCATTTTGATCTGGATGAAAGTTGTCTTGTACGTACAGGGAATTCATTTAGATCTGGGTAAAAGTGGTCTTGTACGTACAGGGAATTCATTTAGATCCGGATAAAAGTTGTCTTGTACGTACAGGGAATTCATTTAGATCCGGGTGTAAGTTGTCTTGTACGTACAAGGAATTCATTTAGATCTGGGTAAAAGTTGTCTTATACGTACAGGGAATTCATTTAGATCCGGGTAAAAGTTGTCTTGTACGCACAGGGAATTCATTTAGATCAGGGTAAAAGTTGTCTTGTACATACAGGTAATTCGTTTAGATCCGGGTGTAAGTTGTCTTGTACGTATAGGGAATTCATTTAGATTCGGGTAAAAGTTGTCTTGTACGTACAGGGAATTCATTTAGATCCGGATAAAAGTTGTCTTGTACGTACAGGGAATTCATTTAGATCGGGTGTAAGTTGTCTTGTACGTACAGAGAATTAATTTAGATCCGGGTGAAAGTTGTCTTGTACGTACAGGGAATTCATTTAGATCCGTGTGAAAGTTGTCTTGTACGTACAGGGAATTCATTTAGATCTGGGTAAAAGTTGTCTTGTACGTAGAGGGAATTCATTTAGATCCGGGTAAATGTTGTCTTGTACGTACAGGGAATTCATTTAGATCTGGCTGAAAGTTTGCTTGTACGTACAAGGAATTCATTTAGATATGGTTGAAAGTTTGTTTGTACGTACAGGGAATTCATTTAGATCCGGGTGAAAGTTGTCATGTGCGTACAGGGAATTCATTTAGATCTGGGTTAGTTGTCTTTTACGTACAGGGAATTCATTTAGATCCGGGTGAAAGTTTCCTTGTACGTACAGGTAATTCATTTAGGTGAAAGTTGTCTTGTACGTACATTTATTTAGATCTGGTTGAAAGTTGTCTTGTGCGCAGAGGGAATTCATTTAGATCCGGGTGAAAGTTGTCTTGTATGTACAGAGAATTCATTTAGATCCGTGTGAAAGTTGTCTTGTACGTACAGGGAATTCATTTAGATCCGGGTGAAAGTTGTCTTGTACGTACAGGGAATTCATTTAGATCTGGTTGAAAGTTTGCTTGTACGTACAGGGAATTCATTTAGACCCGGGTGAAAGTTGTCATGTGCGTACAGGGAATTCATTTAGATCTGGGTTATTTGTCTTGTACGTACAGGGAATTCATTTAGATCCGGGTGAAAGTTGTCTTGTACGTACAGGGAATTCATTTAGATCTGGGTGAAAGTTGTCTTGTACGTACAGGTAATTCATTAAGGTGAAAGTTTCCTTGTACGTACAGGTAATTCATTTAGGTGAAAGTTGTCTTGTACGTACATGGAATTCATTTAGATCTGGGTGAAAGTTGTCTTGTGCGTACAGGGAATTCATTTAGATCTGGTTGAAATTTGTCTTGTGCCATAGGGAATTCATTTAGATTGGGGTGAAAGTTGTCTTGTACGTACAGGGAATTCATTTAGATCTGGGTAAAAGTTGTCTTGTACGTACAGGGAATTCATTTAGATCCGGGTAAAAGTTGTCTTGTACGTACAGGGAATTCATTTAGATCTGGGTTAGTTATCTTGTACGTACAGGGAATAGATTTAGATCCGGGTGTAACCTATCTTGTACGTACAGGGAATTCATTTAGATCTGGGTAAAAGTTTTCTTGTACGTTCAGGGAATTCATTTAGATCCGGGTAAAAGTTGTCTTGTACGTGCAGGGAATTTATTTAGATCTGGGTTAGTTGTCTTTTACGTACAGGGAATTCATTTAGATCCGGGTAAAAGTTGTCTTGTACGTACAGGGAATTCATTTAGATCCGGGTAAAAGTTGTCTTGTACATACAGGGAATTCATTTAGATCCGGGTGTAAGTTGTCTCGTACGTACAGGGAATTCATTTAGATCTGGGTAAAAGTTGTCTTATACGTACAGGGAATTCATTTAGATCTGGGTAAAAGTTGTCTTGTACGTTCAGGGAATTCATTTAGATCCGGGTAAAAGTTGTCTTGTACTTACAGGGAATTCATTTAGATCGGGTGTAAGTTGTCTTGTACGTACAGGGAATTAATTTAGATCCGGGTGAAAGTTGTCTTGTACGTACAGGGAATTCATTTAGATCCGTGTGAAAGTTGTCTTGTACGTACAGGGAATTCATTTAGATCTGGGTAAAAGTTGTCTTGTACGTACAGGGAATTCATTTAGATCCGGGTAAAAGTTGTCTTGTACGTACAGGGAATTCATTTAGATCTGGTTGAAAGTTTGCTTGTGCGTACAAGGAATTCATTTAGATATGGTTGAAAGTTTGTTTGTACGTACAGGGAATTCACTTAGATCCGGGTGAAAGTTGTCATGTGCGTACAGGGAATTCATTTAGATCTGGGTTAGTTGTCTTTTACGTACAGGGAATTCATTTAGATCCGGGTGAAAGTTTCCTTGTACGTACAGGTAATTCATTTAGGTGAAAGTTGTCTTGTACGTACATTTATTTAGATCTGGTTGAAAGTTGTCTTGTGCGCACAGGGAATTCATTTAGATCCGGGTGAAAGTTGTCTTGTACGTACAGGGAATTCATTAAGATCCGGGTGAAAGTTGTCTTGTACGTACAGGGAATTCATTTAGATCTGGTTGAAAGTTTGCTTGTACGTACAGGGAATTCATTTAGACCCGGGTGAAAGTTGTCATGTGCGTACAGGGAATTCATTTAGATCTGGGTTATTTGTCTTGTACGTACAGGGAATTCATTTAGATCCGGGTGAAAGTTGTCTTGTACGTACAGGGAATTCATTTAGATCTGGGTGAAAGTTGTCTTGTACGTACAGGTAATTCATTAAGGTGAAAGTTGTCTTGTACGTACAGGGAATTCATTTTGATCTGGATGAAAGTTGTCTTGTACGTACAGGGAATTCATTTAGATTGGGGTGAAAGTTGTCTTGTACGTACAGGGAATTCATTTAGATCTGGGTAAAAGTGGTCTTGTACGTACAGGGAATTCATTTAGATCCGGATAAAAGTTGTCTTGTACGTACAGGGAATTCATTTAGATCCGGGTGTAAGTTGTCTTGTACGTACAGGGAATTCATTTAGATCTGGGTAAAAGTTGTCTTATACGTACAGGGAATTCATTTAGATCCGGGTAAAAGTTGTCTTGTACGCACAGGGAATTCATTTAGATCAGGGTAAAAGTTGTCTTGTACATACAGGTAATTCATTTAGATCCGGGTGTAAGTTGTCTTGTACGTATAGGGAATTCATTTAGATTCGGGTAAAAGTTGTCTTGTACGTACAGGGAATTCATTTAGATCCGGGTAAAAGTTGTCTTGTACTTACAGGGAATTCATTTAGATCGGGTGTAAGTTGTCTTGTACGTACAGGGAAATAATTTAGATCCGGGTGAAAGTTGTCTTGTACGTACAGGGAATTCATTTAGATCCGTGTGAAAGTTGTCTTGTACGTACAGGGAATTCATTTAGATCTGGGTAAAAGTTGTCTTGTACGTAGAGGGAATTCATTTAGATCCGGGTAAATGTTGTCTTGTACGTACAGGGAATTCATTTAGATCTGGCTGAAAGTTTGCTTGTACGTACAAGGAATTCATTTAGATATGGTTGAAAGTTTGTTTGTACGTACAGGGAATTCATTTAGATCCGGGTGAAAGTTGTCATGTGCGTACAGGGAATTCATTTAGATCTGGGTTAGTTGTCTTTTACGTACAGGGAATTCATTTAGATCCGGGTGAAAGTTTCCTTGTACGTACAGGTAATTCATTTAGGTGAAAGTTGTCTTGTACGTACATTTATTTAGATCTGGTTGAAAGTTGTCTTGTGCGCAGAGGGAATTCATTTAGATCCGGGTGAAAGTTGTCTTGTATGTACAGAGAATTCATTTAGATCCGTGTGAAAGTTGTCTTGTACGTACAGGGAATTCATTTAGATCCGGGTGAAAGTTGTCTTGTACGTACAGGGAATTCATTTAGATCTGGTTGAAAGTTTGCTTGTACGTACAGGGAATTCATTTAGACCCGGGTGAAAGTTGTCATGTGCGTACAGGGAATTCATTTAGATCTGGGTTATTTGTCTTGTACGTACAGGGAATTCATTTAGATCCGGGTGAAAGTTGTCTTGTACGTACAGGGAATTCATTTAGATCTGGGTGAAAGTTTCCTTGTACGTACAGGTAATTCATTTAGGTGAAAGTTGTCTTGTACGTACATGGAATTCATTTAGATCTGGGTGAAAGTTGTCTTGTGCGTACAGGGAATTCATTTAGATCTGGTTGAAAGTTGTCTTGTGCCATAGGGAATTCATTTAGATTGGGGTGAAAGTTGTCTTGTGCGTACAGGGAATTCATTTAGATATGGGTAAAAGTTGTCTTGTACGTACAGGGAATTCATTTAGATCCGGGTAAAAGTTGTCTTGTACGTACAGGGAATTCATTTAGATCTGGGTTAGTTGTCTTGTACGTACAGGGAATAGATTTAGATCCGGGTTTAACCTGTCTTGTACGTACAGGGAATTCATTTAGATCAGGGTAAGAGTTGTCTTGTGCGTACAGGGAATTCATTTAGATCTGGATAAAAGTTGTCTTGTACGCACAGGGAATTCATTTAGATCCGGGTGAAAGTTGTCTTGTACGTACAGGGAATTCATTTAGATCTGGGTAAAAGTTTCCTTGTACGTACAGGTAATTCATTTAGGTGAAAGTTGTCTTGTACGTACATGGAATTCATTTAGATCTGAGTGAAAGTTGTCTTGTGCGTACAGGGAATTCATTTAGATCTGGTTGAAAGTTGTCTTGTGCCATAGGGAATTCATTTAGATTGGGGTGAAAGTTGTCTTGTACGTACAGGGAATTCATTTAGATATGGGTTATTTGTCTTGTACGTACATGGAATTCATTTAGATCCGGGTGAAAGTTGTCTTGTACGTACAGGGAATTCATTTAGATCTGGGTGAAAGTTTCCTTGTACGTACAGGTAATTCATTTAGGTGAAAGTTGTCTTGTACGTACATGGAATTCATTTAGATCTGGGTGAAAGTTGTCTTGTGCGTACAGGGAATTCATTTAGATCTGGTTGAAAGTTGTCTTGTGCCATAGGGAATTCATTTAGATTGGGGTGAAAGTTGTCTTGTACGTCCAGGGAATTCATTTAGATATGGGTAAAAGTTGTCTTGTACGTACAGGGAATTCATTTAGATCCGGGTAAAAGTTGTCTTGTACATATAGGGAATTCATTTAGATCCGGGTGTAAGTTGTCTTGTACGTATAGGGAATTCATTTAGATTCGGGTAAAAGTTGTCTTGTACGTACAGGGAATTCATTTAGATCCGGTTAAAAGTTGTCTTGTACGTACAGGGAATTCATTTAGATCGGGTGTAAGTTGTCTTGTACGTACAGGGAATTAATTTAGATCCGGATGAAAGTTGTCTTGTACGTACAGGGAATTCATTTAGATCTGGGTAAAAGTTGTCTTGTACGTAGAGGGAATTCATTTAGATCCGGGTAAATGTTGTCTTGTACGTACAGGGAATTCATTTAGATCTGGTTGAAAGTTTGCTTGTACATACAAGGAATTCATTTAGATATGGTTGAAAGTTTGTTTGTACGTACAGGGAATTCATTTAGATCCAGGTGAAAGTTGTCATGTGCGTACAGGGAATTCATTTAGATCTGGGTTAGTTGTCTTTTACGTACAGGGAATTCATTTAGATCCGGGTGAAAGTTTCCTTGTACGTACAGGTAATTCATTTAGGTGAAAGTTGTCTTGTACGTACATTTATTTAGATCTGGTTGAAAGTTGTCTTTTGTGCACAGGGAATTCATTTAGATCCGGGTGAAAGTTGTCTTGTATGTACAGAGAATTCATTTAGATCCGTGTGAAAGTTGTCTTGTACGTACAGGGAATTCATTTAGATCCGGGTGAAAGTTGTCTTGTACGTACAGGGAATTCATTTAGGCCCGGGTGAAAGTTGTCATGTGCGTACAGGGAATTCATTTAGATCTGGGTTATTTGTCTTGTACGTACAGGGAATTCATTTAGATCCGGGTGAAAGTTGTCTTGTACGTACAGGGAATTTATTTAGATCTGGGTGAAAGTTGTCTTGTACGTACAGGTAATTCATTAAGGTGAAAGTTTCCTTGTACGTACAGGTAATTCATTTAGGTGAAAGTTGTCTTGTACGTACATGGAATTCATTTAGATCTGGGTGAAAGTTGTCTTGTGCGTACAGGGAATTCATTTAGATCTGGTTGAAATTTGTCTTGTGCCATAGGGAATTCATTTAGATTGGGGTGAAAGTTGTCTTGTACGTACAGGGAATTCATTTAGATCTGGGTAAAAGTTGTCTTGTACGTACAGGGAATTCATTTAGATCCGGGTAAAAGTTGTCTTGTACGTACAGGGAATTCATTTAGATCTGGGTTAGTTGTCTTGTACGTACAGGCAATATATTTAGATCCGGGTGTAACCTATCTTGTACGTACAGGGAATTCATTTAGATCTGGGTAAAAGTTTTCTTGTACGTTCAGGGAATTCATTTAGATCCGGGTAAAAGTTGTCTTGTACGTGCAGGGAATTCATTTAGATCTGGGTTAGTTGTCTTTTACGTACAGGGAATTCATTTAGATCCGGGTAAAAGTTGTCTTGTACTTACAGGGAATTCATTTAGATCCGGGTAAAAGTTGTCTTGTACATACAGGGAATTCATTTAGATCCGGGTGTAAGTTGTCTCGTACGTACAGGGAATTCATTTAGATCTGGGTAAAAGTTGTCTTGTACGTTCAGGGAATTCATTTAGATCCGGGTAAAAGTTGTCTTGTACTTACAGGGAATTCATTTAGATCGGGTGTAAGTTGTCTTGTACGTACAGGGAATTAATTTAGATCCGTGTGAAAGTTGTCTTGTACGTACAGGGAATTCATTTAGATCCGTGTGAAAGTTGTCTTGTACGTACAGGGAATTCATTTAGATCTGGGTAAAAGTTGTCTTGTACGTAGAGGGAATTCATTTAGATCCGGGTAAAAGTTGTCTTGTACGTACAGGGAATTCATTTAGATCTGGTTGAAAGTTTGCTTGTACGTACAAGGAATTCATTTAGATATGGTTGAAAGTTTGTTTGTACGTACAGGGAATTCACTTAGATCCGGGTGAAAGTTGTCATGTGCGTACAGGGAATTCATTTAGATCTGGGTTAGTTGTCTTTTACGTACAGGGAATTCATTTAGATCCGGGTGAAAGTTTCCTTGTACGTACAGGTAATTCATTTAGGTGAAAGTTGTCTTGTACGTACATTTATTTAGATCTGGTTGAAAGTTGTCTTGTGCGCACAGGGAATTCATTTAGATCCGGGTGAAAGTTGTCTTGTATGTACAGAGAATTCATTTAGATCCGTGTGAAAGTTGTCTTGTACGTACAGGGAATTCATTAAGATCCGGGTGAAAGTTGTCTTGTACGTACAGGGAATTCATTTAGATCTGGTTGAAAGTTTGCTTGTACGTACAGGGAATTCATTTAGACCCGGGTGAAAGTTGTCATGTGCGTACAGGGAATTCATTTAGATCTGGGTTATTTGTCTTGTACGTACAGGGAATTCATTTAGATCCGGGTGAAAGTTGTCTTGTACGTACAGGGAATTCATTTAGATCTGGGTGAAAGTTGTCTTGTACGTACAGGTAATTCATTAAGGTGAAAGTTGTCTTGTACGTACAGGGAATTCATTTTGATCTGGATGAAAGTTGTCTTGTACGTACAGGGAATTCATTTAGATTGGGGTGAAAGTTGTCTTGTACGTACAGGGAATTCATTTAGATCTGGGTAAATGTGGTCTTGTACGTACAGGGAATTCATTTAGATCCGGATAAAAGTTGTCTTGTACGTACAGGGAATTCATTTAGATCCGGGTGTAAGTTGTCTTGTACGTACAGGGAATTCATTTAGATCTGGGTAAAAGTTGTCTTATACGTACAGGGAATTCATTTAGATCCGGGTAAAAGTTGTCTTGTACGCACAGGGAATTCATTTAGATCAGGGTAAAAGTTGTCTTGTACATACAGGTAATTCATTTAGATCCGGGTGTAAGTTGTCTTGTACGTATAGGGAATTCATTTAGATTCGGGTAAAAGTTGTCTTGTACGTACAGGGAATTCATTTAGATCAGGGTAAAAGTTGTCTTGTACTTACAGGGAATTCATTTAGATCGGGTGTAAGTTGTCTTGTACGTACAGGGAAATAATTTAGATCCGGGTGAAAGTTGTCTTGTACGTACAGGGAATTCATTTAGATCCGTGTGAAAGTGGTCTTGTACGTACAGGGAATTCATTTAGATCTGGGTAAAAGTTGTCTTGTACGTACAGGGAATTCATTTAGATCCGGGTAAATGTTGTCTTGTACGTACAGGGAATTCATTTAGATCTGGCTGAAAGTTTGCTTGTACGTACAAGGAATTCATTTAGATATGGTTGAAAGTTTGTTTGTACGTACAGGGAATTCATTTAGATCCGGGTGAAAGTTGTCATGTGCGTACAGGGAATTCATTTAGATCTGGGTTAGTTGTCTTTTACGTACAGGGAATTCATTTAGATCCGGGTGAAAGGTTCCTTGTACGTACAGGTAATTCATTTAGGTGAAAGTTGTCTTGTACGTACATTTATTTAGATCTGGTTGAAAGTTGTCTTGTGCGCAGAGGGAATTCATTTAGATCCGGGTGAAAGTTGTCTTGTATGTACAGAGAATTCATTTAGATCCGTGTGAAAGTTGTCTTGTACGTACAGGGAATTCATTTAGATCCGGGTGAAAGTTGTCTTGTACGTACAGGGAATTCATTTAGATCTGGTTGAAAGTTTGCTTGTACGTACAGGGAATTCATTTAGACCCGGGTGAAAGTTGTCATGTGCGTACAGGGAATTCATTTAGATCTGGGTTATTTGTCTTGTACGTACAGGGAATTCATTTAGATCCGGGTGAAAGTTGTCTTGTACGTACAGGGAATTCATTTAGATCTGGGTGAAAGTTTCCTTGTACGTACAGGTTATTCATTTAGGTGAAAGTTGTCTTGTACGTACATGGAATTCATTTAGATCTGGGTGAAAGTTGTCTTGTGCGTACAGGGAATTCATTTAGATCTGGTTGAAAGTTGTCTTGTGCCATAGGGAATTCATTTAGATTGGGGTGAAAGTTGTCTTGTACGTACAGGGAATTCATTTAGATCTGGGTAAAAGTTGTCTTGTACGTACAGGGAATTCATTTAGATCCGGGTAAAAGTTGTCTTGTACGTACAGGGAATTCATTTAGATCTGGGTTAGTTGTCTTGTACGTACAGGGAATAGATTTAGATCCGGGTTTAACCTGTCTTGTACGTACAGGGAATTCATTTAGATCAGGGTAAAAGTTGTCTTGTGCGTACAGGGAATTCATTTAGATCTGGATAAAAGTTGTCTTGTACGCACAGGGAATTCATTTAGATCAGGGTAAAAGTTGTCTTGTACATACAGGGAATTCATTTAGATCCGGGTGTAAGTTGTCTTGTACGTATAGGGAATTCATTTAGATTCGGGTAAAAGTTGTCTTGTACGTACTGGGAATTCATTTAGATCCGGGTAAAAGTTGTCTTGTACGTACAGGGAATTCATTTAGATCGGATGTAAGTTGTCTTGTACGTACAGGGAATTCATTTAGATCCGGGTGAAAGTTGTCTTGTACGTACAGGGAATTCATTTAGATCTGGGTAAAAGTTGTCTTGTACGTAGAGGGAATTCATTTAGATCCGGGTAAATGTTGTCTTGTACGTACAGGGAATTCATTTAGATCTGGTTGAAAGTTTGCTTGTACATACAAGGAATTCATTTAGATATGGTTGAAAGTTTGTTTGTACGTACAGGGAATTCATTTAGATCCAGGTGAAAGTTGTCATGTGCGTACAGGGAATTCATTTAGATCTGGGTTAGTTGTCTTTTACGTACAGGGAATTCATTTAGATCCGGGTGAAAGTTTCCTTGTACGTACAGGTAATTCATTTAGGTGAAAGTTGTCTTGTACGTACATTTATTTAGATCTGGTTGAAAGTTGTCTTGTGTGCACAGGGAATTCATTTAGATCCGGGTGAAAGTTGTCTTGTATGTACAGAGAATTCATTTAGATCCGTGTGAAAGATGTCTTGTACGTACAGGGAATTCATTTAGATCCGGGTGAAAGTTGTCTTGTACGTACAGGGAATTCATTTAGGCCCGGGTGAAAGTTGTCATGTGCGTACAGGGAATTCATTTAGATCTGGATTATTTGTCTTGTACGTACAGGGAATTCATTTAGATCCGGGTGAAAGTTGTCTTGTACGTACAGGGAATTCATTTAGATCTGGGTGAAAGTTGTCTTGTACGTACAGGTAATTCATTAAGGTGAAAGTTTCCTTGTACGTACAGGTAATTCATTTAGGTGAAAGTTGTCTTGTACGTACATGGAATTCATTTAGATCTGAGTGAAAGTTGTCTTGTGCGTACAGGGAATTCATTTAGATCTGGTTGAAAGTTGTCTTGTGCGCACAGGGAATTCATTTAGATTGGGGTGAAAGTTGTCTTGTACGTATAGGGAATTAATTAAGATCTAGGTAAAAGTTGTCTTGTACGTACAGGGAATTCATTTAGATCCCGGTAAAAGTTGTCTTGTACGTACAGGGAATTCATTTAGATCTGGGTTAGTTGTCTTGTACGTACAGGGAATAGATTTAGATCCGGGTGTAACCTGTCTTGTACGTACAGGGAATTCATTTAGATCAGGGTAAAAGTTGTCTTGTGCGTACAGGGAATTCATTTAGATCTGGATAAAAGTTGTCTTGTACGCACAGGGAATTCATTTAGATCAGGGTAAAAGTTGTCTTGTACACACAGGGAATTCATTTAGATCCGGGTGTAAGTTGTCTTGTACGTATAGGGAATTCATTTAGATTCGGGTAAAAGTTGTCTTGTACGTAGAGGGAATTCATTTAGATCCGGGTAAAAGTTGTCTTGTACGTACAGGGAATTCATTTAGATCGGGTGTAAGTTGTCTTGTACGTACAGGGAATTAATTTAGATCCGGGTGAAAGTTGTCTTGTACGTACAGGGAATTCATTTAGATCCGTGTGAAAGTTGTCTTGTACGTACAGGGAATTCATTTAGATCTGGGTAAAAGTTGTCTTGTACGTAGAGGGAATTCATTTAGATCCGGGTAAATGTTGTCTTGTACGTACAGGGAATTCATTTAGATCTGGTTGAAAGTTTGCTTGTACATACAAGGAATTCATTTAGATATGGTTGAAAGTTTGTTTGTACGTACAGGGAATTCATTTAGATCCAGGTGAAAGTTGTCATGTGCGTACATGGAATTCATTTAGATCCTGGTGAAAGTTTCCTTGTACGTACAGGTAATTCATTTAGGTGAAAGTTGTCTTGTACGTACATTTATTTAGATCTGGTTGAAAGTTGTCTTGTGTGCACAGGGAATTCATTTAGATCCGGGTGAAAGTTGTCTTGTATGTACAGAGAATTCATTTAGATCCGTGTGAAAGTTGTCTTGTACGTACAGGGAATTCATTTAGATCCGGGTGAAAGTTGTCTTGTACGTACAGGGAATTCATTTAGGCCCGGGTGAAAGTTGTCATGTGCGTACAGGGAATTCATTTAGATCTGGGTTATTTGTCTTGTACGTACAGGGAATTCATTTAGATCCGGGTGAAAGTTGTCTTGTACGTACAGGGAATTCATTTAGATCTGGGTGAAAGTTGTCTTGTACGTACAGGTAATTCATTAAGGTGAAAGTTTCCTTGTACGTACAGGTAATTCATTTAGGTGAAAGTTGTCTTGTACGTACATGGAATTCATTTAGATCTGGGTGAAAGTTGTCTTGTGCGTACAGGGAATTCATTTAGATCTGGTTGAAATTTGTCTTGTGCCATAGGGAATTCATTTAGATTGGGGTGAAAGTTGTCTTGTACGTACAGGGAATTCATTTAGATCTGGGTAAAAGTTGTCTTGTACGTACAGGGAATTCATTTAGATCCGGGTAAAAGTTGTCTTGTACGTACAGGGAATTCATTTAGATCTGGGTTAGTTGTCTTGTACGTACAGGCAATAGATTTAGATCCGGGTGTAACCTATCTTGTACGTACAGGGAATTCATTTAGATCTGGGTAAAAGTTTTCTTGTACGTTCAGGGAATTCATTTAGATCCGGGTAAAAGTTGTCTTGTACGTGCAGGGAATTCATTTAGATCTGGGTTAGTTGTCTTTTACGTACAGGGAATTCATTTAGATCCGGGTAAAAGTTGTCTTGTACGTACAGGGAATTCATTTAGATCCGGGTAAAAGTTGTCTTGTACATACAGGGAATTCATTTAGATCCGGGTGTAAGTTGTCTCGTACGTACAGGGAATTCATTTAGATCTGGGTAAAAGTTGTCTTATACGTACAGGGAATTCATTTAGATCTGGGTAAAAGTTGTCTTGTACGTTCAGGGAATTCATTTAGATCCGGGTAAAAGTTGTCTTGTACTTACAGGGAATTCATTTAGATCGGGTGTAAGTTGTCTTGTACGTACAGGGAATTAATTTAGATCCGGGTGAAAGTTGTCTTGTACGTACAGGGAATTCATTTAGATCCGTGTGAAAGTTGTCTTGTACGTACAGGGAATTCATTTAGATCCGGGTAAAAGTTGTCTTGTACGTACAGGGAATTCATTTAGATCTGGTTGAAAGTTTGCTTGTACGTACAAGGAATTCATTTAGATATGGTTGAAAGTTTGTTTGTACGTACAGGGAATTCACTTAGATCCGGGTGAAAGTTGTCATGTGCGTACAGGGAATTCATTTAGATCTGGGTTAGTTGTCTTTTACGTACAGGGAATTCATTTAGATCCGGGTGAAAGTTTCCTTGTACGTACAGGTAATTCATTTAGGTGAAAGTTGTCTTGTACGTACATTTATTTAGATCTGGTTGAAAGTTGTCTTGTGTGCACAGGGAATTCATTTAGATCCGGGTGAAAGTTGTCTTGTATGTACAGAGAATTCATTTAGATCCGTGTGAAAGTTGTCTTGTACGTACAGGGAATTCATTTAGATCCGGGTGAAAGTTGTCTTGTACGTACAGGGAATTCATTTAGGCCCGGGTGAAAGTTGTCATGTGCGTACAGGGAATTCATTTAGATCTGGGTTATTTGTCTTGTACGTACAGGGAATTCATTTAGATCCGGGTGAAAGTTGTCTTGTACGTACAGGGAATTCATTTAGATCTGGGTGAAAGTTGTCTTGTACGTACAGGTAATTCATTAAGGTGAAAGTTTCCTTGTACGTACAGGTAATTCATTTAGGTGAAAGTTGTCTTGTACGTACATGGAATTCATTTAGATCTGGGTGAAAGTTGTCTTGTGCGTACAGGGAATTCATTTAGATCTGGTTGAAATTTGTCTTGTGCCATAGGGAATTCATTTAGATTGGGGTGAAAGTTGTCTTGTACGTACAGGGAATTCATTTAGATCTGGGTAAAAGTTGTCTTGTACGTACAGGGAATTCATTTAGATCCGGGTAAAAGTTGTCTTGTACGTACAGGGAATTCATTTAGATCTGGGTTAGTTGTCTTGTACGTACAGGCAATAGATTTAGATCCGGGTGTAACCTATCTTGTACGTACAGGGAATTCATTTAGATCTGGGTAAAAGTTTTCTTGTACGTTCAGGGAATTCATTTAGATCCGGGTAAAAGTTGTCTTGTACGTGCAGGGAATTCATTTAGATCTGGGTTAGTTGTCTTTTACGTATAGGGAATTCATTTAGATCCGGGTAAAAGTTGTCTTGTACGTACAGGGAATTCATTTAGATCCGGGTAAAAGTTGTCTTGTACATACAGGGAATTCATTTAGATCCGGGTGTAAGTTGTCTCGTACGTACAGGGAATTCATTTAGATCTGGGTAAAAGTTGTCTTATACGTACAGGGAATTCATTTAGATCTGGGTAAAAGTTGTCTTGTACGTTCAGGGAATTCATTTAGATCTGGGTAAAAGTTGTCTTGTACTTACAGGGAATTCATTTAGATCGGGTGTAAGTTGTCTTGTACGTACAGGGAATTAATTTAGATCCGGGTGAAAGTTGTCTTGTACGTACAGGGAATTCATTTAGATCCGTGTGAAAGTTGTCTTGTACGTACAGGGAATTCATTTAGATCTGGGTAAAAGTTGTCTTGTACGTAGAGGGAATTCATTTAGATCCGGGTAAAAGTTGTCTTGTACGTACAGGGAATTCATTTAGATCTGGTTGAAAGTTTGCTTGTACGTACAAGGAATTCATTTAGATATGGTTGAAAGTTTGTTTGTACGTACAGGGAATTCACTTAGATCCGGGTGAAAGTTGTCATGTGCGTACAGGGAATTCATTTAGATCTGGGTTAGTTGTCTTTTACGTACAGGGAATTCATTTAGATCCGGGTGAAAGTTTCCTTGTACGTACAGGTAATTCATTTAGGTGAAAGTTGTCTTGTACGTACATTTATTTAGATCTGGTTGAAAGTTGTCTTGTGTGCACAGGGAATTCATTTAGATCCGGGTGAAAGTTGTCTTGTATGTACAGAGAATTCATTTAGATCCGTGTGAAAGTTGTCTTGTACGTACAGGGAATTCATTAAGATCCGGGTGAAAGTTGTCTTGTACGTACAGGGAATTCATTTAGATCTGGTTGAAAGTTTGCTTGTACGTACAGGGAATTCATTTAGACCCGGGTGAAAGTTGTCATGTGCGTACAGGGAATTCATTTAGATCTGAGTTATTTGTCTTGTACGTACAGGGAATTCATTTAGATCCGGGTGAAAGTTGTCTTGTACGTACAGGGAATTCATTTAGATCTGGGTGAAAGTTGTCTTGTACGTACAGGTAATTCATTAAGGTGAAAGTTGTCTTCTACGTACAGGGAATTCATTTTGATCTGGATGAAAGTTGTCTTGTACGTACAGGGAATTCATTTAGATCTGGGTAAATGTGGTCTTGTACGTACAGGGAATTCATTTAGATCCGGATAAAAGTTGTCTTGTACGTACAGGGAATTCATTTAGATCCGGGTGTAAGTTGTCTTGTACGTACAGGGAATTCATTTAGATCTGGGTAAAAGTTGTCTTATACGTACAGGGAATTCATTTAGATCCGGGTAAAAGTTGTCTTGTACGCACAGGGAATTCATTTAGATCAGGGTAAAAGTTGTCTTGTACATACAGGTAATTCATTTAGATCCGGGTGTAAGTTGTCTTGTACGTATAGGGAATTCATTTAGATTCGGGTAAAAGTTGTCTTGTACGTACAGGGAATTCATTTAGATCAGGGTAAAAGTTGTCTTGTACTTACAGGGAATTCATTTAGATCGGGTGTAAGTTGTCTTGTACGTACAGGGAAATAATTTAGATCCGGGTGAAAGTTGTCTTGTGCGTACAGGGAATTCATTTAGATCCGTGTGAAAGTTGTCTTGTACGTACAGGGAATTCATTTAGATCTGGGTAAAAGTTGTCTTGTACGTAGAGGGAATTCATTTAGATCCGGGTAAATGTTGTCTTGTACGTACAGGGAATTCATTTAGATCTGGCTGAAAGTTTGCTTGTACGTACAAGGAATTCATTTAGATATGGTTGAAAGTTTGTTTGTACGTACAGGGAATTCATTTAGATCCGGGTGAAAGTTGTCATGTGCGTACAGGGAATTCATTTAGATCTGGGTTAGTTGTCTTTTACGTACAGGGAATTCATTTAGATCCGGGTGAAAGGTTCCTTGTACGTACAGGTAATTCATTTAGGTGAAAGTTGTCTTGTACGTACATTTATTTAGATCTGGTTGAAAGTTGTCTTGTGCGCAGAGGGAATTCATTTAGATTCGGGTGAAAGTTGTCTTGTATGTACAGAGAATTCATTTAGATCCGTGTGAAAGTTGTCTTGTACGTACAGGGAATTCATTTAGATCCGGGTGAAAGTTGTCTTGTACGTACAGGGAATTCATTTAGATCTGGTTGAAAGTTTGCTTGTACGTACAGGGAATTCATTTAGACCCGGGTGAAAGTTGTCATGTGCGTACAGGGAATTCATTTAGATCTGGGTTATTTGTCTTGTACGTACAGGGAATTCATTTAGATCCGGGTGAAAGTTGTCTTGTACGTACAGGGAATTCATTTAGATCTGGGTGAAAGTTTCCTTGTACGTACAGGTTATTCATTTAGGTGAAAGTTGTCTTGTACGTACATGGAATTCATTTAGATCTGGGTGAAAGTTGTCTTGTGCGTACAGGGAATTCATTTAGATCTGGTTGAAAGTTGTCTTGTGCCATAGGGAATTCATTTAGATTGGGGTGAAAGTTGTCTTGTACGTACAGGGAATTCATTTAGATCTGGGTAAAAGTTGTCTTGTACGTACAGGGAATTCATTTAGATCCGGGTAAAAGTTGTCTTGTACGTACAGGGAATTCATTTAGATCTGGGTTAGTTGTCTTGTACGTACAGGGAATATATTTAGATCCGGGTTTAACCTGTCTTGTACGTACAGGGAATTCATTTAGATCAGGGTAAAAGTTGTCTTGTGCGTACAGGGAATTCATTTAGATCTGGATAAAAGTTGTCTTGTACGCACAGGGAATTCATTTAGATCAGGGTAAAAGTTGTCTTGTACATACAGGGAATTCATTTAGATCCGGGTGTAAGTTGTCTTGTACGTATAGGGAATTCATTTAGATTCGGGTAAAAGTTGTCTTGTACGTACAGGGAATTCATTTAGATCCGGGTAAAAGTTGTCTTGTACGTACACGGAATTCATTTAGATCGGGTGTAAGTTGTCTTGTACGTACAGGGAATTAATTTAGATCCGGGTGAAAGTTGTCTTGTACGTACAGGGAATTCATTTAGATCTGGGTAAAAGTTGTCTTGTACGTAGAGGGAATTCATTTAGATCCGGGTAAATGTTGTCTTGTACGTACAGGGAATTCATTTAGATCTGGTTGAAAGTTTGCTTGTACATACAAGGAATTCATTTAGATATGGTTGAAAGTTTGTTTGTACGTACAGGGAATTCATTTAGATCCAGGTGAAAGTTGTCATGTGCGTACAGGGAATTCATTTAGATCTGGGTTAGTTGTCTTTTACGTACAGGGAATTCATTTAGATCCGGGTGAAAGTTTCCTTGTACGTACAGGTAATTCATTTAGGTGAAAGTTGTCTTGTACGTACATTTATTTAGATCTGGTTGAAAGTTGTCTTGTGTGCACAGGGAATTCATTTAGATCCGGGTGAAAGTTGTCTTGTATGTACAGAGAATTCATTTAGATCCGTGTGAAAGTTGTCTTGTACGTACAGGGAATTCATTTAGATCCGGGTGAAAGTTGTCTTGTACGTACAGGGAATTCATTTAGGCCCGGGTGAAAGTTGTCATGTGCGTACAGGGAATTCATTTAGATCTGGATTATTTGTCTTGTACGTACAGGGAATTCATTTAGATCCGGGTGTAAGTTGTCTTGTACGTACAGGGAATTCATTTAGATCTGGGTAAAAGTTGTCTTATACGTACAGGGAATTCATTTAGATCCGGGTAAAAGTTGTCTTGTACGCACAGGGAATTCATTTAGATCAGGGTAAAAGTTGTCTTGTACATACAGGTAATTCAATTAGATCCGGGTGTAAGTTGTCTTGTAGGTATAGGGAATTCATTTAGATTCGGGTAAAAGTTGTCTTGTACGTACAGGGAATTCATTTAGATCAGGGTAAAAGTTGTCTTGTACTTACAGGGAATTCATTTAGATCAGGGTAAAAGTTGTCTTGTACATACAGGTAATTCATTTAGATCCGGGTGTAAGTTGTCTTGTACGTATAGGGAATTCATTTAGATTCGGGTAAAAGTTGTCTTGTACGTACAGGGAATTCATTTAGATCAGGGTAAAAGTTGTCTTGTACTTACAGGGAATTCATTTAGATCGGGTGTAAGTTGTCTTGTACGTACAGGGAAATAATTTAGATCCGGGTGAAAGTTGTCTTGTACGTACAGGGAATTCATTTAGATCCGTGTGAAAGTTGTCTTGTACGTACAGGGAATTCATTTAGATCTGGGTAAAAGTTGTCTTGTACGTAGAGGGAATTCATTTAGATCCGGGTAAATGTTGTCTTGTACGTACAGGGAATTCATTTAGATCTGGCTGAAAGTTTGCTTGTACGTACAAGGAATTCATTTAGATATGGTTGAAAGTTTGTTTGTACGTACAGGGAATTCATTTAGATCCGGGTGAAAGTTGTCATGTGCGTACAGGGAATTCATTTAGATCTGGGTTAGTTGTCTTTTACGTACAGGGAATTCATTTAGATCCGGGTGAAAGGTTCCTTGTACGTACAGTTAATTCATTTAGGTGAAAGTTGTCTTGTACGTACATTTATTTAGATCTGGTTGAAAGTTGTCTTGTGCGCAGAGGGAATTCATTTAGATCCGGGTGAAAGTTGTCTTGTATGTACAGAGAATTCATTTAGATCCGTGTGAAAGTTGTCTTGTACGTACAGGGAATTCATTTAGATCCGGGTGAAAGTTGTCTTGTACGTACAGGGAATTCATTTAGATCTGGTTGAAAGTTTGCTTGTACGTACAGGGAATTCATTTAGACCCGGGTGAAAGTTGTCATGTGCGTACAGGGAATTCATTTAGATCTGGGTTATTTGTCTTGTACGTACAGGGAATTCATTTAGATCCGGGTGAAAGTTGTCTTGTACGTACAGGGAATTCATTTAGATCTGGGTGAAAGTTTCCTTGTACGTACAGGTTATTCATTTAGGTGAAAGTTGTCTTGTACGTACATGGAATTCATTTAGATCTGGGTGAAAGTTGTCTTGTGCGTACAGGGAATTCATTTAGATCTGGTTGAAAGTTGTCTTGTGCCATAGGGAATTCATTTAGATTGGGGTGAAAGTTGTCTTGTACGTACAGGGAATTCATTTAGATCTGGGTAAAAGTTGTCTTGTACGTACAGGGAATTCATTTAGATCCGGGTAAAAGTTGTCTTGTACCTACAGGGAATTCATTTAGATCTGGGTTAGTTGTCTTGTACGTACAGGGAATAGATTTAGATCCGGGTTTAACCTGTCTTGTACGTACAGGGAATTCATTTAGATCAGGGTAAAAGTTGTCTTGTGCGTACAGGGAATTCATTTAGATCTGGATAAAAGTTGTCTTGTACGCACAGGGAATTCATTTAGATCAGGGTAAAAGTTGTCTTGTACATACAGGGAATTCATTTAGATCCGGGTGTAAGTTGTCTTGTACGTATAGGGAATTCATTTAGATTCGGGTAAAAGTTGTCTTGTACGTACAGGGAATTCATTTAGATCCAGGTAAAAGTTGTCTTGTACGTACAGGGAATTCATTTAGATCGGGTGTAAGTTGTCTTGTACGTACAGGGAATTAATTTAGATCCGGGTGAAAGTTGTCTTGTACGTACAGGGAATTCATTTAGATCTGGGTAAAAGTTGTCTTGTACGTAGAGGGAATTCATTTAGATCCGGGTAAATGTTGTCTTGTACGTACAGGGAATTCATTTAGATCTGGTTGAAAGTTTGCTTGTACATACAAGGAATTCATTTAGATATGGTTGAAAGTTTGTTTGTACGTACAGGGAATTCATTTAGATCCAGGTGAAAGTTGTCATGTGCGTACAGGGAATTCATTTAGATCTGGGTTAGTTGTCTTTTACGTACAGGGAATTCATTTAGATCCGGGTGAAAGTTTCCTTGTACGTACAGGTAATTCATTTAGGTGAAAGTTGTCTTGTACGTACATTTATTTAGATCTGGTTGAAAGTTGTCTTGTGTGCACAGGGAATTCATTTAGATCCGGGTGAAAGTTGTCTTGTATGTACAGAGAATTCATTTAGATCCGTGTGAAAGTTGTCTTGTACGTACAGGGAATTCATTTAGATCCGGGTGAAAGTTGTCTTGTACGTACAGGGAATTCATTTAGGCCCGGGTGAAAGTTGTCATGTGCGTACAGGGAATTCATTTAGATCTGGATTATTTGTCTTGTACGTACAGGGAATTCATTTAGATCCGGGTGAAAGTTGTCTTGTACGTACAGGGAATTCATTTAGATCTGGGTGAAAGTTGTCTTGTACGTACAGGTAATTCATTAAGGTGAAAGTTTCCTTGTACGTACAGGTAATTCATTTAGGTGAAAGTTGTCTTGTACGTACATGGAATTCATTTAGATCTGAGTGAAAGTTGTCTTGTGCGTACAGGGAATTCATTTAGATCTGGTTGAAAGTTGTCTTGTGCGCACAGGGAATTCATTTAGATTGGGGTGAAAGTTGTCTTGTACGTATAGGGAATTAATTAAGATCTAGGTAAAAGTTGTCTTGTACGTACAGGGAATTCATTTAGATCCCGGTAAAAGTTGTCTTGTACGTACAGGGAATTCATTTAGATCTGGGTTAGTTGTCTTGTACGTACAGGGAATAGATTTAGATCCGGGTGTAACCTGTCTTGTACGTACAGGGAATTCATTTAGATCAGGGTAAAAGTTGTCTTGTGCGTACAGGGAATTCATTTAGATCTGGATAAAAGTTGTCTTGTACGCACAGGGAATTCATTTAGATCAGGGTAAAAGTTGTCTTGTACATACAGGGAATTCATTTAGATCCGGGTGTAAGTTGTCTTGTACGTATAGGGAATTCATTTAGATTCGGGTAAAAGTTGTCTTGTACGTACAGGGAATTCATTTAGATCCGGGTAAAAGTTGTCTTGTACGTACAGGGAATTCATTTAGATCGGGTGTAAGTTGTCTTGTACGTACAGGGAATTAATTTAGATCCGGGTGAAAGTTGTCTTGTACGTACAGGGAATTCATTTAGATCCGTGTGAAAGTTGTCTTGTACGTACAGGGAATTCATTTAGATCTGGGTAAAAGTTGTCTTGTACGTAGAGGGAATTCATTTAGATCCGGGTAAAAGTTGTCTTGTACGTACAGGGAATTCATTTAGATCTGGTTGAAAGTTTGCTTGTACGTACAAGGAATTCATTTAGATATGGTTGAAAGTTTTTTGGTACGTACAGGGAATTCATTTAGATCCGGGTGAAAGTTGTCATGTGCGTACAGGGAATTCATTTAGGTGAAAGTTGTCTTGTACGTACATTTATTTAGATCTGGTTGAAAGTTGTCTTGTGCGCACAGGGAATTCATTTAGATCCGGGTGAAAGTTGTCTTGTATGTACAGAGAATTCATTTAGATCCGTGTGAAAGTTGTCTTGTACGTACAGGGAATTCATTTAGATCCGGGTGAAAGTTGTCTTGTACGTACAGGGAATTCATTTAGATCTGGTTGAAAGTTTGCTTGTACGTACAGGGAATTCATTTAGATCCGGGTGAAAGTTGTCTTGTACGTACAGGGAATTCATTTAGATCCGGGTGAAAGTTTCCTTGTACGTACAGGTAATTCATTTAGGTGAAAGTTGTCTTGTACGTACATTTATTTAGATCTGGTTGAAAGTTGTCTTGTGCGCACAGGGAATTCATTTAGATCCGGGTGAAAGTTGTCTTGTATGTACAGAGAATTCATTTAGATCTGGGTAAAAGTTGTCTTGTACGTACAGGGAATTCATTTAGATCCGGGTGAAAGTTGTCTTGTACGTACAGGGAATTCATTTAGATCTGGTTGAAAGTTTGCTTGTACGTACAGGGAATTCATTTAGACCCGGGTGAAAGTTGTCATGTGCGTACAGGGAATTCATTTAGATCTGGGTTATTTGTCTTGTACGTACAGGGAATTCATTTAGATCCGGGTGAAAGTTGTCTTGTACGTACAGGGAATTCATTTAGATCTGGGTGAAAGTTGTCTTGTACGTACAGGTAATTCATTAAGGTGAAAGTTGTCTTGTACGTACAGGGAATTCATTTTGATCTGGATGAAAGTTGTCTTGTACGTACAGGGAATTCATTTAGATTGGGGTGAAAGTTGTCTTGTACGTACAGGGAATTCATTTAGATCTGGGTAAAAGTGGTCTTGTACGTACAGGGAATTCATTTAGATCCGGATAAAAGTTGTCTTGTACGTACAGGGAATTCATTTAGATCCGGGTGTAAGTTGTCTTGTACGTACAGGGAATTCATTTAGATCTGGGCAAAAGTTGTCTTATGCGTACAGGGAATTCATTTAGATCCGGGTAAAAGTTGTTTTGTACGTACAGGGAATTAATTTAGATCCGGGTAAAAGTTGTCTTGTACGTACAGGGAATTCATTTAGATCCGGGTGTAAGTTATCTTGTACGTACAGGGAATTCATTTGGATCCGGGTGAAAGATGTCTTGTACGTACAGAGAATTCATTTAGATCTGGGTAAAAGTTGTCTTATACGTACAGGGAATTCATTTAGATCCGGGTAAAAGTTTTCTTTTACGTACAGGGAATTCATTTAGATCCGGGTGTAAGTTGTCTTGTACGTACAGGGAATTCATTTAGATCTGGGTAAAAGTTTTCTTATTCGTACAGGGAATTCATTTAGATCTGGGTAAAAGTTGTCTTGTACGTACAGGGAATTCATTTAGATCCGGGTAAAAGTTATCTTGTACGTACAGGGAATTCATTTAGATCTGGGTTAGTTGTCTTGTACGTACAGGGAATTCATTTAGATCCGGGTGAAAGTTGTCTTGTACGTACAGGGAATTCATTTAAATCCGGTTGAAAGTTGTCTTGTACGTACAGGGAATTCATTTAGATCCGGGTGTAAGTTGTCTTTTACGTACAGGGAATTAATTTAGACCCGGGTGAAAGTTGTCTTGTACGTACCGGGAATTCATTTAGATCCGGGTGAAAGTTGTCTTGTACGTACAGGTAATTCATTTAGGTCAAATTTGTCTTGTACGTAGAGGGAATTCGTTTAGATCCGGGTGAAAGTTGTCTTGTACGTACAGGGAATTCATTTAGATCTGGTTGAAAGTTTGTTTGTACGTACAGGGAATTCATTTAGATCTGGTTGAAAGTTTGCTTGTACGTACAGGGAATTAATTTAGATCCGGGTGAAAGTTGTCATGTGCGTACAGGGAATTCATTTAGATCTGGGTTAGTTGTCTTGTACCTACAAGGAATTCATTTAGATTCGGGTGAAAGTTGTCTTGTGCGTACAGGGAATTCATTTAGATCTGGGTAAAAGTTGTCTTGTACGCACAGGGAATTTATTTAGATCCGGGTAAAAGTTGTCTTGTACATACAGGGAATTCATTTAGATCCGGGTGTAAGTTGTCTTGTACGTACAGGGAATTCATTTAGATCCGGGTAAAAGTTGTCTTGTACGTACAGGGAATTCATTTAGATACGGGTGTAAGTTGTCTTGTACGTACAGGGAATTCATTTAGATCCTTGTGAAAGTTGTCTTGTACGTACAGGGAATTCATTTAGATCCGGGTGAAAGTTGTCTTGTACGTACAGGTAATTCATTTAGGTGAAAGTTGTCTTGTAGGTACAGGGAATTCATTTAGATCCGGGTGAAAGTTGTCTTGTACGTACAGGGAATTCATTTAGATTCGGTTGAAAGTTTGCTTATACGTACAGGGAATTCATTTAGATCCGGGTGAAAGTTGTCTTGTGCGTACAGGGAATTCATTTAGATCTGGATTAGTTGTCTTGTACGTACAGGGAATTCACTTAGGTGAAAGTTGTCTTGTACGTACAGGGAATTCATTTAGATCCGGGTGAAAGTTGTCTTGTACGTACAGGGAATTCATTTAGATCCGGGTGAAAGTTGTCTTGTGCGTACAGGGAATTCATTTAGATCTGGGTTAGTTGTCTTGTACGTACAGGGAATTCATTTAGATCCGGGTGAAAGTTGTCTTGTGCGTACAGGGAATTCATTTAGATCTGGGTAAAAGTTGTCTTGTACGTACAGGGAATTCATTTAGATCTGGTTGAAAGTTTGCTTGTACGTACAGGGAATTCATTTAGATCCGGGTGAAAGTTGTCATGTGCGTACAGGGAATTCATTTAGATCTGGGTTAGTTGTCTTGTACGTACAGGGAATTCATTTAGATCAGGGTAAAAGTTGTCTTGTATATACAGGGAATTCATTAAGATCCGGGGGTAAGTTGTTTTGTACGTACAGGGAATTCATTTAGATCCGGGTAAAAGTTGTCTTGTACGTACAGGGAATTCATTTAGATCGGGGTAAAAGTTGTCTTGTACGTACAGGGAATTCATTTAGATCCGGGTGTTAGTTGTCTTGTACGTACAGGGAATTCATTTAGATCCGTGTGAAAGTTGTCTTGTGCGTACAGGGAATTCATTTAGATCCGGGTGAAAGTTGTCTTGTACGTACAGGTAATTCATTTAGATGAAAGTTGTCTTGTAGGTACAGGGAGTTCATTTAGATCTGGGTGAAAGTTGTCTTGTACGTACAGGGAATTCATTTAGATCTGGTTGAAAGTTTGCTTGTACGTACAGGGAATTCATTTAGATCCGAGTGAAAGTTGTCTTGTGCGTACAGGGAATTCATTTAGATCTGGGTTAGTTATCTTGTACGTACAGGGAATTCATTTAGATCCGGGTGAAAGTTGTCTTGTACGTACAGGGAATTCATTTAAATCCGGTTGAAAGTTGTCTTTTACGTACAGGGAATTCATTTAGATCCGGGTGTAAGTTGTCTTGTGCGTACAGGGAATTAATTTAGACCCGGGTGAAAGTTGTCTTGTACGTACAGGGAATTCATTTAGATCCGGGTGAAAGTTGTCTTGTACGTACAGGTAATTCATTTAGGTCAAAGTTGTCTTGTACGTAGAGGGAATTCGTTTAGATCCGGGTGAAAGTTGTCTTGTACGTAAAGGGAATTCATTTAGATCTGGTTGAAAGTTTGTTTGTACGTACAGGGAATTCATTTAGATCTGGTTGAAAGTTTGCATGTACGTACAGGGAATTAATTTAGATCCGGGTAAAAGTTGTCATGTGCGTACAGGGAATTCATTTAGATCTGGGTTAGTTGTCTTGTACCTACAGGGAATTCATTTAGATTCGGGTGAAAGTTGTCTTGTGCGTACAGGGAATTCATTTAGATCTGGGTAAAAGTTGTCTTTTACGCACAGGGAATTTATTTAGATCTGGGTAAAAGTTGTCTTGTACATACAGGGAATTCATTTAGATCCGGGTGTAAGTTGTCTTGTACGTACAGGGAATTCATTTAGATCCGGGTAAAAGTTGTCTTGTACGTACAAGGAATTCATTTAGATCCGGGTAAAATTTGTCTTGTACGTACAGGGAATTCATTTAGATCCGGGTGTAAGTTGTCTTGTACGTACAGGGAATTCATTTAGATCCTTGTGAAAGTTGTCTTGTACGTACAGGGAATTCATTTAGATCCAGGTGAAAGTTGTCTTGTACGTACAGGTAATTCATTTAGGTGAAAGTTGTCTTGTAGGTACAGGGAATTCATTTAGATCCGGGTGAAAGTTGTATTGTACGTACAGGGAATTCATTTAGATTCGGTTGAAAGTTTGATTATACGTACAGGGAATTCATTTAGATCCGGGTGAAAGTTGTCTTGTGCGTACAGGGAATTCATTTAGATCTGGTTTAGTTGTCTTGTACGTACAGTGAATTCACTTAGGTGAAAGTTGTCTTGTACGTACAGGGAATTCATTTAGATCCGGGTGAAAGTTGTCTTGTACGTACAGGGAATTCATTTAGATCCGGGTGAAAGTTGTCTTGTGCGTACAGGGAATTCATTTAGATCTGGGTTAGTTGTCTTGTACGTACAGGGAATTCATTTAGATCCGGTTGAGAGTTGTCTTGTGCGTACAGGGAATTCATTTAGATCTGGGTAAAAGTTGTCTTGTACGTACAGGGAATTCATTTAGATCTGGTTGAAAGTTTGCTTGTACGTACAGGGAATTCATTTAGATCCGGGTGAAAGTTGTCATGTGCGTACAGGGAATTCATTTAGATCTGGGTTAGTTGTCTTGTACGTACAGGGAATTCATTTAGATCAGGGTAAAAGTTGTCTTGTATATACAGGGAATTCATTAAGATCCGGGTGTAAGTTGTTTTGTACGTACAGGGAATTCATTTAGATCCGGGTAAAAGTTGTCTTGTACGTACAGGGAATTCATTTAGATCGGGGTAAAAGTTGTCTTGTACGTACAGGGAATTCATTTAGATCCGGGTGTTAGTTGTCTTGTACGTACAGGGAATTCATTTAGATCCGTGTGAAAGTTGTCTTGTGCGTACAGGGAATTCATTTAGATCCGGGTGAAAGTTGTCTTGTACGTACAGGTAATTCATTTAGATGAAAGTTGTCTTGTAGGTACAGGGAGTTCATTTAGATCTGGGTGAAAGTTGTCTTGTACGTACAGGGAATTCATTTAGATCTGGTTGAAAGTTTGCTTGTACGTACAGGGAATTCATTTAGATCCGAGTGAAAGTTGTCTTGTGCGTACAGGGAATTCATTTAGATCTGGGTTAGTTGTCTTGTACGTACAGGGAATTCATTTAGATCCGGGTGAAAGTTGTCTTGTACGTACAGGGAATTCATTTAGATCTGGTTGAAAGTTTGCTTGTACGTACAGGGAATTCATTTAGATCCGGGTGAAAGTTGTCTTGTACGTACAGGGAATTCATTTAGATCCGGGTGAAAGTTTCCTTGTACGTACAGGTAATTCATTTAGGTGAAAGTTGTCTTGTACGTACATTTATTTAGATCTGGTTGAAAGTTGTCTTGTGCGCACAGGGAATTCATTTAGATCCGGGTGAAAGTTGTCTTGTATGTACAGAGAATTCATTTAGATCTGGGTAAAAGTTGTCTTGTACGTACAGGGAATTCATTTAGATCCGGGTGAAAGTTGTCTTGTACGTACAGGGAATTCATTTAGATCTGGTTGAAAGTTTGCTTGTACGTACAGGGAATTCATTTAGACCCGGGTGAAAGTTGTCATGTGCGTACAGGGAATTCATTTAGATCTGGGTTATTTGTCTTGTACGTACAGGGAATTCATTTAGATCCGGGTGAAAGTTGTCTTGTACGTACAGGGAATTCATTTAGATCTGGGTGAAAGTTGTCTTGTACGTACAGGTAATTCATTAAGGTGAAAGTTGTCTTGTACGTACAGGGAATTCATTTTGATCTGGATGAAAGTTGTCTTGTACGTACAGGGAATTCATTTAGATTGGGGTGAAAGTTGTCTTGTACGTACAGGGAATTCATTTAGATCTGGGTAAAAGTGGTCTTGTACGTACAGGGAATTCATTTAGATCCGGATAAAAGTTGTCTTGTACGTACAGGGAATTCATTTAGATCCGGGTGTAAGTTGTCTTGTACGTACAGGGAATTCATTTAGATCTGGGCAAAAGTTGTCTTATGCGTACAGGGAATTCATTTAGATCCGGGTAAAAGTTGTTTTGTACGTACAGGGAATTAATTTAGATCCGGGTGTAAGTTGTCTTGTACGTACAGGGAATTCATTTAGATCCGGGTGTAAGTTATCTTGTACGTACAGGGAATTCATTTGGATCCGGGTGAAAGATGTCTTGTACGTACAGAGAATTCATTTAGATCTGGGTAAAAGTTGTCTTATACGTACAGGGAATTCATTTAGATCCGGGTAAAAGTTTTCTTTTACGTACAGGGAATTCATTTAGATCCGGGTGTAAGTTGTCTTGTACGTACAGGGAATTCATTTAGATCTGGGTAAAAGTTTTCTTATTCGTACAGGGAATTCATTTAGATCTGGGTAAAAGTTGTCTTGTACGTACAGGGAATTCATTTAGATCCGGGTAAAAGTTATCTTGTACGTACAGGGAATTCATTTAGATCTGGGTTAGTTGTCTTGTACGTACAGGGAATTCATTTAGATCCGGGTGAAAGTTGTCTTGTACGTACAGGGAATTCATTTAAATCCGGTTGAAAGTTGTCTTGTACGTACAGGGAATTCATTTAGATCCGGGTGTAAGTTGTCTTTTACGTACAGGGAATTAATTTAGACCCGGGTGAAAGTTGTCTTGTACGTACCGGGAATTCATTTAGATCCGGGTGAAAGTTGTCTTGTACGTACAGGTAATTCATTTAGGTCAAATTTGTCTTGTACGTAGAGGGAATTCGTTTAGATCCGGGTGAAAGTTGTCTTGTACGTACAGGGAATTCATTTAGATCTGGTTGAAAGTTTGTTTGTACGTACAGGGAATTCATTTAGATCTGGTTGAAAGTTTGCTTGTACGTACAGGGAATTAATTTAGATCCGGGTGAAAGTTGTCATGTGCGTACAGGGAATTCATTTAGATCTGGGTTAGTTGTCTTGTACCTACAAGGAATTCATTTAGATTCGGGTGAAAGTTGTCTTGTGCGTACAGGGAATTCATTTAGATCTGGGTAAAAGTTGTCTTGTACGCACAGGGAATTTATTTAGATCCGGGTAAAAGTTGTCTTGTACATACAGGGAATTCATTTAGATCCGGGTGTAAGTTGTCTTGTACGTACAGGGAATTCATTTAGATCCGGGTAAAAGTTGTCTTGTACGTACAGGGAATTCATTTAGATACGGGTGTAAGTTGTCTTGTACGTACAGGGAATTCATTTAGATCCTTGTGAAAGTTGTCTTGTACGTACAGGGAATTCATTTAGATCCGGGTGAAAGTTGTCTTGTACGTACAGGTAATTCATTTAGGTGAAAGTTGTCTTGTAGGTACAGGGAATTCATTTAGATCCGGGTGAAAGTTGTCTTGTACGTACAGGGAATTCATTTAGATTCGGTTGAAAGTTTGCTTATACGTACAGGGAATTCATTTAGATCCGTGTGAAAGTTGTCTTGTGCGTACAGGGAATTCATTTAGATCTGGATTAGTTGTCTTGTACGTACAGGGAATTCACTTAGGTGAAAGTTGTCTTGTACGTACAGGGAATTCATTTAGATCCGGGTGAAAGTTGTCTTGTACGTACAGGGAATTCATTTAGATCCGGGTGAAAGTTGTCTTGTGCGTACAGGGAATTCATTTAGATCTGGGTTAGTTGTCTTGTACGTACAGGGAATTCATTTAGATCCGGGTGAAAGTTGTCTTGTGCGTACAGGGAATTCATTTAGATCTGGGTAAAAGTTGTCTTGTGCGTACAGGGAATTCATTTAGATCCGGGTGAAAGTTGTCATGTGCGTACAGGGAATTCATTTAGATCTGGGTTAGTTGTCTTGTACGTACAGGGAATTCATTTAGATCAGGGTAAAAGTTGTCTTGTATATACAGGGAATTCATTAAGATCCGGGGGTAAGTTGTTTTGTACGTACAGGGAATTCATTTAGATCCGGGTAAAAGTTGTCTTGTACGTACAGGGAATTCATTTAGATCGGGGTAAAAGTTGTCTTGTACGTACAGGGAATTCATTTAGATCCGGGTGTTAGTTGTCTTGTACGTACAGGGAATTCATTTAGATCCGTGTGAAAGTTGTCTTGTGCGTACAGGGAATTCATTTAGATCCGGGTGAAAGTTGTCTTGTACGTACAGGTAATTCATTTAGATGAAAGTTGTCTTGTAGGTACAGGGAGTTCATTTAGATCTGGGTGAAAGTTGTCTTGTACGTACAGGGAATTCATTTAGATCTGGTTGAAAGTTTGCTTGTACGTACAGGGAATTCATTTAGATCCGAGTGAAAGTTGTCTTGTGCGTACAGGGAATTCATTTAGATCTGGGTTAGTTATCTTGTACGTACAGGGAATTCATTTAGATCCGGGTGAAAGTTGTCTTGTACGTACAGGGAATTCATTTAAATCCGGTTGAAAGTTGTCTTTTACGTACAGGGAATTCATTTAGATCCGGGTGTAAGTTGTCTTGTGCGTACAGGGAATTAATTTAGACCCGGGTGAAAGTTGTCTTGTACGTACAGGGAATTCATTTAGATCCGGGTGAAAGTTGTCTTGTACGTACAGGTAATTCATTTAGGTCAAAGTTGTCTTGTACGTAGAGGGAATTCGTTTAGATCCGGGTGAAAGTTGTCTTGTACGTAAAGGGAATTCATTTAGATCTGGTTGAAAGTTTGTTTGTACGTACAGGGAATTCATTTAGATCTGGTTGAAAGTTTGCATGTACGTACAGGGAATTAATTTAGATCCGGGTAAAAGTTGTCATGTGCGTACAGGGAATTCATTTAGATCTGGGTTAGTTGTCTTGTACCTACAGGGAATTCATTTAGATTCGGGTGAAAGTTGTCTTGTGCGTACAGGGAATTCATTTAGATCTGGGTAAAAGTTGTCTTTTACGCACAGGGAATTTATTTAGATCTGGGTAAAAGTTGTCTTGTACATACAGGGAATTCATTTAGATCCGGGTGTAAGTTGTCTTGTACGTACAGGGAATTCATTTAGATCCGGGTAAAAGTTGTCTTGTACGTACAAGGAATTCATTTAGATCCGGGTAAAATTTGTCTTGTACGTACAGGGAATTCATTTAGATCCGGGTGTAAGTTGTCTTGTACGTACAGGGAATTCATTTAGATCCTTGTGAAAGTTGTCTTGTACGTACAGGGAATTCATTTAGATCCAGGTGAAAGTTGTCTTGTACGTACAGGTAATTCATTTAGGTGAAAGTTGTCTTGTAGGTACAGGGAATTCATTTAGATCCGGGTGAAAGTTGTATTGTACGTACAGGGAATTCATTTAGATTCGGTTGAAAGTTTGATTATACGTACAGGGAATTCATTTAGATCCGGGTGAAAGTTGTCTTGTGCGTACAGGGAATTCATTTAGATCTGGTTTAGTTGTCTTGTACGTACAGTGAATTCACTTAGGTGAAAGTTGTCTTGTACGTACAGGGAATTCATTTAGATCCGGGTGAAAGTTGTCTTGTACGTACAGGGAATTCATTTAGATCCGGGTGAAAGTTGTCTTGTGCGTACAGGGAATTCATTTAGATCTGGGTTAGTTGTCTTGTACGTACAGGGAATTCATTTAGATCCGGTTGAGAGTTGTCTTGTGCGTACAGGGAATTCATTTAGATCTGGGTAAAAGTTGTCTTGTACGTACAGGGAATTCATTTAGATCTGGTTGAAAGTTTGCTTGTACGTACAGGGAATTCATTTAGATCCGGGTGAAAGTTGTCATGTGCGTACAGGGAATTCATTTAGATCTGGGTTAGTTGTCTTGTACGTACAGGGAATTCATTTAGATCAGGGTAAAAGTTGTCTTGTATATACAGGGAATTCATTAAGATCCGGGTGTAAGTTGTTTTGTACGTACAGGGAATTCATTTAGATCCGGGTAAAAGTTGTCTTGTACGTACAGGGAATTCATTTAGATCGGGGTAAAAGTTGTCTTGTACGTACAGGGAATTCATTTAGATCCGGGTGTTAGTTGTCTTGTACGTACAGGGAATTCATTTAGATCCGTGTGAAAGTTGTCTTGTGCGTACAGGGAATTCATTTAGATCCGGGTGAAAGTTGTCTTGTACGTACAGGTAATTCATTTAGATGAAAGTTGTCTTGTAGGTACAGGGAGTTCATTTAGATCTGGGTGAAAGTTGTCTTGTACGTACAGGGAATTCATTTAGATCTGGTTGAAAGTTTGCTTGTACGTACAGGGAATTCATTTAGATCCGAGTGAAAGTTGTCTTGTGCGTACAGGGAATTCATTTAGATCTGGGTTAGTTGTCTTGTACGTACAGGGAATTCATTTAGATCCGGGTGAAAGTTGTCTTGTACGTACAGGGAATTCATTTAAATCCGGTTGAAAGTTGTCTTTTACGTACAGGGAATTCATTTAGATCCGGGTGTAAGTTGTCTTGTGCGTACAGGGAATTAATTTAGACCCGGGTGAAAGTTGTCTTGTACGTACAGGGAATTCATTTAGATCCGGGTGAAAGTTGTCTTGTACGTACAGGTAATTCATTTAGGTCAAAGTTGTCTTGTACGTAGAGGGAATTCGTTTAGATCCGGGTGAAAGTTGTCTTGTACGTAAAGGGAATTCATTTAGATCTGGTTGAAAGTTTGTTTGTACGTACAGGGAATTCATTTAGATCTGGTTGAAAGTTTGCATGTACGTACAGGGAATTAATTTAGATCCGGGTAAAAGTTGTCATGTGCGTACAGGGAATTCATTTAGATCTGGGTTAGTTGTCTTGTACCTACAGGGAATTCATTTAGATTCGGGTGAAAGTTGTCTTGTGCGTACAGGGAATTCATTTAGATCTGGGTAAAAGTTGTCTTTTACGCACAGGGAATTTATTTAGATCTGGGTAAAAGTTGTCTTGTACATACAGGGAATTCATTTAGATCCGGGTGTAAGTTGTCTTGTACGTACAGGGAATTCATTTAGATCCGGGTAAAAGTTGTCTTGTACGTACAAGGAATTCATTTAGATCCGGGTAAAATTTGTCTTGTACGTACAGGGAATTCATTTAGATCCGGGTGTAAGTTGTCTTGTACGTACAGGGAATTCATTTAGATCCTTGTGAAAGTTGTCTTGTACGTACAGGGAATTCATTTAGATCCGGGTGAAAGTTGTCTTGTACGTACAGGTAATTCATTTAGGTGAAAGTTGTCTTGTAGGTACAGGGAATTCATTTAGATCCGGGTGAAAGTTGTATTGTACGTACAGGGAATTCATTTAGATTCGGTTGAAAGTTTGATTATACGTACAGGGAATTCATTTAGATCCGGGTGAAAGTTGTCTTGTGCGTACAGGGAATTCATTTAGATCTGGTTTAGTTGTCTTGTACGTACAGTGAATTCACTTAGGTGAAAGTTGTCTTGTACGTACAGGGAATTCATTTAGATCCGGGTGAAAGTTGTCTTGTACGTACAGGGAATTCATTTAGATCCGGGTGAAAGTTGTCTTGTGCGTACAGGGAATTCATTTAGATCTGGGTTAGTTGTCTTGTACGTACAGGGAATTCATTTAGATCCGGTTGAGAGTTGTCTTGTGCGTACAGGGAATTCATTTAGATCTGGGTAAAAGTTGTCTTGAACTTACAGGGAATTCATTTAGATCTGGTTGAAAGTTGTCTTGTACGTACAGGGAATTCATTTAGATCCGGGTGTAAGTTGTCTTTTACGTACAGGGAATTAATTTAGACCCGGGTGAAAGTTGTCTTGTACGTACCGGGAATTCATTTAGATCCGGGTGAAAGTTGTCTTGTACGTACAGGTAATTCATTTAGGTCAAATTTGTCTTGTACGTAGAGGGAATTCGTTTAGATCCGGGTGAAAGTTGTCTTGTACGTACAGGGAATTCATTTAGATCTGGTTGAAAGTTTGTTTGTACGTACAGGGAATTCATTTAGATCTGGTTGAAAGTTTGCTTGTACGTACAGGGAATTCATTTAGATCCGGGTGAAAGTTGTCATGTGCGTACAGGGAATTCATTTAGATCTGGGTTAGTTGTCTTGTACCTACAAGGAATTCATTTAGATTCGGGTGAAAGTTGTCTTGTGCGTACAGGGAATTCATTTAGATCTGGGTAAAAGTTGTCTTGTACGCACAGGGAATTTATTTAGATCCAGGTAAAAGTTGTCTTGTACATACAGGGAATTCATTTAGATCCGGGTGTAAGTTGTCTTGTACGTACAGGGAATTCATTTAGATCCGGGTAAAAGTTGTCTTGTACGTACAGGGAATTCATTTAGATACGGGTGTAAGTTGTCTTGTACGTACAGGGAATTCATTTAGATCCTTGTGAAAGTTGTCTTGTACGTACAGGGAATTCATTTAGATCCGGGTGAAAGTTGTCTTGTACGTACAGGTAATTCATTTAGGTGAAAGTTGTCTTGTAGGTACAGGGAATTCATTTAGATCCGGGTGAAAGTTGTCTTGTACGTACAGGGAATTCATTTAGATTCGGTTGAAAGTTTGCTTATACGTACAGGGAATTCATTTAGATCCGGGTGAAAGTTGTCTTGTGCGTACATGGAATTCATTTATATCTGGATTAGTTGTCTTGTACGTACAGGGAATTCACTTAGGTGAAAGTTGTCTTGTACGTACAGGGAATTCATTTAGATCCGGGTGAAAGTTGTCTTGTACGTACAGGGAATTCATTTAGATCCGGGTGAAAGTTGTCTTGTGCGTACAGGGAATTCATTTAGATCTGGGTTAGTTGTCTTGTACGTACAGGGAATTCATTTAGATCCGGGTGAAAGTTGTCTTGTGCGTACAGGGAATTCATTTAGATCTGGGTAAAAGTTGTCTTGTACGTACAGGGAATTCATTTAGATCTGGTTGAAAGTTTGCTTGTACGTACAGGGAATTCATTTAGATCCGGGTGAAAGTTGTCATGTGCGTACAGGGAATTCATTTAGATCTGGGTTAGTTGTCTTGTACGTACAGGGAATTCATTTAGATCAGGGTAAAAGTTGTCTTGTATATACAGGGAATTCATTAAGATCCGGGTGTAAGTTGTTTTGTACGTACAGGGAATTCATTTAGATCTGGGTGAAAGTTGTCTTGTACGTACAGGGAATTCATTTAGATCCGGTGTAAGTTGTCTTGTACGTACAGGGAATTCATTTAGATCCGGGTAAAAGTTGTCTTGTACGTACAAGGAATTCATTTAGATCCGGGTAAAATTTGTCTTGTACGTACAGGGAATTCATTTAGATCCGGGTGTAAGTTGTCTTGTACGTACAGGGAATTCATTTAGATCCTTGTGAAAGTTGTCTTGTACGTACAGGGAATTCATTTAGATCCGGGTGAAAGTTGTCTTGTACGTACAGGTAATTCATTTAGGTGAAAGTTGTCTTGTAGGTACAGGGAATTCATTTAGATCCGGGTGAAAGTTGTATTGTACGTACAGGGAATTCATTTAGATTCGGTTGAAAGTTTGATTATACGTACAGGGAATTCATTTAGATCCGGGTGAAAGTTGTCTTGTGCGTACAGGGAATTCATTTAGATCTGGTTTAGTTGTCTTGTACGTACAGTGAATTCACTTAGGTGAAAGTTGTCTTGTACGTACAGGGAATTCATTTAGATCCGGGTGAAAGTTGTCTTGTACGTACAGGGAATTCATTTAGATCCGGGTGAAAGTTGTCTTGTGCGTACAGGGAATTCATTTAGATCTGGGTTAGTTGTCTTGTACGTACAGGGAATTCATTTAGATCCGGTTGAGAGTTGTCTTGTGCGTACAGGGAATTCATTTAGATCTGGGTAAAAGTTGTCTTGAACTTACAGGGAATTCATTTAGATCTGGTTGAAAGTTGTCTTGTACGTACAGGGAATTCATTTAGATCCGGGTGTAAGTTGTCTTTTACGTACAGGGAATTCATTTAGATCAGGGTAAAAGTTGTCTTGTATATACAGGGAATTCATTAAGATCCGGGTGTAAGTTGTTTTGTACGTACAGGGAATTCATTTAGATCCGGGTAAAAGTTGTCTTGTACGTACAGGGAATTCATTTAGATCGGGGTAAAAGTTGTCTTGTACGTACAGGGAATTCATTTAGATCCGGGTGTTAGTTGTCTTGTACGTACAGGGAATTCATTTAGATCCGTGTGAAAGTTGTCTTGTGCGTACAGGGAATTCATTTAGATCCGGGTGAAAGTTGTCTTGTACGTACAGGTAATTCATTTAGATGAAAGTTGTCTTGTAGGTACAGGGAGTTCATTTAGATCTGGGTGAAAGTTGTCTTGTACGTACAGGGAATTCATTTAGATCTGGTTGAAAGTTTGCTTGTACGTACAGGGAATTCATTTAGATCCGAGTGAAAGTTGTCTTGTGCGTACAGGGAATTCATTTAGATCTGGGTTAGTTGTCTTGTACGTACAGGGAATTCATTTAGATCCGGGTGAAAGTTGTCTTGTACGTACAGGGAATTCATTTAAATCCGGTTGAAAGTTGTCTTTTACGTACAGGGAATTCATTTAGATCCGGGTGTAAGTTGTCTTTTACGTACAGGGAATTAATTTAGACCCGGGTGAAAGTTGTCTTGTACGTACAGGGAATTCATTTAGATCCGGGTGAAAGTTGTCTTGTACGTACAGGTAATTCATTTAGGTCAAAGTTGTCTTGTACGTAGAGGGAATTCGTTTAGATCCGGGTGAAAGTTGTCTTGTACGTAAAGGGAATTCATTTAGATCTGGTTGAAAGTTTGTTTGTACGTACAGGGAATTCATTTAGATCTGGTTGAAAGTTTGCATGTACGTACAGGGAATTAATTTAGATCCGGGTAAAAGTTGTCATGTGCGTACAGGGAATTCATTTAGATCTGGGTTAGTTGTCTTGTACCTACGGGGAATTCATTTAGATTCGGGTGAAAGTTGTTTTGTGCGTACAGGGAATTCATTTAGATCTGGGTAAAAGTTGTCTTTTACGCACAGGGAATTTATTTAGATCTGGGTAAAAGTTGTCTTGTACATACAGGGAATTCATTTAGATCCGGGTGTAAGTTGTCTTGTACGTACAGGGAATTCATTTAGATCCGGGTAAAAGTTGTCTTGTACGTACAAGGAATTCATTTAGATCCGGGTAAAATTTGTCTTGTACGTACAGGGAATTCATTTAGATCCGGGTGTAAGTTGTCTTGTACGTACAGGGAATTCATTTAGATCCTTGTGAAAGTTGTCTTGTACGTACAGGGAATTCATTTAGATCCGGGTGAAAGTTGTCTTGTACGTACAGGTAATTCATTTAGGTGAAAGTTGTCTTGTAGGTACAGGGAATTCATTTAGATCCGGGTGAAAGTTGTATTGTACGTACAGGGAATTCATTTAGATTCGGTTGAAAGTTTGATTATACGTACAGGGAATTCATTTAGATCCGGGTGAAAGTTGTCTTGTGCGTACAGGGAATTCATTTAGATCTGGTTTAGTTGTCTTGTACGTACAGTGAATTCACTTAGGTGAAAGTTGTCTTGTACGTACAGGGAATTCATTTAGATCCGGGTGAAAGTTGTCTTGTACGTACAGGGAATTCATTTAGATCCGGGTGAAAGTTGTCTTGTGCGTACAGGGAATTCATTTAGATCTGGGTTAGTTGTCTTGTACGTACAGGGAATTCATTTAGATCCGGTTGAGAGTTGTCTTGTGCGTACAGGGAATTCATTTAGATCTGGGTAAAAGTTGTCTTGAACTTACAGGGAATTCATTTAGATCTGGTTGAAAGTTTGCTTGTACGTACAGGGAATTCATTTAGATCCGGGTGAAAGTTGTCATGTGCGTACAGGGAATTCATTTAGATCTGGGTTAGTTGTCTTGTACGTACAGGGAATTCATTTAGATCCGGGTGAAAGTTGTCTTGTGCGTTCAGGGAATTCATTTAAATCTGGGTAAAAGTTGTCTTGTACGCACAGGGAATTCATTTAGATCAGGGTAAAAGTTGTCTTGTACGTACAGGGAATTCATTTAGATCCGGGTGTTAGTTGTCTTGTACGTACAGGGAATTCATTTAGATCCGTGTGAAAGTTGTCTTGTACGTACAGGGAATTCATTTAGATCCGGGTGAAAGTTGTCTTGTACGTACATGTAATTCATTTAGATGAAAGTTGTCTTGTAGGTACAGGGAGTTCATTTAGATCTGGGTGAAAGTTGTCTTGTACGTACAGGGAATTCATTTAGATCTGGTTGAAAGTTTGCTTGTACGTACAGGGAATTCATTTAGATCCGAGTGAAAGTTGTCTTGTGCGTACAAGGTATTCATTTAGATCTGGGTTAGTTGTCTTGTACGTACAGGGAATTCATTTAGATCCGGGTGAAAGTTGTCTTGTGCGTACAGGGAATTCATTTAGATCCGTGTGAAAGTTGTCTTGTACGTACAGGGAATTCATTTAGATCCGGGTGAAAGTTGTCTTGTGCGTACAGGGAATTCATTTAGATCTGGGTAAAAGTTGTCTTGTACGCACAGGGAATTCATTTAGATCCGGGTAAAAGTTGTCTTGTATATACAGGGAATTCATTAAGATCCGGGTGTAAGTTGTCTTGTACGTACAGGGAATTCATTTAGATCCGTGTGAAAGTTGTCTTGTACGTACAGGGAATTCATTTAGATCCGGGTGAAAGTTGTCTTGTACGTACAGGTAATTAATTTAGATGAAAGTTGTCTTGTAGGTAGAGGGAGTTCATTTAGATCTGGGAGAAAGTTGTCTTGTGCGTACAGGGAATTCATTTAGATCTGGGTTAGTTGTCTTGTACGTACAGAGAATTCATTTAGATCCGGGTGAAAGTTGTCTTGTGCGTACAGGGAATTCATTTAGATCTGGGTAAAAGTTGTCTTGTACGTAGAGGGAATTCATTTAGATCTGGTTGAGAGTTTGTTTGTACGTACAGGGAATTCATTTAGATCCGAGTGAAAGTTGTCTTGTGCGTACAGGGAATTCATTTAGATCTGGGTTAGTTGTCTTGTACGTACAGAGAATTCATTTAGATCCGGGTGAAAGTTGTCTTGTGCGTACAGGGAATTCATTTAGATCTGGGTAAAAGTTGTCTTGTACGTAGAGGGAATTCATTTAGATCTGGTTGAAAGTTTGCTTGTACGTACAGGGAATTCATTTAGATCCGGGTAAAAGTTGTCTTGTATATACAGGGAATTCATTTAGATCCGGGTGTAAGTTGTCTTGTACGTACAGGGAATTCATTTAGGTCTGGGTAAAAGTTGTCTTGTACGTACAAGGAATTCATTTAGATCCGGGTAAAAGTTGTCTTGTACGTACAGGGAATTCATTTAGATCCAGGTGTTAGTTGTCTTGTACGTACAGGGAATTCATTTAGATCCGTGTGAAAGTTGTCTTGTACGTACAGGGAATTCATTTAGATCAGGGTGAAAGTTGTCTTGTACGCACAGGGAATTCATTTAGATCTGGTTGAAAGTTTGCTTGTACGTACAGGGAATTCATTTAGATCCGGTTGAAAGTTGTCTTGTGCGTACAGGGAATTCATTTAGATCTGGGTTAGTTGTCTTGTACGCACAGGGAATTCATTTAGATCCGGGTGAAAGTTGTCTTGTGCGTACAGAGAATTCATTTAGGTCCGGGTAAAAGTTGTCTTGTACGTACAGGGAATTCATTTAGATCCGGGTGTAAGTTGTCTTGTACGTACAGGGAATTCATTTAGATCTGGGTGAAAGTTGTCTTGTACGTACAGGGAATTCATTTAGATATGGGTGAAAGTTGTCGTGTACGTACAGAGAATTCATTTAGATCCGGGTAAAAGTTGTCTTGTACGTACAGGGAATTCATTTAGATCCGGGTGTAAGTTGTCTTGTACGTACAGGGAATTCATTTAGATCTGAGTGAAAGTTGTCTTGTACGTACAGGGAATTCATTTAGATCCGGGTAAAAGTTGTCTTGTACGTACAGGGAATTCATTTAGATCCGGGTGTTAGTTGGCTTGTACGTACAGGGAATTCATTTAGATCCGTGTGAAAGTTGTCTTGTACGTACAGGGAATTCATTTAGATCTGGTTGAAAGTTTGTTTGTACGTACAGGGAATTCATTTAGATCTGGTTGAAAGTTTGCTTGTACGTACAGGGAATTAATTTAGATCCGGGTGAAAGTTGTCATGTGCGTACAGGGAATTCATTTAGATCTGGGTTAGTTGTCTTGTACCTACAGGGAATTCATTTAGATTCGGGTGAAAGTTGTCTTGTGCGTACAGGGAATTCATTTAGATCTGGGTAAAAGTTGTCTTTTACGCACAGGGAATTTATTTAGATCCGGGTAAAAGTTGTCTTGTACATACAGGGAATTCATTTTGATCCGGGTGTAAGTTGTCTTGTACGTACATGGAATTCATTTAGATCCGGGTAAAAGTTGTCTTGTACGTAGAAGGAATTCATTTAGATCCGGGTAAAAGTTGTCTTGTACGTACAGGGAATTCATTTAGATCCGGGTGTAAGTTGTCTTGTACGTACAGGGAATTCATTTAGATCCTTGTGAAAGTTGTCTTGTACGTACAGGGAATTCATTTAGATCCGGGTGAAAGTTGTCTTGTACGTACAGGTAATTCATTTAGGTGAAAGTTGTCTTGTAGGTACAGGGAATTCATTTAGATCCGGGTGAAAGTTGTCTTGTACGTACAGGGAATTCATTTAGATTCGGTTGAAAGTTTGCTTGTACGTACAGGGAATTCATTTAGATCCGGGTGAAAGTTGTCTTGTGCGTACAGGGAATTCATTTAGATCTGGTTTAGTTGTCTTGTACGTACAGTGAATTCACTTAGGTGAAAGTTGTCTTGTACGTACAGGGAATTCATTTAGATCCGGGTGAAAGTTGTCTTGTACGTACAGGGAATTCATTTAGATCCGGGTGAAAGTTGTCTTGTGCGTACAGGGAATTCATTTAGATCTGGGTTAGTTGTCTTGTACGTACAGGGAATTCATTTAGATCCGGGTGAGAGTTGTCTTGTGCGTACAGGGAATTCATTTAGATCTGGGTAAAAGTTGTCTTGTACGTACAGGGAATTCATTTAGATCTGGTTGAAAGTTTGCTTGTACGTACAGGGAATTCATTTAGATCCGGGTGAAAGTTGTCATGTGCGTACAGGGAATTCATTTAGATCTGGGTTAGTTGTCTTGTACGTACAAGGAATTCATTTAGATCCGGGTGAAAGTTGTCTTGTGCGTACAGGGAATTCATTTAGATCTGGGTAAAAGTTGTCTTGTACGCACAGGGAATTCATTTAGATCAGGGTAAAAGTTGTCTTGTATATACAGGGAATTCATTAAGATCCGGGTGTAAGTTGTTTTGTACGTACAGGGAATTCATTTAGATCCAGGTAAAGGTTGTCTTGTACGTACAGGGAATTCATTTAGATCCGGGTAAAAGTTGTCTTGTACGTACAGGGAATTCATTTAGATCCGGGTGAAAGTTGTCTTGTACGTACAGGGAATTCATTTAGATCCGGGTGAAAGTTGTCTTGTACGTACAGGTAATTCATTTAGATGAAAGTTGTCTTGTAGGTACAGGGAGTTCATTTAGATCTGGGTGAAAGTTGTCTTGTACGTACAGGGAATTCATTTAGATCTGGTTGAAAGTTTGCTTGTACGTACAGGGAATTCATTTAGATCCGAGTGAAAGTTGTCTTGTGCGTACAAGGAATTCATTTAGATCTGGGTTAGTTGTCTTGTACGTAAATGGAATTCATTTAGATCCGGGTGAAAGTTGTCTTGTGCGTACAGGGAATTCATTTAGATCTGGGTAAAAGTTGTCTTGTACGTACAGGGAATTCATTTAGATCTGGTTGAAAGTTTGATTGTTCGTACAGGGAATTCATTTAGATCCGGGTGAAAGTTGTCATGTGCGTACAGGGAATTCATTTAGATCTGGGTTAGTTGTCTTGTACGTACAGGGAATTCATTTAGATCCGGGAGAAAGTTGTCGTGTACGCACAGGGAATTCATTTAGATACGGGTAAAAGTTGTCTTGTATATACAGGGAATTCATTAAGATCCGGGTGTAAGTTGTTTTGTACGTACAGAGAATTCATTTAGATCCGGGTAAAAGTTGTCTTGTACGTACAGGGAATTCATTTAGATCCGGGTAAAAGTTGTCTTGTACGTACAGGGAATTCATTTAGATCCGGGTGTTAGTTGTCTTGTACGTACAGGGAATTCATTTAGATCCGTGTGAAAGTTGTCTTGTACGTACAGGGAATTCATTTTGATCCGGGTGAAAGTTGTCTTGTACGTACAGGTAATTAATTTAGATGAAAGTTGTCTTGTAGGTACAGGGAGTTTATTTAGATCTGGGTGAAAGTTGTCTTGTACGTACAGGGAATTCATTTAGATCTGGTTGAGAGTTTGTTTGTACGTACAGGGAATTCATTTAGATCCGAGTGAAAGTTGTCTTGTGCGTACAGGGAATTCATTTAGATCTGGGTTAGTTGTCTTGTACGTACATGGAATTCATTTAGATCCGGGTGAAAGTTGTCTTGTGCGTACAGGGAATTCATTTATATCTGGGTAAAAGTTGTCTTGTATGTACAGGGAATTCATTTAGATCTGGTTGAAAGTTTGCTTGTACGTACAGGGAATTCATTTAGATCCGGGTAAAAGTTGTCTTGTATATACAGGGAATTCATTTAGATCCGGGTGTAAGTTGTCTTGTACGTACAGGGAATTCATTTAGGTCTGGGTAAAAGTTGTCTTGTACGTACAGGGAATTCATGTAGATCCGGGTAAAAGTTGTCTTGTACGTACAGGGAATTCATTTAGATACAGGTGTTAGTTGTCTTGTACGTACAGGGAATTCATTTAGATCCGTGTGAAAGTTGTCTTGTACGTACAGGGAATTCATTTAGATCCGGGTGAAAGTTGTCTTGTACGTACAGGGAATTCATTTAGATCTGGTTGAAAGTTTGCTTGTACGTACAGGGAATTAATTTAGATCCGGTTAAAAGTTGTCTTGTGCGTACAGGGAATTCATTTAGATCTGGGTTAGTTGTCTTGTACGCACAGGGAATTCATTTAGATCCGGGTGAAAGTTGTCTTGTGCGTACAGAGAATTCATTTAGATCCGGGTAAAAGTTGTCTTGTACGTACAGGGAATTCATTTAGATTCGGGTGTAAGTTGTCTTGTACGTACAGGGAATTCATTTAGATCTGGGTGAAAGTTGTCTTGTACGTACAGGGAATTCATTTAGATATGGATGAAAGTTGTCGTGTACGTACAGAGAATTCATTTAGATCCGGGTAAAAGTTGTCTTGTACGTACAGGGAATTCATTTAGATCCGGGTGTAAGTTGTCTTGTACGTACAGGGAATTCATTTAGATCTGGGTGAAAGTTGTCTTGTACGTACAGGGAATTCATTTAGATCTGGGTGTAAGTTGTCTTGTACGTACAGGGAATTCATTTAGATCCGGGTAAAAGTTGTCGTGTACGTACAGAGAATTCATTTAGATCCGGGTAAAAGTTGTCTTGTACGTACAGGGAATTCATTTAGATCTGGTTGAAAGTTTGCTTGTACGTACAGGTAATTCATTTAGATCCGAGTGAAAGTTGTCTTGTGCGTACAAGGAATTCATTTAGATCTGGGTTAGTTGTCTTGTACGTACAGGGAATTCATTTAGATCCGGGTGAATGTTGTCTTGTGCTTACAGGGAATTCATTTAGATCTGGGTAAAAGTTGTCTTGTACGTACAGGGAATTCATTTAGATCTGGTTGAAAGTTTGATTGTTCGTACAGGGAATTCATTTAGATCCGGGTGAAAGTTGTCATGTGCGTACAGGGAATTCATTTAGATCTGGGTTAGTTGTCTTGTACGTACAGGGAATTCATTTAGACCCGATGAAAGTTGTCTTGTGCGTACAGGGAATTCATTTAGATCTGGGGAAAAGTTGTCGTGTACGCACAGGGAATTCATTTAGATACGGGTAAAAGTTGTCTTGTATATACAGGGAATTCATTAAGATCAGGGTGTAAGTTGTTTTGTACGTACAGGGAATTCATTTAGATTCGGGTAAAAGTTGTCTTGTACGTACAGGGAATTCATTTAGATCCGGGTGTTAGTTGTCTTGTACGTACAGGGAATTCATTTAGATCCGTGTGAAAGTTGTCTTGTACGTACAGGGAATTCATTTAGATCCGGGTGAAAGTTGTCTTGTACGTACAGGTAATTAATTTAGATGAAAGTTGTCTTGTAGGTACAGGGAGTTCATTTAGATCTGGGTGAAAGTTGTCTTGTACGTACAGGGAATTCATTTAGATCTGGTTGAGAGTTTGTTTGTACGTACAGGGAATTCATTTAGATCCGAGTGAAAGTTGTCTTGTGCGTACAGGGAATTCATTTAGATCTGGGTTAGTTGTCTTGTACGTACAGAGAATTCATTTAGATCCGGGTGAAAGTTGTCTTGTGCGTACAGGGAATTCATTTATATCTGGGTAAAAGTTGTCTTGTACGTACAGGGAATTCATTTAGATCTGGTTGAAAGTTTGCTTGTACGTACAGGGAATTCATTTAGATCTGGGTGAAAGTTGTCTTGTACGTACAGGGAATTCATTTAGATATGGATGAAAGTTGTCGTGTACGTACAGAGAATTCATTTAGATCCGGGTAAAAGTTGTCTTGTACGTACAGGGAATTCATTTAGATCCGGGTGTAAGTTGTCTTGTACGTACAGGGAATTCATTTAGATCTGGGTGAAAGTTGTCTTGAACGTACAGGGAATTCATTTAGATCTGGGTGTAAGTTGTCTTGTACGTACAGGGAATTCATTTAGATCCGGGTAAAAGTTGTCGTGTACGTACAGAGAATTCATTTAGATCCGGGTAAAAGTTGTCTTGTACGTACAGGGAATTCATTTAGATCTGGGTGAAAGTTGTCTTGTACGTACAGGGAATTCATTTAGATCCGGGTGAAAGTTGTCTTGTACGCACAGGTAATTCATTTAGGTGAAAGTTGTCTTGTACGTACAGGGAATTCATTTAGATCTGGGTGAAAGTTGTCTTGTACGTACAGGGAATTCATTTAGATCTGGGTGAAAGTTGTTTTGTTCGTACAGGGAATTCATTTAGATCTGGGTTAGTTGTCTTGTACGTACAGTGAATTCATTTAGATCCGGGTGAAAGTTGTCTTGTGCGTACAGGGAATTCATTTAGATCTGGGTAAAAGTTGTCTTGTACGTACAGGAAATTCATTTAGATCCGGGTAAAAGTTGTCTTGTACGTACAGGGAATTCATTTAGATCTGGGTAAAAGTTGTCTTGTACGTACAGGGAATTCATTTAGATCCGGGTAAAAGTTGTCTTGTACGTACAGGGAATTCATTTAGATTCGGGTGTAAGTTGTCTTGTACGTACAGGGAATTCATTTAGATCTGGGTGAAAGTTGTCTTGTACGTACAGGGAATTCATTTAGATATGGATGAAAGTTGTCGTGTACGTACAGAGAATTCATTTAGATCCGGGTAAAAGTTGTCTTGTACGTACAGGGAATTCATTTAGATCCGGGTGTAAGTTGTCTTGTACGTACAGGGAATTCATTTAGATCTGGGTGAAAGTTGTCTTGTACGTACAGGGAATTCATTTAGATCTGGGTGTAAGTTGTCTTGTACGTACAGGGAATTCATTTAGATCCGGGTAAAAGTTGTCGTGTACGTACAGAGAATTCATTTAGATCCGGGTAAAAGTTGTCTTGTACGTACAGGGAATTCATTTAGATCTGGTTGAAAGTTTGCTTGTACGTACAGGTAATTCATTTAGATCCGAGTGAAAGTTGTCTTGTGCGTACAAGGAATTCATTTAGATCTGGGTTAGTTGTCTTGTACGTACAGGGAATTCATTTAGATCCGGGTGAATGTTGTCTTGTGCTTACAGGGAATTCATTTAGATCTGGGTAAAAGTTGTCTTGTACGTACAGGGAATTCATTTAGATCTGGTTGAAAGTTTGATTGTTCGTACAGGGAATTCATTTAGATCCGGGTGAAAGTTGTCATGTGCGTACAGGGAATTCATTTAGATCTGGGTTAGTTGTCTTGTACGTACAGGGAATTCATTTAGACCCGATGAAAGTTGTCTTGTGCGTACAGGGAATTCATTTAGATCTGGGGAAAAGTTGTCGTGTACGCACAGGGAATTCATTTAGATACGGGTAAAAGTTGTCTTGTATATACAGGGAATTCATTAAGATCAGGGTGTAAGTTGTTTTGTACGTACAGGGAATTCATTTAGATTCGGGTAAAAGTTGTCTTGTACGTACAGGGAATTCATTTAGATCCGGGTGTTAGTTGTCTTGTACGTACAGGGAATTCATTTAGATCCGTGTGAAAGTTGTCTTGTACGTACAGGGAATTCATTTAGATCCGGGTGAAAGTTGTCTTGTACGTACAGGTAATTAATTTAGATGAAAGTTGTCTTGTAGGTACAGGGAGTTCATTTAGATCTGGGTGAAAGTTGTCTTGTACGTACAGGGAATTCATTTAGATCTGGTTGAGAGTTTGTTTGTACGTACAGGGAATTCATTTAGATCCGAGTGAAAGTTGTCTTGTGCGTACAGGGAATTCATTTAGATCTGGGTTAGTTGTCTTGTACGTACAGAGAATTCATTTAGATCCGGGTGAAAGTTGTCTTGTGCGTACAGGGAATTCATTTATATCTGGGTAAAAGTTGTCTTGTACGTACAGGGAATTCATTTAGATCTGGTTGAAAGTTTGCTTGTACGTACAGGGAATTCATTTAGATCTGGGTGAAAGTTGTCTTGTACGTACAGGGAATTCATTTAGATATGGATGAAAGTTGTCGTGTACGTACAGAGAATTCATTTAGATCCGGGTAAAAGTTGTCTTGTACGTACAGGGAATTCATTTAGATCCGGGTGTAAGTTGTCTTGTACGTACAGGGAATTCATTTAGATCTGGGTGAAAGTTGTCTTGAACGTACAGGGAATTCATTTAGATCTGGGTGTAAGTTGTCTTGTACGTACAGGGAATTCATTTAGATCCGGGTAAAAGTTGTCGTGTACGTACAGAGAATTCATTTAGATCCGGGTAAAAGTTGTCTTGTACGTACAGGGAATTCATTTAGATCTGGGTGAAAGTTGTCTTGTACGTACAGGGAATTCATTTAGATCCGGGTGAAAGTTGTCTTGTACGCACAGGTAATTCATTTAGGTGAAAGTTGTCTTGTACGTACAGGGAATTCATTTAGATCTGGGTGAAAGTTGTCTTGTACGTACAGGGAATTCATTTAGATCTGGGTGAAAGTTGTTTTGTTCGTACAGGGAATTCATTTAGATCTGGGTTAGTTGTCTTGTACGTACAGTGAATTCATTTAGATCCGGGTGAAAGTTGTCTTGTGCGTACAGGGAATTCATTTAGATCTGGGTAAAAGTTGTCTTGTACGTACAGGAAATTCATTTAGATCCGGGTAAAAGTTGTCTTGTACGTACAGGGAATTCATTTAGATCTGGGTAAAAGTTGTCTTGTACGTACAGGGAATTCATTTAGATCCGGGTGAAAGTTGTCTTGTACGCACAGGGAATTCATTTAGATCCGGGTAAAAGTTGTCTTGTACGTACAGGGAATTCATTTAGATCCGGGAAAAGTTGTCTTGTACGTACAGGGAATTCATTTAGATCCGGGTGTAAGTTGTCTTGTACTTACAGGGAATTCATTTAGATCCGGGTGAAAGTTATCTTGTACGTACAGGGAATTCATTTAGATCCGGGTGAAAGATGTCTTGTACGTACAGGTAATTCATTTAGGTGAAAGTTGTCTTGTACGTACAGGGAATTCATTTAGATCCGGGTGAAAGTTGTCTTGTACGTACAGGGAATTTAGATCCGGGTTAAAGTTGTCTTGTGCATACAGGGAATTCATTTAGATCTGGGTGAAAGTTGTCTTGTACGTACAGGGAATTCATTTAGATCTGGTTGAAAGTTTGCTTGTACGTACAGGGAATTCATTTAGATCCGGGTGAAAGTTGTAATGTGCGTACAGGGAATTCATTTAGATCTGGGTTAGTTGTCTTGTACGTAGAGGGAATTCATTTAGATCCGGGTGAAAGTTGTCTTGTGCGTACAGGGAATTCATTTAGATCTGGGTAAAAGTTGTCTTGTGCGCACAGTGAATTCATTTAGATCCGGGTAAAAGTTGTCTTGTACGTGCAGGGAATTCATTTAGATCCGGGTGTTAGTTGTCTTGTACGTACAGGGAATTCAGTTAGATCCGCGTAAAAGTTGTCTTGTACGCACAGGGAATTCATCTAGATCTGGGTGAAAGTTGTTTTGTACGTACAGGGAATTCATTTAGATCTGGTTGAAAGTTTGCTTGTACGTACAGGGAATTCATTTAGATCCGGGTGAAAGTTGTCATGTGCGTACAGGGAATTCATTTAGATCTGGGTTAGTTGTCTTGTACGTAGAGGGAATTCATTTAGATCCGGGTGAAAGTTGTCTTGTGCGTACAGTTAATTCATTTAGATCTGGGTAAAAGTTGTCTTGTGCGCACAGGGAATTCATTTAGATCCGGGTAAAAGTTGTCTTGTATATACAGGGAATTCATTAAGATCCGGGTGTAAGTTGTCTTGTGCGTACAGGGAATTCATTTAGATTCGCGTAAAAGTTGTCTTGTACGTACAGGGAATTCATTTAGATCCGGGTAAAAGTTGTCTTGTACGTACAGGGAATTCATTTAGATCAGGGTGTTAGTTGTCTTGTACGTACAGGGAATTCATTTAGATCCGTGTGAAAGTTGTCTTGTACGCACAGGGAATTCATTTAGATCCGGGTAAAAGTTGTCTTGTACGTACAGGGAATTCATTTAGATCCGGGTGTTAGTTGTCTTGTACGTACAGGGAATTCATTTAGATCCGTGTGAAAGTTGTCTTGTACGTACAGGGAATTCATTGAGATCCGGGTGAAAGTTGTCTTGTACGTACAGGTAATTCATTTAGATGAAAGTTGTCTTGTAGGTACAGGGAATTCATTTAGATCCGGGTGAAAGTTGTATTGTACGTACAGGGAATTCATTTAGATCTGGTTGAAAGTTTGCTTGTACGTACAGGGAATTCATTTAGATCCTGGTGAAAGTTGTCTTGTGCGTACAGGGAATTCATTTAGATCTGGGTTAGTTGTCTTGTACCTACAGGGAATTCATTTAGATCCTGGTGAAAGTTGTCTTGTACGTACAGGGAATTCATTTAGATCTGGTTGAAAGTTTGCTTGTACGTACAGGGAATTCATTTAGATCCGGGTGAAAGTTGTCATGTTCGTACAGGGAATTCATTTAGATCTGGGTTAGTTGTCTTGTACGCACAGGGAATTCATTTAGATCCGGGTAAAAGTTTTCTTGTATATACAGGGAATTCATTTAGATCCGGGTGCAAGTTGTCTTGTACGTACAGGGAATTCATTTAGATCTGGGTAAATGTTGTCTTGTACGTACAGGGAATTCATTTAGATTCGGGTAAAAGTTGTCTTGTACGTACATAGAATTCATTTAGATCCGGGTGTTAGTTGTCTTGTACGTACAGGGAATTCATTTAGATCCGTGTGAAAGTTGTCTTGTACGTACAGGGAATTCATTTAGATCCGGGTGAAAGTTGTCTTGTACGTACAGGGAATTCATTTAGATCTGGTTGAAAGTTTGCTTGTACGTACAGGGAATTCATTTAGATCCGGTTGAAAGTTGTCTTGTGCGTACAGGGAATTCATTTAGATCTGGTTGAAAGTTTGCTTGTACGTACAGGGAATTCATTTAGATCCGGTTGAAAGTTGTCTTGTGCGTACAGGGAATTCATTTAGATCTGGGTTAGTTGTCTTGTACGTACAGGGAATTCATTTAGATCCGGGTGAAAGTTGTCTTGTACGTACAGGGAATTCATTTAGATCTGGTTGAAAGTTTGCTTGTACGTACAGGGAATTCATTTAGATCCGGTTGAAAGTTGTCTTGTGCGTACAGGGAATTCATTTAGATCTGGGTTAGTTGTCTTGTACGTACAGGGAATTCATTTAGATCCGGGTGAAAGTTGTCTTGTACGTACAGGGAATTCATTAAGATCTGGGTAAGAGTTGTCTTGTACGCACAGGGAATTCATTTAGATCCGGGTGTATGTTGTCTTGTACGTACAGGGAATTCATTTAGATCCGGGTAAAAGTTGTCGTGTACATACAGAGAATTCATTTAGATCCGGGTAAAAGTTGTCTTGTACGTACAGGAAATTCATTTAGATTCGGGTGTAAGTTGTCTTGTACGTACAGGGAATTCATTTAGATCTGGGTGAAAGTTGTCTTGTACGTACATGGAATTCTTTTAGATCCGGGTGAAAGTTGTCTTGTACGTACAGGGAATTCATTTAGATCTGGTTGAAAGTTGTCTTGTGCGAACAGGGAATTCATTTAGATTGGGGTGAAAGTTGTCTTATACGTACAGGGAATTCTTTTAGATCAGGGTAAAAGTGGTCTTGTACGTACAGGGAATTCATTTAGATCTGGGTAAAAGGTGTCTTGTACGTACAGGGAATTCATTTAGATCCGGGTGTAAGTTGTCTTGTACGTACAGGGAATTCATTTAGATCCGGGTAAAAGTTGTCTTGTTCGTATAGGGAATTCATTTAGATCCGGGTAAAGTTGTCTTGTACGTACAGGGAATTCTTTTAGATCCGGGTGTAAGTTGTCTTGTACGTACAGGGAATTCATTTAGATCCTGGTGAAAGTTGTCTTGTACGTACAGGGAATTCATTTAGATCCGGATGAAAGTTGTCTTGTACGTACAGGTAATTCATTTAGGTGAAAGTTGTCTTGTACGTACAGGGAATTCATTTATATCCGGGTGAAAGTTGTCTTGTACGTACAGGGAATTCATTTAGATCTGGTTGAAAGTTTGCTTGTACGTACAGGGAATTCATTTAGATCCAGGTGAAAGTTGTCATGTGCGTACAGGGAATTCATTTAGATCTGGGTTGGTTGTCTTGTACGTACAGGGAATTCATTTAGATCCGGGTGAAAGTTGTCTTGTGCGTACAGGGAATTCATTTAGATCTGGGTAAAAGTTGTCTTGTACGCACAGGGAATTCATTTAGATCCGGGTAAAAGTTTTCTTGTATATACAGGGAATTCATTTAGATCCGGGTGTAAGTTGTCTTGTACGTACAGGAAATTCATTTAGATCCGGGTAAAAGTTGTCTTGTACGTACAGGGAATTCATTTAGATCCGGGTAAAAGTTGTCTTGTACGTACAGGGAATTCATTTAGATCCGGGTGTTAGTTGTCTTGTACGTACAGGGAATTCATTTAGATCCGTGTGAAAGTTGTCTTGTACGTACAGGGAATTCATTTAGATCCGGGTGAAAGTTGTCTTGTACGTACAGGTAATTCATTTAGGTGAAAGTTATCTTGTAGGTACATGGAATTCATTTAGATCCGGTTAAAAGTTGTCTTGTACATACAGGGAATTCATTTAGATCCGGGTGTAAGTTGTCTTGTACGTACAGGGAATTCATTTAGATCTGGGTAAAAGTTGTCTTGTACGTACATGGAATTCATTTAGATCCGGGAAAAGTTGTCTTGTACGTACAGGGAATTCATTTAGATCCGGGTGTAAGATGTCTTGTACGTACAGGGAATTCATTTAGATCCGGGCGAAAGTTGTCTTGTACGTACAGGGAATTCATTTAGATCCGGGTGAAAGTTGTCTTGTACGTACAGGTAATTCATTTAGGTGAAAGTTGTCTTGTGCGTACTGGGAATTCATTTAGATCCGGGTGAAAGTTTTCTTGTACGCACAGGGAATTCATTTAGATCGGGGTAAAAGTTGTCTTGTGCGTACAGGGAATTCATTTAGATGCGGGTCAAAGTTGTCTTGTACGTACAGAGAATTCATTTAGATCGGGTCAAAGTTGTCTTGTACGTACAGGGAATTCATTTAGATCCGGGTGAAAGTTGTCTTGTGCGTACAGGGAATTCGATACTCTCTAAACCAAGGAACTCATTTGCATCCCGGTCTTGTGACTCCCTGATAAAAATAAAATAAACCAGGCGATCGTAAACAGTTATATTATCTTGATAGCTAAGCGAAATATTTCTGAATTGATAATAGAATGTCAAGGGCTTATAGCACCATTCTTCCTGCTCATATAATGATCCTTGATTGGTTCTTCTAAAGTGAACGACCTTTTATTTTTGTGGGAGATTGATATTTTATGATATGCGGCAGGTGCTGGTTGTGGGTCTTAATTGTCTATTATGTCAGCTTTTTAATCTGATATATTTGGAACATATGTCTTAAATAAATAACCAGTTAAATTATACCGTACTTTTAAATTTAGTTCAATTATTATATAGGCATTATAATAAGCCAATTAAAAACCGCCTGACTTCCCTATCCTTGTCTGGTTTTAATTTTATACTCATATGAGTCGGAGTTTCTTCAAAAGCTTGTAAAAGATAAGAAGATTCATGAGGCTAGAGCCTTTAATTTCACATACATGTATATCGATGACGTTTTATTTATCAATAATTCTAGATTTGCAGAATTTCTTCCATTGATATATCCTCCAGAGCTGGAAGTTAAAGAAACCACAGATACAGCTTCGTCCGCATCATTTTTGGACTTGTACCTCGAATTTGACGACAGTGGTCAACTCAGTACTAAAATTTATGATAAACGGGACGATTTCAATTTTAAAATCATAAATTTTCCAAATATGTGCAGCAATATACCAGCTTCTCCTGCATATGGTGTTTACATCTCGTAATTGATTCGTTATGCAAGGGCCAGTAGCAATTATTGTGATTTCCTGAAACGTCATCTTCATCTGAGAAACAGTCTACTGGACCAGGGCTATAAAAAGATTCGCCTTATTCGATCTCTTAAAAAGTTTATATTCCAATACCAAAATCTTGTCGAAATATATTCCGTCTCAGCAGGGACGATAATAAATGATGAGATAAGGAAGTCAACAACAATGTCAAAATATTTTGTTATCAATGTGTGACGTAGAAGTGTTTTTGACATTTACTTCACTGAATTTGGTGCTGCTTTGACAACTATTTTGCCTATTTTGTTCCAGTATTGTTATAAATACTGTTATAGTGACAGCCGGAACCTATGAGCCGTAATGAAAGCGGGAGGTTTGGCGCTTTAAAATCTGATTCAACCCACCATTTCTTTAGAAATGCCTGTACCAAGTCAGGGTCATTACGGTTTTCACAGTTTTCCGGTTTTGACTGATTTTGTCTGTTTATATACTTATGAGTTTTGATTTCCCCTTTGTAAGATTGTTCGGAGTTCGGTAATTTTGTTATTACCCTTATTTAATCTGATATTTTGTTTTAGTTTATTGCAAAAGCAAACAATATCTTACTTGCTTTTATCAAACAAGTTTGAACAAAGTTTAAGAAAAACGATATCTATCTTAATTTTGTTATTACCCTTATTCATCATGTACGCTCAAAATCAAAGGAATAGAAAACCAAATAATTTAAAAGTCGTTGGGTGCAAGAAAACCAAAGATCCTAAATACAATTCCCGAAATCAGACAAATTCACCTATACCTGAGGGAGGAGAACCGTCCTTACTAATGATTACATAATTTAAGAAAATGCAAATACCAAAAGAAATCCCTATGTCAGATTAAAAGTACCGACCCCACTTGCTATTTGGGTACAATCCGTCCTGATGGCAGAGCCTGTGAGAGGAAGGTTCAGCCAGTATATCGTCCGTGGCCCGGAGAACCAAGAACGCGACTGTGAATCTCTGAAAGGTCCCATAGATTTAGCCATAGACGTTTTATTTTAATTTTTCTATGTTTCTTGGGGGGGGGGGGGGGGGGGGGGGGGCAGTCTTGTTTCGCCTAGCAAAATTTATCTTGGAGGCCCTGCCTGATGGTCGTGTCGTACTTACGTATTTTTGCGCATAATTATGTGATGTCCAACATGTTGTCATATCATATGTCTTTAAGTTATGAGTTCGGTGTTGTGATGTCCACTACAATTTTCACATAAAAACGATGTTCGGTTCGTCTTTGCCCCCAGTTGTTTGTGGGAGTGCGCATTTCTCCCTTTTGAGACAGACCAGTTCCTATTTTTAGCGATATGAGATTTTCTTATCTTGTACTAGTGCAAGACAAAAAAATCATGTGCGTTTTACCGGCAAATGCATGCTGTACAGTTTATGTCAACTGCCCCCCAACATTCTCCATGCTTTTTCTTTTTAAAATAAACAATTCACTGTATATAAGTTTTCAATCTTTTATAAACACGCAAATCCTAACAATCAGCCATATTATTACATAATAACTTTCACGCAATACACAAAATTACGGAACAAATTTTTTGATTGATATGAAGGGGAAATAACTCACATTGTTTACATGATCGTCTGCTAAAATTACATAAACAAACATGAAACTAAAAACAGCTGATAAAAGTGAGAAATAAAATCAAACACCGGCAAAAAGTGCAAGACGGAAATCTCCGACAAATCTTCGGGTAAGATTTCAATGGTTCGCTGACTCGGCGAGCCTCGTCAGCGAACGATTGAAATCTTACCCTCGGGTGTTGGAGATTTCCCTGTCTTGCACTTTTGCCGGTGTTAGATTCTATATGTCTTATTTCGTTAGTTGTGTTTGTTTGCGTATTGTGCTGTCCAACACATATTGACTATATGATTAGCATAACGTGTGTCTTATAAGAGGCAAGAACTACTTTTCCTTTGTGGGCCCCTGGGTTCAGCCCCGGGTTTTGGTGGGTCCGTGTTGCTCATCGTTTTAGTTTTCTTTGCTATGTTTTTTTTCTTTGTTTGTCTTCGTCATGTATCTTGTGTACCCAATGATGTCATTGTTTCTGGATTGTTGATTCTTGATTGCCACTTCGGTAACGTTTATTTACGAAATATACAACTGGGAGTCTTCGGTGTGGACAATACCACGCTTTTTATGCGTGCGATAAACCTGGCTATGCATCATATTATTCGTTGGTGTCTCCTTGCAGAAACAATTCCAGAACCGGTTACACTTTTAGTAATTACAATATATACCATTGGCTTATCCCATACAGATTTCTATCTTTGTATCTACCTCCCGATGTATTGCCACATTTCAAAATCCTATCAGTGTGGATATATTAGATATTTTCTATGGTGGTTCAAAATATCACCTAAATAAAAAACAAAATACAAAATGATCGATATACAAACGATATACCTATATAGAAGTGACAGACTTTTAGAATCAGACGGTTTACATTTACATTAATAAATCTCCTTTAGTATTCCGACACTACCCAGTGGGGTGCACTTAGCACAAGATTGAAAGTATGTGGGCATACATTCTATTAATACAAGACGGGAAAAAAGTCTGAATTAATCATTCACTACTCGTTCAATATAAGAAAGCTTTGTAGGGAGATCGTTCACTTGTTTTAACTTGATGGTCATAATAGTTTTAAGCAACAACTTATAAAATGCGAGATTTGACGGGTATTTTTAATTTTCAGGTACATTCATATTATACCTCAAGTCGTCTAGGCCGCCATTAATTATGTATTATTTTCCTAACCGCCACCATAACTGAAATATTGTTCACCCACGGTTTTTAGTGGAGTTCGTGTTACTCGATCTTTAGTTTTATGTGTATGTTTTGTAGATCCTTGTTTGTCCTTTTGTATTTTTTCGTGTTGTCTGTTCTTCCTCGATATACGGATTCTGATTATCCCTTTGGTATCTTCAAACTCTTCTTGAAAGTGGCGTTAAACACCATCAACCTGACAACACCTACAGTTTTTATGATTACATAATACGGAATGAATTATATAAATAGCTGTTAATTGAACTGTTCGTCCCATGATAAACGTATTGATGCCACGACTCTAGACAACATAAACTATTTACAGTACGTCAACAGTGGACAGGAATCGTCAGATATATAGTGATAATTATCCCGAGGAGACAGATAACTTGTCATGGGTCTCTGGTGCTAGGTTAAAGAGTACTTATATAGTGTTTGATAGATAGCATTTCATCAAACGAAAAGCTTTGTATGACATTAAAAGTGTACTTGTCTTCTTAAGCGAATGAAGTCCATGCAAAGCGTATAGAATATATGTCAAATTTGTTGTTTCTGTGAAACGCTGTATCTTTTAAATTATTGTTCAATATTGAGCTTCCTATGTAGTGTTTTATGTACAATTTGTTTGGCTTTTTGGTCTTTTCTTTTGGCCATTATATTGTCTGTTTTTCTTCGATTTACGGCTTCTGGTTGTTCTTATGTTGTTTTCAAAGATTTCCTATTGATGAAATAATGTACAAAATCCAGTGCATGTCATATAATCAAAGTAAGTCTAGGGCTTGTCAGCCAAATGTATCAAGAGGTAAGGTAATCCTCCACACATTCTGCTGTATTTTTAAAGCTATGTTGTAAGAGTGAGGAAGTGTTACCATTTACACTTGGCGAATTCGCACAATTTGTTTTTATATATGTTTATATTGATTTTATTTGAGCATATATCCAGTTTGTTTTATACAAGCATATCCCTTATTTCTAAGGGTCTTATAATTGACGAGATCAATTTATAAAATTTGTTCACGCCTCGAAATACTGCGAATGTTGTCGTTAAACACCAATCAATCTGTCAGTCAATATACAATTTGTCTTTCTTTGTCAACATTTTGCCATGATATGTTATACTCTGTTTCATTTACAGAAGTTGTTGATGTAAGTACTATCTTGCTGAACGTCATATGGGTTCTAAGGTTAATTCAATTTGAAATTTTGTAATAATATTATCTCCCCTACAGTGTATAACTACGCTTTGTACGCTACTGTATAGAAACTTGGAGAAAAACATATTCCGTAACTTTGATTTCCATTTTTATCTGATTAAGATAAGTGAGAGTTGTATCGATATACATTCTGTAGTATCATACATGATGACTTAGTTCACCTGGTCTTACAAATCATGTAGGATATTGTTACTACTTTGCGTCAGTCGTCATTGTGTTTAAGATTTGCAAGAATGTTCCCTTTTTGGACCTCGTCAAAATTTAGTGCTTGGATTCCGATCCATAATCCAATATGGGTTCTAAAGCAAATAATTCAATTTGATTCAGAGATATCTTATTCTGTCTGTTTTATTTTTCTCTGGTGTAAACATTGTGATTGTCTTGAAATCTATTTTCACAGGACATAAGACCCTGTACTATTTTTCAGGCAGACTTGCTGGAAAGTTCCTTGGATGATTTGTTGATCCATCATGGATTATGGGCACAGCTACAAACAATTGTTTGACATGAGATACTACAACATGATATGAGTCATCGGGAACATGTTTATAATAGAAAGATACGTTTACATTGTTTTCTGTGTTATGTTTTATTTTGTCTTCGTTCTATATCTTGTATGCTCAATGTTGAGTTTGTCTGGATTGTACATTCTTGAATGCCCCTTCGATTTTCTCTGACATGCTTGCTTTGATAGAACTTACTAGAGCACCAGTTGCAGTGTCTATCTAGCCAGATCAGAGATACGAAAGTAATTTTACAATTTCTGTATATAAGTACTAAATTGGCAATTAGATGCACTAGTACTAATACAGCTGCACATGTGGTTATTATAACATTTTCTTTGATATGGTTGGCTTCGTTTGATTTGAAGAGAGTCTGTTTAGGTTTCGAATTCACATCTGAGAGCTTAGGTTGTATATCCTGACATCAATACCTGCGAACTGGTGCTGAAAAAAGAAGCTTCTTATTTCGAATAATTCTCTTTTCATTTACTGATATATCAAAGTAGTTGCAATAAATTACCTAAAAAAGGTAATATTCACTGACATTAGCCGAATTTTACTATTTTTGAGAAATAATCAGTAATATTTTTTCTCCTTCAGTTACTTGAAATACATGAGACAGCAAAGCAGGTGAATCATATTTGACTGATACAAATAAGGACTAAAGACATGTGTGAAGAAAAAACACAATTCTTAACTTGCTTGAAGGTATATTCAGTGAAAACGAGAGACATCCCGTGTATTAATCTTGTAACATTAATGCTTTGTTGCTAACACGAACAATTCGATAAAATTCTGACAAAACGAGAAATCACAGAAATTTCAAATATAATTAAATTGTAATTGATAATATTGACATGTTCTATCTCTGTTGTAGTGATGTTTTCTAATAGTAATAGCTTCAACTTCCCAAAGGAGTGTTCGTTCAACTCATTTAATGTTGTTATACACGTGATTAATTGTTGTTTTGCGCCAATGCAACCATTTGTAAAGCTATATCATGACAAGAACATATTAATTATTTGTCTGTTTTAGATAAACACGCTAAGTTGGATTTTAATAGAACTAGCTCAATCAAATGACAGTCCGCTCGGACTTATCATTCAGACTTCCAGTGTTAAGGTTTCCGCATATTTAAGGCCAGGGTATTCACCGATCAATTCGTTCTATCTATCCAGGGTTAATCTTCCTTCTGGTTATTACTATTTAGCTGACTTATTGCTGAGAGTGACGACATAAAGAAATATAATCTCTTCACTCCTTAACGCTACGTGCTTAGCACAAAAGACACACATACCAATTCTACAGTATCGAAACACGATATACTGTACTCGCTATGAGCATGCTAATGATTACTCTACAAAGGTGGTTTGGCATAAGTAGTGAAATTTATTAATACAAACAAGCTTTGTGGTTACTTTCCAATTTTATATTTTCAATAACAGTGTCAAAATGGCTTAAAAAGGTGAACGGTGTAATACAAATTGATTTTTGTCTGTTTTAAATTTTAATTGGTTTCCGGAAGGACCCTTGTAATAACTCAAACTACGGATATACAAAGAAATCCTTACTTGGAACACATTGGATCCTTTTCTATTTTTTGCAGTATGCTTGTTAATTATTCAAGACGTCGTTCTGTTCTATAAATATCGAATATTTCCAAAATCAAAAATAAATACATTATAATAAACAATTGTACAGAATACTAATTTGCATAATGTTGGCATTCAATTTAAAACAGTTTTGCAAAGCATCAATTTTGATACCTTCATGCACCAAAGATAAATGAGTGTTTTACATAATAACAGCACAACTACACCAAATATGGCTTTATTGACACTAACATAATTATTCACAGTTTATTGTTCGGTTTACAACATGTAATTGTATTTTTTCTCCAATATGTGTATTCGTCAGTATTGTTGAATGTTACATACATTCCTATGTTTCCACTATAAATGTTACTTTTGTCCTTATAGGAATTATGTTACGGAGAAACTACTCCGGTGTACATTAGTATTCTGGAGAGAAACATGCAAGAATGTTGTTACGGAGAAACTACTCCGGTGTACATTAGTATTCTGGAGAGAAACATGTAAGAATGTTGTTACGGAGAAACTACTCCGGTGTACATTAGTATTCTGGAGCGAAACATGTAAGAATGTTGTTACGGAGAAACTACTCCGGTGTACATTAGTATTCTGGAGAGAAACATGTAAGAATGTTGTTACGGAGAAACTACTCCGTTGTACATTAGTATTCTGGAGAGAAACATGTAAGAATGTTGTTACGGAGAAACTACTCCGGTGTACATTAGTATTATGGAGAGAAACATGTAAGAATGTTGTTACGGAGAAACTACTCCGGTGTACATTAGTATTCTGGAGAGAAACATGTAAGAATGTTGTTACGGAGAAACTACCCCGGTGTACATTAGTATTCTGGAGCGAAACATGTAAGAATGTTGTTACGGAGAAACTACTCCGGTGTACATTAGTATTCTGGAGAGAAACATGTAAGATTGTTGTTACGGAGAAACTACTCCGGTGTACATTAGTATTCTGGAGAGAAACATGTAAGAATGTTGTTACGGAGAAACTACTCCGGTGTACATTAGTATTCTGGAGAGAAACATGTAAGAATGTTGTTACGGAGAAACTACTCCGGTGTACATTAGTATTCTGGAGAGAAACATGTAAGAATGTTGTTACGGAGAAACTACTCCGGTGTACATTAGTATTCTGGAGCGAAACATGTAAGAATGTTGTTACGGAGAAACTACTCCGGTATACATTAGTATTCTGGAGAGAAACATGCAAGAATGTTGTTACGAAGAAACTACTCCGGTGTACATTAGTATTCTGGAGAGAAACATGTAAGAATGTTGTTACGGAGAAACTACTCCGGTGTACATTAGTATTCTGGAGAGAAACATGTAAGAATGTTGTTACGGAGAAACTACTCCGGTGTACATTAGTATTCTGGAGAGAAACATGCAAGAATGTTGTTACGGAGAAACTACTCCAGTGTACATTAGTATTCTGGAGAGAAACATGTAAGAATGTTGTTACGGAGAAACTACTCTGTTGTACATTAGTATTCTGGAGAGAAACATGTAAGAATGTTGTTACGGAGAAACTACTCCGGTGTACATTAGTATTCTGGAGAGAAACATGTAAGAATGTTGTTACGGAGAAACTACTCCGGTGTACATTAGTATTCTGGAGAGAAACATGTAAGCATGTTGTTACGGAGAAACTACTCCGGTGTACATTAGTATTCTGGAGAGAAACATGCAAGAATGTTGTTACGGGGAAACTACTACGGTGTACATTAATATTCTGGAGAGAAACATGCAAGAATGTTGTTACGGAGAAACTACTCCGGTGTACATTAGTATTCTGGAGAGAAACATGCAAGAATGTTGTTACGGAGAAACTACTCCGGTGTACATTAGTATTCTGGAGAGAGACATGTAAGAATGTTGTTACGAAGAAACTACTCCGGTGTACATTAGTATTCTGGAGCGAAACATGTAAAAATGTTGTTACGGAGAAACTACTCCGGTGTACATTAGTATTCTGGAGAGAAACATGTAAGAATGTTGTTACGGAGAAACTACTCCGGTTACATTAGTATTCTGGAGAGAAACATGTAAGAATGTTGTTACGGAGAAACTACTCCGGTGTACATTAGTATTCTGGAGAGAAACATGTAAGAATGTTGTTACGGAGAAACTACTCCGGTGTACATTAGTATTCTGGAGAGAAACATGTAAGAATGTTGTTACGGAGAAACTACTCCGGTGTACATTAGTATTCTGGGAAGAAACATATCACAACAAATCAAATGTCCAATTTGTTCCACTGTAGTTGTTATATATGGTTATATGTAGTTGATGTCCGTAACGATTAATGTCAGAACATAAATCTGCATGAAATAAGACCGAAATAATATTTAATGTATTCGTATCATATATACAAAATATATACATGTATATTATGTCCTGCATGTTTAATTTGAAGTAACAATCGTAATACGTAAAACTTACATTATATGTATATACAATGTATAAGTGTAGAGTCATGTATTCGCGTAGGTTAGGGTTATGGATTATGGTATTTAACGCCACTTGTAACAATATTTCAGTTATATTGTGGCGGTCAGTTTAATCGGTTGAGGAAATCGGAGTACCCGGAGAAAACCACCGATTTACCGCAAGTCACTGACAAACACACAATGATGTATCGAGTACACCTCACCATGAGCGGTATTCGAACTCACAACTTTAGTGGTGATAATCGCTGATTGCACAGGTAGTTGTAAATCCAACTACCATACGATCACGACCACAACGGCCCCTGCATGCGGATGTCTTCAAAAACAAAAATTGAAACCGAAGCACTTGTATGCATATTTGCTATGCATTTCTTAACCTGATATATCTACAAAACAACACATACAAAACAATAAGTATAGTGTTATTGTTTGTCCTTTTTCTTCTACCAATTGTTTTGTCTGTTATTTGACTGTCCTTGAGATATTCAAGCTTGTCGTAAGTAAAGCCATAGAGTCTTATAAGCATAAGAGATATAACTCTACATTTATATATACTTAGTACCTTGCTTAACATTCTGTAAAGAAATTACAGTAATTATTGTTCATTGAGAAAGTCCAATATTTATATTGTTATTATCAAAGATATTTAACAAACATATGGCTGACTTGGTGGCTCTTCCTTCGTCTTATACAGCAATACCTACGTAAAATGTTCCATCAAAGCTATAGTGTTCCTATTACTTATTAAAACATCTACTTAATTGTATTCCCGCTAGTGGTCGCTACAATTAAACTACCAGACATCTAATGATAACTGTATACGTCATCTTTGTTCTATAGGGATGCTGCTACAGGATCTATGTATGCTTACATCTGACTTTTCTCCACTTCTTATATCTTCACAAAGAATTATTCACAAAGGATATAAATATAACATACCACTAGTAATTAAGACTTTGTTGTGTGGCTTTTTTTTGATAATTAGCTAAAAAAAAACCAACCAAGACAGTTAGATTTGTGAACTAGTACGTCCATCTGTTTTCTTTATAGTTGTAGATATAGTTTTATGTTTTATCTTGCCATCCTTACTTGTACAATTCTAATATTTTGATGACATAGTTTTTAATATCTGGTCTCTCACAAAGACCAATTATTTATCTTAACTATTATCCTTACTATAACAACATACTATTAGAAAGCATTGAAGATAACCAAGGTGTACTACATGTATGCAACTTTTATTTTCTTGCTTCTTCGTTAGCAGTTCTATTTCTAAAGACATGCATTTAGTATACGGGTTAATATGATACTTAGTAACTCTAACAAAACTTGTTTGATGGTTAACATTTAACTTCTCTACCCTTTACACTACTATTCCTCACTCTAAGCTGAAGGGCAAATTAAGGGAGTTGGTCCAACTGTGTTTCATAAAAAAGAATGGCCAACGTAGATACAAATACCTTGTGCTAGGAAGAGACGGATCTTATTTTGTAAAATACCACTCTGATTCTACCAAAAGGTTCTCTGAAACATATTTTCAACATGCTCGAGTTTTTGATTGACAATATATTTGTTATGTTTGGTGGACGTGTTTTTCAACAGACAATCGGCATATCTATGGGTACAAACTGTGCTCCTCTTCTCGCCGACTTGTTCCTTTATTCGTATGAAGCAGACTTCATACAGGGGCTTTTCAAGAAAAACGAAAAGCAGCTAGCCCGATCCTTTAATTTCACGTTCCGCTACATAGATGATGTCCTTTCACTAAATAATTCTAGGTTTGGTGAATTTGTTGATCGCATCTATCCCATTGAGCTTGAAATAAAGGATACCACAGATACAGATAGGTCTGCTTCATACCTTGACCTACACCTCGAAATCGACAGTGAGGGTCGGTTAAGAACGAAACTTTACGACAAAAGAGATGATTTCAATTTCCCCATTGTGAACTTTCCATTTATATGTAGCAACATTCCAGCAGCACCTGCATATGGAGTGTATATCTCTCAGATGATACGATATTCCAGAGCTTGTGGTTCCTATCAGGATTTCATTGATAGATGGTTGGTGCTAAGAAGGAAGCTACTGAACCAATGGTTCATTTCGGTAAAGTTGAAGTCATCACTTCGAAAATTGACTGTTATGGAATATCTGTGTCACAAATGGCCACGGATATGTTCCAATTGTCGTAAGCACTTCCCGGTCCTTTCCTCATTTACGACTTATTACCGGGTGTTTAACTAGATTAACACGACGGGTGCCACTAGTGGAACAGGAACTGCTTACCCTTCCGGAGCACCTGAGTTCACCCCCGTTGTTTAGTGGGGTTCGTGTTACTCGATTTTTAATTGTATATGTATGTTTTGTCGATCGTTGTTTGTCCTTTTGTACTGTTTCTTTTGGCCATTGTGTTGTCTGTTCTTCTTCGATATACGGTTACTGATTGCCCCTTTGGTATCTTCAAACTCTTCTTAGTGTAACCCTACAGAAGTATTTCATGCTTATGCCACAATGGTAGTTCTAATTAAAGTTACTTTTACTTTCATCTGTTTAGACGTGCTCAATGTATGATCCTACTACATGTGACTGAAATTTGTGAATGTTCTTATCTTGTGCATATTTGGCCTTATCTGATATTCGTTATCTTGTTTAGGCTCCTTAGTTTTTTGTTTAGGCACATTAGTTTTCTTGCTTCCAAAGACATGTATTTGACTTTCTAATCTTTTGACCTTGACCGTCTTTTGACCTTGACCGTACCTGATGAAGGTTATTCTAATTAGACATCTATGTTTTTATTACTATCAATGACCGATACCACTGCTGGTAGACTATAAAACACAGAAATGTATTATCTGCCCAATAGTCAGTATTTCGACACAATGGCTTATTATATATATTCATTATTTGAATTTACAGTTTCTAATCAAACGGAAAACATCGGTGCTAACATGATATCAACTGATACTTTTTAAGAAATTTACAGACATGGTATTGGGGAAAATGTTTTTTGTAAAACTAAGAAAAACCCTTTTGTTTTATTCTGCTTTCCAATTATGTGAGTGATCGGGTATCACATATGTTTGCATGTTTATTAAATACATTGTTAGATGGCCTAATTGATGCATAGTATATTCTGTATCTATATAAGTGGAGTTAACATTCAGCATAAAGACTTGATAACGAACACGATATTTCTCTTCATTTCAAAATTGGAATACAAAACATGCTTAAATTCTCTCGATCACCTGGTGACGGATGTTACAATCTGTGTGTGGTTTTCTGTTATGGACTAATAAGCCAGATTATGCAAGGCATAGCAATACAATTAATATAAATATACTGGATATTCTGAACATGAAGAACTGTTCTTCGGTGCACTCGATATGAACCTAATTTGATTGTCTTGCATGTTATATAATTCTTTTTAATGTATAATATCATTATCATACGTACGTGATCATACAGACAATCAGAGAACTCAAACCTTATCTGTTCGCTACAAACGTATGGCTTCATTGTATGTTAACATTGTGTCTAAGAGAAAAGGAATAATACATGTCCGCTTTAAGATGAAAGTGAAGAGACGACCGACATGGAATACGAAGCCATTTGAATATCGACCACGTTTAAAATAAAATATAACCTGCTGTTAACAGTTTTTCTGTTGTTTTATCGATCGACAATCAACAAACGTACAACTAATTATCACCTCAAACAACTGAATACAAAAACATATATGGCGTTAGAAATCCAGGTCATGGCTTGGAACAGCCACATAATTATGGCGAGGTGAAATTTCCCCTGCTGATAATTAGATCTCCTAGGACAATACAGATACCAATAAAATATAAAGAAAACTGCTCAGCTTTGTTTTCCACTCAAAACGACCACACACTATCACAAAAATGAATGAATAAACATGAACAGCACAATAATAGGGACAGTGAATTCTCGTAATTGACTGACTACTAGCTACGATGACATAATCTGTTAGTAGAAGAACATTATTATTAGAGAATAAAAGGAAAAACGTAAAATACCACACTGTAGAGAGATGTAAAATCAGTACACCTAACATACAAATCATAAATAACATATTAACATGTTAACATTATAAACATGTAAATAAATTAATGGTCTTCTTGGGAGATCAAAGTAAATAGGTCTCCAGCTTGTTGAAATCAAACATAGAACATAAAATAGTAATTCAACATGGAACTATAACTGTATCGATATAAATAGTACGTTGGATATACTAGTTGTACTTTACCAATAAGATTCTTTAAAGATTTTACATGTTTTAAAGTCTCAGATTTAAACATTTTACGTTTTTAATTACGTCGCCATAGCAACATGGATGGGAAATACATCATTGATTACATGTCTGTATGTGCAATTGTATTTACATACATGATCTCTATGGCGGTAATAACAATTAGTGGAAGTTTTCCATAATTTATGACAATGGTATCCTTGGTGTAAATGTTTTTTCCGAAATTACGATGTTACCGGCATTGAAGTCAGAAACGTTATTACAGATACGTCGAAAACGAACCGACAGAGAGACATCATATGATAGGGCCATCATCCAAATAAATTTGAGATAGGGAAAGAAAAATTGTTCTTTTTGTCATAAACGCATGTTAAATTTACTTTAAAGAGGAATATGTCTGATTCCGAAAGCTGACATGAGTTATTTGTAATGTTAACCTTATGCAACGTGAATTACTTAGGATACAATTAGTAATATTTACAGTTAAGATAATTGCGAACGGAAATCGCTTAATCGATAACTTGAGACAAAAATGACTGACTAATTATTGAACATTTAGTTGCCCTTTTTTAAGAAGAGGGGATGGGAGTAACTTAATAACTTTAGTAATATTATAGAATGGTATTTATTAGGGATATGGATGTAAATGAACATGAGATATTATCCAACATTACACTCTTTTCGATATTTAGATGTTTTAAAAGTCCTTTTATTATCTCGTTTCTATATGGAGCTGTTGTTACTGTTAGATATTGCTATCGTGACCTATTTGTACTGTTGGATATTGCTATCGTGACCTATTTGTGCTGTTGGATATTGCTATCGTAACCTATTTGTACTGTTGGATATTGCTATTGTGACCTATTTGTACTGTTGGATATTGCTATCGTGACCTATTTGTCTGTAATAGGTACTTTGTACTTGTTTATGGTAGTTGATATTCATTATCCTTTTGTATTGTCACTTCGTGTACCTTTCACAGAAAGTAATTTAAACACTTCTAATAATTCACTAGTCTTAATATTCATGAAACTGTGAAACTTGAAGACGAATGCGTAATTCATGTGGGGAAAATACATTCTGATGAACATTAAGCAAGAACCTCGTGACACTGATTAAATTACATAAACATAAATATTTGTTACTCTTCGCTTTACGAAAATGTGTTTCTTATTCTAATGAAATGATACCATATGTATCATTCAAAACATATCCTCTCGTGGTATCATGTCATGTTGATTGATACACTGCTTGACGGAAATTTGTTTCCGCAATAATTATTTGTCTACAAAGCTGCCTTTCCTTATTTGTGTAGCAAATATTTGATTTGCAGAGTGACATAGACGTTCTTTAATATAAGATTCGTTTCATCAACAAAGTGACATTTATTCGATAAAAATCATTTTAAGTACATTTTATAATATATCTTTAGACGAAATATTACTAACAATATACAATACGTGCATGAAAACATTTCAGTGATTCCGATCCTACGTGGACTATTATTATAAACATAATGCAAATATATGGCATTGACGCAGGGACACAGCTTCAAATTTGTGCTCTATTTCTAGGGAAATCCGTATTCATGCACAATAACAAAGGATAGTTTTGTAACATCACGACATTCTCTGAAGGTGAACACCGTATATAATTGACTAAACAGGATGTTATAATCTACTTCGAGAAATAGTTTTACAGCTCTTATTAACGCGATATACATTGCATATTAACAAAAGATGCTAAAATGTTAGAAAATGTCGGAAACAGTATTAGACAAATAATAAACACCTTTGAGGGGAAGCTTAATTTTCATATCTTAGGTTTGTTTTGTATTATTATCAAATACACACCTCCAGGTAGAGAAGTTTATACCTCCAGGTAGAGAAGTTTATACACACCTCCAGGTAGAGAAGTTTATACACACCTCCAGGTAGAGAAGTGTATACCTCCTTGTAGAGAAGTTTATACCTCCAGGTAGAGAAGTTTATACATACACACCTCCAGGTAGAGAAGTTCATACCTCCAGGTAGAGAAGTTTATACATCCAGGTAGAGAAGTTTATACATCAAATACACACCTCCAGGTAGAGAAGTTTATACATACACACCTCCAGGTAGAGAAGTTTATACCTCCTTGTAGAGAAGTTTATACCTCCAGGTAGAGAAGTTTATACATACACACCTCCAGGTAGAGAAGTTTATACCTCCAGGTAAAGAAGTTTATACATCAAATACACACCTCCAGGTAGAGAAGTTTATACCTCCAGGTAGAGAAGTTTATACATCAAATACACACCTCCAGGTAGAGAAGTTTATACATACACACCTCCAGGTAGAGAAGTTTATACATCCAGGTAGAGAAGTTTATACATCAAATACACACCTCCAGGTAGAGAAGTTTATACATCAAATACACACCTCCAGGTAGAGAAGTTTATACATCAAATACACACCTCCAGGTAGAGAAGTTTATACATACACACCTCCAGGTAGAGAAGCTTAGACATCAAATACACACCTCCAGGTAGAGAAGTTTATACATACACACCTCCAGGTAGAGAAGCTTATACATCCAGGTAGAGAAGTTTATACATCAAATACACACCTCCAGGTAGAGAAGTTTATACATCCAGGTAGAGAAGTTTATACATCAAATACACACCTCCAGGTAGAGAAGTTTATACATCAAATACACACCTCCAGGTAGAGAAGTTTATACCTCCAGGTAGAGAAGTTTATACATCAAATACACACCTCCAGGTAGAGAAGTTTATACCTCCAGGTGGAGAAGTGTATACCTCCAGGTAGAGAAGTTTATACATCAAATGCACACCTCCAGGTAGAGAAGTTTATACATACACACCTCCAGGTAGAGAAGTTTATACATCAAATACACACCTCCAGGTAGAGAAGTTTATACATCAAATACACACCTCCAGGTAGAGAAGTTTATACATCAAATACACACCTCCAGGTAGAGAAGTTTATACCTCCAGGTAGAGAAGTTTATACATCAAATACACACCTCCAGGTAGAGAAGTTTATACCTCCAGGTAGAGAAGTGTATACCTCCAGGTAGAGAAGTTTATACATCAAATACACACCTCCAGGTAGAGAAGTTTATACCTCCAGGTAGAGAAGTTTATACACACCTCCAGGTAGAGAAGTTTATACACACCTCCAGGTAGAGAAGTTTATACATCAACTACACACCTCCAGGTAGAGAAGTTTATACACACCTCCAGGTAGAGAAGTTTATACATCAAATACACACCTCCAGGTAGAGAAGTTTATACATCAAATACACACCTCCAGGTAGAGAAGTTTATACCTCCAGGTAGAGAAGTTTATACATCAAATACACACCTCCAGGTAGAGAAGTTTATACACACCTTCAGGTAGAGAAGTTTATACACACCTCCAGGTAGAGAAGTTTATACATCAACTACACACCTCCAGGTAGAGAAGTTTATACACACCTCCAGGTAGAGAAGTTTATACATCAAATACAAACCTCCAGGTAGAGAAGTTTATACACACCTCCAGGTAGAGAAGTTTATACATCAAATACACACCTCCAGGTAGAGAAGTTTATTCCTCCAGGTAGAGAAGTTTATACACACCTCCAGGTAGAGAAGTTTATTCATTAAATACACACCTCCAGGTAGAGAAGTTTATACATACACACCTCCAGGTAGAGAAGCTTATACATCCAGGTAGAGAAGTTTATACATCAAATACACACCTCCAGGTAGAGAAGTTTATACCTCCAGGTAGAGAAGTGTATACCTCCAGGTAGAGAAGTTTATACATCAAATACACACCTCCAGGTAGAGAAGTTTATACATCAAATACACACCTCCAGGTAGAGAAGTTTATACATCAATTCTTCTATTCACGATATACACACCTCCAGGTAGAGAAGTTTAGACATCAATTCTCCTATTCACGACATACTCTGTGAAACAAGCCTTTATTTTAGTAACTATGTGCGAAACAATAACAGACGAAAACTGATTTAAATTAATTATTCTACGAATATACCCAGTACAGTGATTTTCTGGATAGAGTTCAACTGCTGACAGTTTCTCCTAGGTTGTAGTCACCGCTACAAGAATTCTACGGTCGTCAACGCGTTCTCAAAAGGCAACGAATCTTCACTTTAACGTAGATTTTTCTTTCTTCTATCACAATAATTTTACCGTATTTGATTAAGAGTAACACGACGGTTATCTTATAAGAAACATGAACTGCTTACCATTCGGGAGCAACTCGGATCACCCCTCGTTTGTTGGTGGGTTTACTCATCCCTGGTTTACTCAACTTTTTCTGTTTTCTATGTTAAGTATTTTGTTGTTGTTTTGTTCAGCTTCGTTCTGTCTATGCCCTATAATGCCCATGTCTCTAACTGTTCATTATTGATTTCTCCTTCTTTGTTCAGCTTCGTTCTGTCTATGCCCTATGCTGCCCATGTCTCTAAATGTTCATTATTGATTTCTCCTTCTTTGTTCAGCTTCGTTCTGTCTATGCCCTATAATGCCCATGTCTCTAACTGTTCATTATCGATTTCTCCTTCTTTGTTCAGCTTCGTTCTGTCTATGCCCTATAATGCCCATGTCTCTAACTGTTCATTATTGATTTCTCCTTCTTTGTTCAGCTTCGTTCTGTCTATGCCCTATAATGCCCATGTCTCTAACTGTTCATTATTGATTCCCCCTTCGGTTTTCTCTAACGTTTATTTATCGCATTGTATACAATATTAATATTATCCTACATTAATTTTAGCTTTACCTAATCGAACCAAGTACATTTAGTGTGAAACGTGGTAGCGTGTCGTATATAAACGTACTTCTGTCAGCTATTTTACAACAAATATAAGGTTAGTGTTATTGTGTTTAACCTACTTTTAACAATTTTTAGCTATATCGCGGTGATCAGTTTTATTGGTGGAGGAAACCGGAATACCAGGAGAAAACCACCGACCTGCAGCAAGTCACTGACAAACTTTACCACATAACGTATACATTGTCATGATCGGGATTCGAATTGACAGCTGATTCCATAGGTAGTTGTAAATTCAACTACCATACGATCACGACCATGACTGACCTTACAACAAATATAGAATAAATGCATACTAATGATGACATTTTTACACTATTTAACACAATAGTCTTTTTTTTCAATTTTAACTGTTGGTCGTCCTTTCGCATTGCGACATCCAGAAATAGTTTCAAAAGTGGGCGTTGTGAAAGCTTTATTGATTATTCCAAATTTAAATTTCAGTGTTATGTTTCCCTTAGCTTCCAATCAAATTGGTCGTTCTATTTGTATTGAAGTAACAACGTAATTATATAAATAAAGCAACATACAAGTAATTGTGAACTACTAGGTCATCTGTTTAGTCTAGTTTATGATGAATTTATTTGTTAAATTAACAAAAGGGATAGGACACAAGTTTTGCCAACTTATGAAGTCTTCTCCCATTAATACAATAAATTAACATAGTATACTGATCATTTTGAGCATGCATATAATACATATAGAAATATATTGTAAACAATTAATGAGTTAATAAAAAGGTTGTGTTGGATGGATGCGAGGCTGGAGAGTAGATCTGTTTGATTCTGAGTACAATAAAGCTTAAAGAACTACAAATGCGATAGAAGGTATACTTATGTTACCGATATACACACAGATAGTGCTGCGAAGTCAACAAAATAGAAACTCTGCTAATATTCTCACAAAAACCACAGGTTTCAACAGTACGGTTACTGAGCAGAATTTGGTTAAGAGTTGATAATCGTTTACACTAGGTATACCTTTGTGAGCACGTTTTTCTCGGTTAAAATTGTTAATGGTATGTTATAAACACGAAAGCAAAAAAAAAAAAAAAAAAATAGCATGTTTAAATAACATCTCTTTACTTAGTTTTTTGAATAGCTGGAGCAAGGTATTAGGTATATTTATTATTTGTTCGAAGTATCTTTTGAATTATGGTATCTGAAATATATAATTGTCTGTCGGAGCAAAGGGACCCAGGCATATAGAGGTATGATCCTGGTATATTAACAATCTTTTCAAAAGTGTACATTTTTATTGAAAGTAAAAAAATATATACTAAATGGAAAATAAATAAATGTCTCCAAAAGGTATTAAATAGAAATTGTATTTAGTTTGTATATATTTCATGTAATTCTGGTAATCAAAACAGGATGCTTGGACTTTTGGCGTGCTAATTGTGGCCAGCATTTGAATAAAAGATATTACGTTGTTAAAAAACAACAATCTATTGAAAAGCAGTGTGAACATTTCAACTAATACATTTATTTTATATATAATTGTTTAATATATAATTCTATTGATTTAATACTTAAAAATAACATTTGTTTACAATGAGGCATATCTCCATCATAATATTACTTATGCATTTTATTTAGAACATTGCTGCGAGAGGACTTTTCAGTAATAAAGCTTTAGGTCAAACACGTCATTTTGAATTATACTAAAACCGGAATGAAATCGTAATCAGTTGTGGACAAAACATTACACAGAAAACTATAGATTGAGCATCATGAACAGCACTAAGATCCTAGTACATTGATTACACCCTTCATGTCAGCAGTTAAACGACACCAAATCGTGTTGGTACAGGTAAATAAATCAAAATATAATAAATAAAACATGAATCCTTACAAAACAAGTGAGAGCAAAGATGAAAACCGAACATGGCTTTTACCTGGAAATCAGAGTGGACATTAAAGGTAAAGACATGTAATTGTAATTCAGGTATACTATTTTCTTTGATTAATATGTATTTTTGAGAATGTTTTCACTTGAGTGTACATGTATGAATTGTAGAACTAAAGCGCTAAACTCTGTACAATTATCATATTCCTTGGGAAGGTGGTATGAAGTATAGTATATATGACGTAAAATGGCATATTTATGTATTTTAACATATTTTCAAGATACAAGTTTTCAAAGTGAAAGACGAATACAGATAATTATAGCCAGACCATTGAGTAAACGGGCATAAATACAAAGATGATATTACTATATGAACGAAAAGATCGAGCACCACGAACATTTAATTGAGACCAGGTGTTCTGAATGCATCTTCTGGACCATATATTTGAAATATGACATACAACGAGCCAATCACAGTAGTCCGTAATTAAGAATTCATAATGGATGATGTCTGTCAGCATTTAAGACACGGACAATCAGTATGAATACATAAACGTTAGAGAAAACCGAAGGGGTAATCAAGAATGGCTAATCCAGAGAAACTGGCAAACATTGGGTACACAAGACACAGGAAAAAGGTTAGAGAAAACCGAAGGGGTAATCAAGAATGGCTAATCCAGAGAAACTGGCAAACATTGGGTACACAAGACACAGGACAAAGGTTAGAGAAAACCGAAGGGGTAATCAAGAATGGCTAATCCAGAGAAACTGGCAAACATTGGGTACACAAGACACAGGACAAAGGTTAGAGAAAACCGAAGGGGTAATCAAGAATGGCTAATCCAGAGAAACTGGCAAACATTGGGTACACAAGACACAGGACAAAGGTTAGAGAAAACCGAAGGGGTAATCAAGAATGGCTAATCCAGGGAAACTGGCAAACATTGGGTACACAAGACACAGGAAAAAGGTTAGAGAAAACCGAAGGGGTAATCAAGAATGGCTAATCCAGAGAAACTGGCAAACAATGGGTACACAAGACACAGGAAAAAGGTTAGAGAAAACCGAAGGGGTAATCAAGAATGGCTAATCCAGAGAAACTGGCAAACATTGGGTACACAAGACACAGGAAAAAGGTTAGAGAAAACCGAAGGGGTAATCAAGAATGGCTAATCCAGAGAAACTGGCAAACAATGGGTACACAAGACACAGGAAAAAGGTTAGAGAAAACCGAAGGGGTAATCAAGAATGGCTAATCCAGAGAAACTGGCAAACATTGGGCATACAAGATAGAAGACGAAGACAAAAATGTAAAAAACACAGCACAGAAAACTAAAAAGATGACCAACACGAACCCCAGCAAAACATGGAGGGGGAGGGGGGGAGGGGGGGGGGGGGTGAACTCATGTACATACGAAGGGTAGGCAGTTCATGTCGCTTATAAATATATTCATGATGGCGAAGAAATGCGTTCGAAAAAACCCGTATGTTTTGGATTTTTGTGAAGCAATATGTGAAACTATCTAGGATATGTTGTCTTCTCTTCAATGTAAAACTGTTCATGTGATTTACCGACTGGTAAGGAGTACATCTATCGGAATACAAGTACATGATATACCAGTAGACATATTATATAAAAACAACGATTGATTAATAGTTGCTTGATGTTCTGATTAGAAGGAAAACGAGTTCAACAATACATGCAAATTATATTGAAATGAGAGAGGAATGAAACAATAAGGACAATGACCTTTGACAGGTACTTGACAAGAATGGAGAGTTTGATAGGGATGACATCATTAGCCTTTTATACAATCCACCCCAACATTCTGTGCAACATAAGTTAATATTATGTGTACAATAATGTTCGCTTTCCGGAATAGGTAGGTGTAGGGTTAATAATAATTAATAATAATAAATCTTTATATACTGAGTATCAAAATGAGGCATACACGTGAAACGTAAACTGTATCTGTTTTACTGGCATCATATATGAACACCTGAAAACACGATATACATACCGAAAACGTATTACTTGTTAAAACAAGAAGTAGCGGGAAAATAATCTTCTCTCGTTTGCAAAAATCTAACGAGCATTAGTAATATTTTGACTAGGAGCATACCTACTGAAGGTTTAGTAATATTTTGACTAGGAGCATACCTACTGAAGGTTTAGTAATATTTTGATTCGGAACATACCTACTGAAGGTTTAGTAATATTTTGACTCGGAGCATACCTACTGAAGGTTTAGTAATATTTTGACTCGGAGCATACCTACTGAAGGTTTAGTATTATTTTGACTCGGAGCATACCTACTGAAGGTTTAGTAATATTTTGACTCGGAGCATACCTACTGAAGGTTTAGTAATATTTTGACTCGGAGCATACCTACTGAAGGTTTAGTAATATTTTGACTCGGAGCATACCTACTGAAGGCTTAGTAATGTTTTGACTCGGAGCATACTTACTGAAGGTTTAGTAATATTTTGACTCGGAGCATACCTACTGAAGGTTTAGTAATATTTTGACTCGGAGCATACCTACTGAAGATTTAGTAATATTTTGACTCGGAGCATACCTACTGAAGGTTTAGTAATATTTTTACTCTGACCATACCTGCTGAAGGTTTAGTAATATTTTGACTCGGAGCATACCTGCTGAAGGTTTAGTAATATTTTTTCTCTGACCATACCTACTGAAGGTTTAGTAATATTTTGACTCTGAGCATATCTATTGAAGAGTTTTTAGCTTGACTCAGAACATACCTACTGAAGGTTTAGTAATATTTTGACTCAGAGCATACATACTGAAGGGTTTTTAGCTTGACTCGGAGCATACCTACTGAAGGGTTTTTTTAAGTAATATTTTGACTCGGAAGCATACCTACTGAAGGTTTAGTAATATTTTGACTCGGGAGCATACCTACTGAAGGTTTAGTAATATTTTGACTCGGGAGCATACCTACTGAAGGTTTAGTAATATTTTGACTCTGACCACACCTACTGAAGGTTTTTTTCAGAAACGCTTCGTGCACACTAAATGTGATATCTACTTTGTTTTATTAATACACAAAGCAAAGAACCAAGTAGAAGTCGACGGATATTGTGCTGTCATATTAGGGTACCTTGAGACATGATAGAAGTAGACGTGAACGACATTTCATTAATTGCATTGTTTCAGCGGTATTTATAATCCTTTGATATTTCATAACTGTTTTCTTTATATTAGTTTGTCGATCCACATGGGATAATGTCTTATTAAACAATCAGGATTATGTCATTTGGTTATAAAGTAATATGTTGATATAATACAGCTACATAATTAATACAACCTATTTTAAGAGTACATTAATTCTCTTGTTATTATGTCTCCCCTTCGAACGAAGGGAGACATATTGTTTTAGTCTGATTTCTTCTTCTTCCGCTTCTGCTTCTTCTGCTTCTTCTCAGCGAAGCTTGTCCGGACCATAACTTTTTTGTCTTTCCAGATAGGTCAATGATATTTGGTATGTGGGTGCATGACCATAAGGCGGTGTGTCGCGTACCGTAATGACCTTCGTGGGACCTTGACCTTTGACCTCAAGGTCAAATAATTGTTTTTTAAATTGCATTTATTTGGTATGTGGGTGCATGACCATAAGGCGGTGTGTCGCATACCGTAATGACCTTTGTGGGACCTTGACCTTTGACCTCCAGGTCAAATATTTGTTTTTTAAATAGTATTTTCTTGTCCAGGCCATAACATTTTTGTCTTTCGAGATAGGTCAATTATATTTGGTATGTGGGTGCATGACCATAAGGCGATGTGTCGCGCACTGTAATGACCTTCTTGGGACCTTGAACTTTGACCTCAAGGTCAAATAATTGTTTTTTAAATAGTATTTTCTTGTCTGGGCCATATCATTTTTGTCTTTCGAGATAGGTCAATGATATTTGGTATGTGGGTGCATGACCATAAGGCGGTGTGTCGCGTACCGTAATGACCTTCGTGGGACCTTATCCTTTGACCTCAAGGTCAAATAATTGTTTTCTAAATAGTATTTATTTGGTATGTGGGTGCATGACCATAAGACGGTGTATCGCATACCGTAATGACCTTCGTGGGACCTTGACCTTTGACCTCAAGGTCAAATAATTGTTTTTTAAATAGTATTTTCTTGTCCGGGCCATAACATTTTTGTCCTTCGAGATAGGTTGTTGTACATATGGCCGCATTAAGGGGAGACATAAGTTTTATGTATCTAAAACAGTTCATCCTAGTTTTAATGTTTTCTAGTTCATAACAAGGGGAAGACTACTAATAAATTTCTTCTCGTGAGAATATAGTTCTTGTCTGTCTCATCTGCATGTATATGGATGCATATATTCCCGACTCTCAGTTTCGAAATCTTGCAAATGATACCCTATTTCTTACATATATGAATATGGTACCACCTATTTACAACTGATACCTTATTCCTTACACATTATAAGTTATTTATGTTCCTATTCGAATATATGGAGATCTTAACACCCAGAAGTAGCAAAGTACATCATGAGGCGCAGCCGAAGGGTGTACATGTTACTGAAGGGTGTTAAAATCTCAGTATCTATGGATAGGAACGTAAATAACGAATTAATTTCTGGTGATCGTACGAAATAAGACAGTTTGGACCCCGGTGGGACACGTAGAGATGACGTTTTCTTTGTTATTGGAAAGAATAAGACAAACAATATGAGAGTTTCGAGGGTTTTGTACCTGATGTAGGGTACTACCTTTGGTGGAACCCTACAGTTGGTCAAACTAACAGCTTTATATTCAACATATCTTAGCGCGCAACGTCGGGAGCTTTGACGTAATATATGTTCCCCATCTTGAATATTATAACAATTGATTGGTTAATTGGCTAGTTACACCCGGTAAGATGGCCTAGCAACACCCGGGAATATGGGTTTTTTATGAACGGGGTTTTAACCAATAAAAAGTTGCTATAATTTTCAAGCCGGGGATAAATGAATATATTAGTACTCATTTACAACGGACAGCTTATTCCTTACATATATGAATATATTAGTACCCATTAATAACTGACACCTCATTTCTTACATATATGAATATATTAGTACCCATTTACAAATGACACCTCATTTCTTACATATATGAATATATTAGTACCCATTTACAAATGACACCTTATTCCTGGTATATATGAATGTGTTAGTACTCATTTACAACTGACACCTTTTGATTTTTAATGTAGACCTTCAGACATTATCCGAACAGTCAATTTTGGTATGTTACATGACCCTTTTAATTTTTTAAGTAATAAATACTTTAATATATGATTACAGAGTCTAAATTGAGTAAACCTTTAATTATGAAAATTAAGTTTAAGCAGAGACAGTCAACTATTCCACAAAAGTACCTCTCGCCTAAAAGCAATGAGCCCAATGTCTACTAGCTGTGTAATGGTTCATTGGTGAATTAATGTGTTCGATCAATAAAATTGATACATGTATTAGCTTCTTCTCTGCCACTCAATCAATATATTTTTTCAACATACATTTTACTCACATTTTACAATAACATAAGGAGATCAGTGTAGTTTTTATTAGAAGCCCCTGTTAGATACAATGCTCATTTGTGCAGAGAAAGAGGACAATGTACATTTAGTTTTAACATTAATTAATTATATACTCTATATGCTCGTCTTTTAACATAATTACAACGTAGATATCAAATTTAGTGCGCACGACGCGTTTCTGGAATATCCTTTATCAGGTACTTTCAAGTCGAAAGGTTGGCATGCCAGATAATTTAAAAAGCAAGCAAAACCAAAGGGTCTAAACAGGATCGCATAAATCGACTACAGTCACCTTTCTTGAGGGAGGAGATCTATAGTTTTAATAATAATTGCATTATTTAGGGACTGCAAATTTCAATAAAAAAATGATCTAATAAACCATGTCAGTGCATTTTTGGCTAAATGTTGTTTTCCTACCTGAAATTTACATCACTATCTATCCAATGAACCAATCAATATTAAGGAATACGGATATAGATAGGTGATAGAGTGAACCAAGAAAAGCTTGAAGGTACCAAGAGGGTAAACAGAAGCCGTAAATCTAAGAAGCGCAGACAATACAGTGACCAAAAGAAAAAGGACATAACGAAGAACAACGATCTACAAAACACTATACAGCAAAATAAAGATTGAGCAACACTGGACTCACTAAATTCAGGAGTAAACACAGATGCTCAGATGGGTAAGCAATTCCTGCTTCCTTAGAGGCAATTCGGTCATCAATCTTGGTACGGGTACTTATGCTAAAAGTGGCGGTAATAAGCAAGTTTTATGAGCTCAAATCAAAGGTGTCACACAGTATAACGAGGTTTCTATCATTATGTATGTCAAGGTTAAATAAGTATATATATATAACTCATCTGATTACAATGCTTCTCAATCTACTTTCCACTGTGTAGAAACTCTGACATGCTGCTAGCGACAATGAGATGTGATACTAGTAATTGATTTATGTTATGTGGTGTATACAATCAGCAAACAATTTACCAAAATATCAAAGATTAAAATAATTCAATTTTCAGTAAAATTCGGTCAATACAGATCCTGGATCGTTTAATTTAACTGATATTTCGTATCGTTTGCGTTTTTCGCTTGTTTCGTTTGCGTGTATCGTTCGTTCGTTTTTCGTTTTCCGTTCGTTTGCGTTTCGTTCGTGTAATTGGTTCATTCGTTTCGTGTATCGTTCGTTTCGTTCGTAAGTTTAATTAGACGAACGCACGAAACGAAATACGAACGAATGATACACGATGCACGAGATGAACGTAAGCTTCACCAGATCACGTGACACTTATATAAATAAACACTGTTTGTAAACAAAAATGGCGACTGGCAAAGTTAACAGGTTATCGATATCAACACGGCATTTAATTATAGAGTATTCAAAGAAAGGTTTGTCTGCAGTACATATCCAGATACTACTACATCGTAAACACAATGTAACAACAACTACAGTCAATCTTCAAGTTTGTGAAACGGTATAGCAGTACAGGCGTTCTGGCCCCAGCAACACGTCGAGACAACATAATTCCGAGGAAGTTAACATACTTTCATAGAAGGTGCATTGACATGTGGCTCCGTCACAACAGTGAATTAACTTCGCCAGCCTTAGTAAACAGACTGTTCCGTGTTTTTGACGTTAGGGTGACTTCTTACATGTCCAAGGTACGCAAAGCCTTGGGTTGGTGCACAAGGACATTACAGTATTGTCAACTGATCAGCCACAAAAACAAACTTTGTAGAGTACAGTGGTCATTGGATGCACTTCGATCCAAAGAAACATTTGATAACGTCATATTTACTGTTGAGACTTCTGTTGAGATGGGTGCTGATGAGAGGCTTTTATTTTCTACAAGAGAACTTCAGATTTGGATTTTCTGCCAGCTAAAAAGATGAAGCCAAAACATGCATACAAGGTATGTTTTAACTAATAAGTGTTTCAGAGAGGGGGCGAATTCAGAGGGGTGCCTGGGGGAACCCCACCCCCCATCTTTTCGAACCAAAAATTGGATTTTTTTTTTTTACAATATTAAAAATTACCCCCTAATTTTTTTTCAAAATCCATTCCGGGCCCCCCTTTTGGGAATGTCTGGATCCGCCTTTGGCTCACCCTTTATTGGACCAAACATCTGAAAAAAAATGTGGGGTTTTCAGGCTGTGCGATCATATACATGTACATATAGCATCTGACCGACGGATATTCAGGGGTCCACTCGCCAATTGCAATGGAGCGCCAACGACTGCGAGATTCTAGCTTTATCCGATTTATACAGTTGTAGTTGTATGTACTCCTGGGCCATAACATAAATAAATAATTAACGGAACGACTGATCCAGCCATTGCATATACAGGTATCGACAGTCCCCTATATGCCCATAATATGGTGTTCCCATGAGCTTCTCTCAGTGTTAAAATATTGTCATTAAGAGGGCCCTTCGGTGACAAAAAATATTGTTGTTATTGTAAAATCTGACAATGTGAGGAAGCTATACATCAAATTTTGTTGAAATCCAACAAACTTAATTTGTTTATGTTTACAGGAATTTGGCCCCGATGGCCCCATTTAGGGCTCGACCAATAATATCGGAGACAGAAAATGTGTTATGATTGTATAATCTAACAATGTGAGGAAGCTACATGTATACATCAAATTTGGCTGAAATCCCCCAAAACTTTTTTTATGTTTACAGACATTTGGCAGATGAGGGCTCCATTTAGGGCTCGACCGATTGTCCTGATGTTAACAGTAAATTACATACATGTACATGTATGACATTGTATTTACCGACTAATTTATCATTTATATATATCAATTGCGTATAAAATATAAGATTAGTTAATCACATCAATTTGCACAGAAGTCATTCAAATAATAACACGATACTATATTGTACTTCTATAGAACCAGGATCGTTTGTCATTGGATAATATATGGTTACACTCCAATGATTCGTTCGTTTGTGTATCGTGCGTTCGTTCGTTTGCGTTTTCCGTATAATTCTTTAACAGACATAACAGCACCAAATATCAAATTAAAATGTTTAATATGGTGGATTTTTTAATAATTGAAACCATTTAATTTCGAGTTATTCATTGCAGTTGTAATATTATAGTATTATTAAGACTGATTGATGTTTGTGTAATTATAATGGTGTTATGTGTTTGTGTAATTATAATGGTGTTGCTCCAAATATTTTCCAATTGTTTGACTTTCCGATCTTTTCACTTTGAACATACATACCTGGGGTGCGTTCAACATCGTAGCTGCTAGGTTGAGCTACGTAGAAAAATCCTATTGAACGGAAAGCTAGCCTAGCCGCTACATAGCTCTAGCTAGCTTAAAAAATGTCTGCTAGCTTTTGAATCCAAGATGGCGGCTTAACTAAATTTAATTTCGTAAGGTAAAAATAGTGGCATTGCAGAAAGTGGCAACGCTTTTAATATGGATGATAATATATTAAGGTAACTAGACAAATACGATTAGCTAAAATGTTCCAAGAAATTATTCTATATGATTGGCGCCATATTTGTTAGCACTGCTACGTAGCTAATCGTTCAATAAGGTCATGGCTAATTTACCTAGCAGCTAGGCTAGCTGCTACGATATTGAACGCAGCCCTGATGATGGTTATTACAGAAACGAGACATGCGCATTACATGAGATATTTACGTTTTCATTATAACTGATAAAGAGTGTTAATATATAGTATATATAAATGTTATCCGCTTTGTACGGATGTACACTATAGAAACAAAACATTAAACATTGATGATTTAATTTGGGGAGAACGTCACATGAATGACAATAGAACCGGAAGTACATCAAACACAACAAAAGATGGATGACACCTCCGAGCAATAAACACGTTGACGATGAGTGTGTCAATAGCAACGCTATAAAATTAGATGTAATAAGCCTGATAAGGTTTATTTTTGCTTCTTATAAATACAGTATACATCGCAGCAGTTTTCTCCATCCATAAAATGTCCTCTTAACGACACTATGATGAATATATACCGAACATCCATGACAGGTTAATAACAAGATTGATTTCAATCTACTAATACAAGACATTACTTACTGAAATGATAATCTTTTGTTTTATCTCAGCGGACTTCTTTAAAACGATTATTATCCTCCTACTCATCAACGTAGTGCTAATTCCTGGTCGTTGTTTTCTGAAATTAAATTATCGTGTCAATTTTCTACTTCCCTACACCAAACGTTGATATGAAGTTATGTTAATGGTGTTCTATTGGTTTAGCAGTAAGTTAATTTCTGAAATGAAGAATTGATATATCTTAGTCAAACGATGTGCATCCATTACTTTTCGTGGAATAGCGATTGTCATGGGTACCATAAATTTAACCAAATATCGTTGCCTCATCAGCATAGCTTGTGGTTCCTATCAGGATTTCCTTGATAGAGGGTTGCTGCTAACAAGGAAGCTACTGAACCAAGGGTTCCTTTAGGTAAAGTTGAAGTCATCACTTCGAAAATTTTACGTTCCACTTGTCGTAAACACTTCCCGGCCCTTTCCGCATTCACGACTTATTACCGGGTTTGTAACTAGATTAACACGACGGGTGCCACTAGTGGAGCAGGAACTTCTCACCCTTCCGGAGCACCTGAGTTCACCCCCGGTTTTTAGTGGGGTTCGTGTTACTCGATCTTTAGTTTTATGTGTATGTCTTGTAGATCGTTGTTTGTCCTTTTGTACTTTTTCTTTTGGCCACTGTGTTGTCTGTTCTTCTTCGATATACGGATTCTGATTGCCCCTATTGGTATCGTCAAACTCTTCTTAAAATAATGTCTAGCTAAATAATCTTCATTTTCTTAAATAAAACCAATTTATTCTGATGACTCTATAAAGAAGGCTAAAACTAACAATGACTGGTATATTTTTAAGATTTTGGACATTTACCTCTGTAGGGAAATTTAACACAAGTGGTTATTACGATGGATGGAGATGACATTTCATTCACTGTATTTTATCTTCCTTCTGTGGACGATAATGTCCCTTCAGTGTCATTCTATGAAGTATATATCGCTAAGTATATTTAGCCGGTATTTATGGCAATGTCTTTAACATTACTGTACGTAGTCCAGTAAGTATGAAAAACCGTTACACATCATACTTGCTGGTCAATATTATTATCGCTACAAAAGGGGCCATCCTGGTCGTGATCTATGGTAGTTGGATTTACAGCTACTTGTGCAATCAGTGCATATCACTACTAAAGTTGTCAATTCGAATCCCGCCCATGGCGAGGTGCATTCGATACTACATTATGTGATAAAGTTTTTCAGTGATCTGCGGCTGGTCGGTGGTTATCTCCGGGTACAATGTTCATAACTACATGGAATAGATGATATTAAAAATATCAGAAGAATGGAAATGCTTATTTTATTACATGGCGGGTGTTCTATAAGAAGCAGGAAGTGCTTATCCTTCGCGAGCAGCTGGGTAACTCCTTATTTTGGTAGGGTCCGTGTTCCTCATTTTTGTAGTTTTTTGTGTTGTGTTTTCTCTGATTCTGTCGATGTTATCACTGTATGGAAGAATTGATATTCAGAATATCAGTAGAAACAATGTTCATTCTAACCATTTATTCTACCTTCTTAACTAGTTAACATTCGTCTTCTATATGACAATCCCCAAAAGATAAACACTTTTCCTTATGCTTCATTAGTTTATATGGTCTCGTAAGGTAATTTCGATAATAAGAAAGTAGATTGAAAAAAAAAATACTCAAACCAACAACTGTTTACAGACAAAGCCTTCCAAGAAAATAAGTACTCTTTTTATCATAACCCTGTATATTTTCAGCCATTTTTGTTAGAACCCTTTTAATCTGGATGAAGTATATTGATTATATTTAACTCTGGTAACTTGAATCTCACTGTCATATTGATGTGTAGGTAAAGTTCTGATCACATGACCGTAATGGAAGTGAACATTTTTTAAGGCTCTAAAGGAGTTATCGATTTCTCCTGGCGTCCTTGAGTACTACACTAATCATGTGACACTCAGAAAAGTCTGGATTGTAAACAAACAAAATAACATCGGGGATTTATATGTAAATATTAAAAGTCGAGTTGACAGTTAATGCCCCTGAGATAGATTTTAAAGATTATCAAATACACAGAAAAAAAAAATCACAAAATTTTCTTTTAACCTATCGAAAATACCCAAGACCATCATATATGGTAGAGTAAATATCAGATGTGGCAGCTGGTTTAAGCCAGATATCATACAGGGGAAAACAACGATTATTTTGTGTGTCTTTACACGGTGGGTGTCTTATTAGAGACAGAAAGTACTTACACTTCGACAGTCACCATGTACACCCATGACACTTCGACAGTCACCGTGTACACCCATGACACTTCGACAGTCACCGTGTACACCCATGACACTTCGACAGTCACCGTGTACACCCATGACACTTCGACAGTCACCGTGTACACCCATGACACTTCGACAGTCACCGTGTACACCCATGACACTTCGACAGTCACCGTGTACATCCATGACACTTCGACAGTCACCGTGTACACCCATGACACTTCGACAGTCACCGTGTACACCCATGACACTTCGACAGTCACCGTGTACACCCATGACACTTCGACAGTCACCGTGTACACCCATGACACTTCGACAGTCACCGTGTACACCCATGACACTTCGACAGTCACCGTGTACACCCATGACACTTCGACAGTCACCGTGTACACCCATGACACTTCGACAGTCACCGTGTACACCCATGACACTTCGACAGTCACCGTGTACACCCATGACACTTCGACAGTCACCGTGTACACCCATGACACTTCGACAGTCACCGTGTACACCCATGACACTTCGACAGTCACCGTGTACACCCATGACACTTCGACAGTCACCGTGTACACCCATGACACTTCGACAGTCACCGTGTACACCCATGACACTTCGACAGTCACCGTGTACACCCATGACACTTCGACAGTCACCGTGTACACCCATGACACTTCGACAGTCACCGTGTACACCCATGACACTTCGACAGTCACCGTGTACACCCATGACACTTCGACAGTCACCGTGTACACCCATGACACTTCGACAGTCACCGTGTACACCCATGACACTTCGACAGTCACCGTGTACACCCATGACACTTCGACAGTCACCGTGTACACCCATGACACTTCGACAGTCACCGTGTACACCCATGACACTTCGACAGTCACCGTGTACACCCATGACACTTCGACAGTCACCGTGTACACCCATGACACTTCGACAGTCACCGTGTACACCCATGACACTTCGACAGTCACCGTGTACACCCATGACACTTCGACAGTCACCGTGTACACCCATGACACTTCGACAGTCACCGTGTACACCCATGACACTTCGACAGTCACCGTGTACACCCATGACACTTCGACAGTCACCGTGTACACCCATGACACTTCGACAGTCACCGTGTACACCCATGACACTTCGACAGTCACCGTGTACACCCATGACACTTCGACAGTCACCGTGTACACCCATGACACTTCGACAGTCACCGTGTACACCCATGACACTTCGACAGTCACCGTGTACACCCATGACACTTCGACAGTCACCGTGTACACCCATGACACTTCGACAGTCACCGTGTACACCCATGACACTTCGACAGTCACCGTGTACACCCATGACACTTCGACAGTCACCGTGTACACCCATGACACTTCGACAGTCACCGTGTACACCCATGACACTTCGACAGTCACCGTGTACACCCATGACACTTCGACAGTCACCGTGTACACCCATGACACTTCGACAGTCACCGTGTACACCCATGACACTTCGACAGTCACCGTGTACACCCATGACACTTCGACAGTCACCGTGTACACCCATGACACTTCGACAGTCACCGTGTACACCCATGACACTTCGACAGTCACCGTGTACACCCATGACACTTCGACAGTCACCGTGTACACCCATGACACTTCGACAGTCACCGTGTACACCCATGACACTTCGACAGTCACCGTGTACACCCATGACACTTCGACAGTCACCGTGTACACCCATGACACTTCGACAGTCACCGTGTACACCCATGACACTTCGACAGTCACCGTGTACACCCATGACACTTCGACAGTCACCGTGTACACCCATGACACTTCGACAGTCACCGTGTACACCCATGACACTTCGACAGTCACCGTGTACACCCATGACACTTCGACAGTCACCGTGTACACCCATGACACTTCGACAGTCACCGTGTACACCCATGACACTTCGACAGTCACCGTGTACACCCATGACACTTCGACAGTCACCGTGTACACCCATGACACTTCGACAGTCACCGTGTACACCCATGACACTTCGACAGTCACCGTGTACACCCATGACACTTCGACAGTCACCGTGTACACCCATGACACTTCGACAGTCACCGTGTACACACCCATGACACTTCGACAGTCACCGTGTACACCCATGACACTTCGACAGTCACGTGTACACCCATGACACTTCGACAGTCACCGTGTACACCCATGACACTTCGACAGTCACGTGTACACCCATGACACTTCGACAGTCACCGTGTACACCCATGACACTTCGACAGTCACCGTGTACACCCATGACACTTCGACAGTCACCGTGTACACCCATGACACTTCGACAGTCACCGTGTACACCCATGACACTTCGACAGTCACCGTGTACACCCATGACACTTCGACAGTCACCGTGTACACCCATGACACTTCGACAGTCACCGTGTACACCCATGACACTTCGACAGTCACCGTGTACACCCATGACACTTCGACAGTCACCGTGTACACCCATGACACTTCGACAGTCACCGTGTACACCCATGACACTTCGACAGTCACCGTGTACACCCATGACACTTCGACAGTCACCGTGTACACCCATGACACTTCGACAGTCACCGTGTACACCCATGACACTTCGACAGTCACCGTGTACACCCATGACACTTCGACAGTCACCGTGTACACCCATGACACTTCGACAGTCACCGTGTACACCCATGACACTTCGACAGTCACCGTGTACACCCATGACACTTCGACAGTCACCGTGTACACCCATGACACTTCGACAGTCACCGTGTACACCCATGACACTTCGACAGTCACCGTGTACACCCATGACACTTCGACAGTCACCGTGTACACCCATGACACTTCGACAGTCACCGTGTACACCCATGACACTTCGACAGTCACCGTGTACACCCATGACACTTCGACAGTCACCGTGTACACCCATGACACTTCGACAGTCACCGTGTACACCCATGACACTTCGACAGTCACCGTGTACACCCATGACACTTCGACAGTCACCGTGTACACCCATGACACTTCGACAGTCACCGTGTACACCCATGACACTTCGACAGTCACCGTGTACACCCATGACACTTCGACAGTCACCGTGTACACCCATGACACTTCGACAGTCACCGTGTACACCCATGACACTTCGACAGTCACCGTGTACACCCATGACACTTCGACAGTCACCGTGTACACCCATGACACTTCGACAGTCACCGTGTACACCCATGACACTTCGACAGTCACCGTGTACACCCATGACACTTCGACAGTCACCGTGTACACCCATGACACTTCGACAGTCACCGTGTACACCCATGACACTTCGACAGTCACCGTGTACACCCATGACACTTCGACAGTCACCGTGTACACCCATGACACTTCGACAGTCACCGTGTACACCCATGACACTTCGACAGTCACCGTGTACACCCATGACACTTCGACAGTCACCGTGTACACCCATGACACTTCGACAGTCACCGTGTACACCCATGACACTTCGACAGTCACCGTGTACACCCATGACACTTCGACAGTCACCGTGTACACCCATGACACTTCGACAGTCACCGTGTACACCCATGACACTTCGACAGTCACCGTGTACACCCATGACACTTCGACAGTCACCGTGTACACCCATGACACTTCGACAGTCACCGTGTACACCCATGACACTTCGACAGTCACCGTGTACACCCATGACACTTCGACAGTCACCGTGTACACCCATGACACTTCGACAGTCACCGTGTACACCCATGACACTTCGACAGTCACCGTGTACACCCATGACACTTCGACAGTCACCGTGTACACCCATGACACTTCGACAGTCACCGTGTACACCCATGACACTTCGACAGTCACCGTGTACACCCATGACACTTCGACAGTCACCGTGTACACCCATGACACTTCGACAGTCACCGTGTACACCCATGACACTTCGACAGTCACCGTGTACACCCATGACACTTCGACAGTCACCGTGTACACCCATGACACTTCGACAGTCACCGTGTACACCCATGACACTTCGACAGTCACCGTGTACACCCATGACACTTCGACAGTCACCGTGTACACCCATGACACTTCGACAGTCACCGTGTACACCCATGACACTTCGACAGTCACCGTGTACACCCATGACACTTCGACAGTCACCGTGTACACCCATGACACTTCGACAGTCACCGTGTACACCCATGACACTTCGACAGTCACCGTGTACACCCATGACACTTCGACAGTCACCGTGTACACCCATGACACTTCGACAGTCACCGTGTACACCCATGACACTTCGACAGTCACCGTGTACACCCATGACACTTCGACAGTCACCGTGTACACCCATGACACTTCGACAGTCACCGTGTACACCCATGACACTTCGACAGTCACCGTGTACACCCATGACACTTCGACAGTCACCGTGTACACCCATGACACTTCGACAGTCACCGTGTACACCCATGACACTTCGACAGTCACCGTGTACACCCATGACACTTCGACAGTCACCGTGTACACCCATGACACTTCGACAGTCACCGTGTACACCCATGACACTTCGACAGTCACCGTGTACACCCATGACACTTCGACAGTCACCGTGTACACCCATGACACTTCGACAGTCACCGTGTACACCCATGACACTTCGACAGTCACCGTGTACACCCATGACACTTCGACAGTCACCGTGTACACCCATGACACTTCGACAGTCACCGTGTACACCCATGACACTTCGACAGTCACCGTGTACACCCATGACACTTCGACAGTCACCGTGTACACCCATGACACTTCGACAGTCACCGTGTACACCCATGACACTTCGACAGTCACCGTGTACACCCATGACACTTCGACAGTCACCGTGTACACCCATGACACTTCGACAGTCACCGTGTACACCCATGACACTTCGACAGTCACCGTGTACACCCATGACACTTCGACAGTCACCGTGTACACCCATGACACTTCGACAGTCACCGTGTACACCCATGACACTTCGACAGTCACCGTGTACACCCATGACACTTCGACAGTCACCGTGTACACCCATGACACTTCGACAGTCACCGTGTACACCCATGACACTTCGACAGTCACCGTGTACACCCATGACACTTCGACAGTCACCGTGTACACCCATGACACTTCGACAGTCACCGTGTACACCCATGACACTTCGACAGTCACCGTGTACACCCATGACACTTCGACAGTCACCGTGTACACCCATGACACTTCGACAGTCACCGTGTACACCCATGACACTTCGACAGTCACCGTGTACACCCATGACACTTCGACAGTCACCGTGTACACCCATGACACTTCGACAGTCACCGTGTACACCCATGACACTTCGACAGTCACCGTGTACACCCATGACACTTCGACAGTCACCGTGTACACCCATGACACTTCGACAGTCACCGTGTACACCCATGACACTTCGACAGTCACCGTGTACACCCATGACACTTCGACAGTCACCGTGTACACCCATGACACTTCGACAGTCACCGTGTACACCCATGACACTTCGACAGTCACCGTGTACACCCATGACACTTCGACAGTCACCGTGTACACCCATGACACTTCGACAGTCACCGTGTACACCCATGACACTTCGACAGTCACCGTGTACACCCATGACACTTCGACAGTCACCGTGTACACCCATGACACTTCGACAGTCACCGTGTACACCCATGACACTTCGACAGTCACCGTGTACACCCATGACACTTCGACAGTCACCGTGTACACCCATGACACTTCGACAGTCACCGTGTACACCCATGACACTTCGACAGTCACCGTGTACACCCATGACACTTCGACAGTCACCGTGTACACCCATGACACTTCGACAGTCACCGTGTACACCCATGACACTTCGACAGTCACCGTGTACACCCATGACACTTCGACAGTCACCGTGTACACCCATGACACTTCGACAGTCACCGTGTACACCCATGACACTTCGACAGTCACCGTGTACACCCATGACACTTCGACAGTCACCGTGTACACCCATGACACTTCGACAGTCACCGTGTACACCCATGACACTTCGACAGTCACCGTGTACACCCATGACACTTCGACAGTCACCGTGTACACCCATGACACTTCGACAGTCACCGTGTACACCCATGACACTTCGACAGTCACCGTGTACACCCATGACACTTCGACAGTCACCGTGTACACCCATGACACTTCGACAGTCACCGTGTACACCCATGACACTTCGACAGTCACCGTGTACACCCATGACACTTCGACAGTCACCGTGTACACCCATGACACTTCGACAGTCACCGTGTACACCCATGACACTTCGACAGTCACCGTGTACACCCATGACACTTCGACAGTCACCGTGTACACCCATGACACTTCGACAGTCACCGTGTACACCCATGACACTTCGACAGTCACCGTGTACACCCATGACACTTCGACAGTCACCGTGTACACCCATGACACTTCGACAGTCACCGTGTACACCCATGACACTTCGACAGTCACCGTGTACACCCATGACACTTCGACAGTCACCGTGTACACCCATGACACTTCGACAGTCACCGTGTACACCCATGACACTTCGACAGTCACGTGTACACCCATGACACTTCGACAGTCACCGTGTACACCCATGACACTTCGACAGTCACCGTGTACACCCATGACACTTCGACAGTCACCGTGTACACCCATGACACTTCGACAGTCACCGTGTACACCCATGACACTTCGACAGTCACCGTGTACACCCATGACACTTCGACAGTCACCGTGTACACCCATGACACTTCGACAGTCACCGTGTACACCCATGACACTTCGACAGTCACCGTGTACACCCATGACACTTCGACAGTCACCGTGTACACCCATGACACTTCGACAGTCACCGTGTAAACCCATGACACTTCGACAGTCACCGTGTACACCCATGACACTTCGACAGTCACGTGTACACCCATGACACTTCGACAGTCACGTGTACACCCATGACACTTCGACAGTCACGTGTACACCCATGACACTTCGACAGTCACCGTGTACACCCATGACACTTCGACAGTCACCGTGTACACCCATGACACTTCGACAGTCACCGTGTACACCCATGACACTTCGACAGTCACCGTGTACACCCATGACACTTCGACAGTCACCGTGTACACCCATGACACTTCGACAGTCACCGTGTACACCCATGACACTTCGACAGTCACCGTGTACACCCATGACACTTCGACAGTCACGTGTACACCCATGACACTTCGACAGTCACCGTGTACACCCATGACACTTCGACAATCACCGTGTACACCCATGACACTTCGACAGTCACGTGTACACCCATGACACTTCGACAGTCACGTGTACACCCATGACACTTCGACAGTCACCGTGTACACCCATGACACTTCGACAGTCACCGTGTACACCCATGACACTTCGACAGTCACCGTGTACACCCATGACACTTCGACAGTCACCGTGTACACCCATGACACTTCGACAGTCACCGTGTACACCCATGACACTTCGACAGTCACGTGTACACCCATGACACTTCGACAGTCACGTGTACACCCATGACACTTCGACAGTGACCGTGTACACCCATGACACTTCGACAGTCACGTGTACACCCATGACACTTCGACAGTCACCGTGTACACCCATGACACTTCGACAGTCACCGTGTACACCCATGACACTTCGACAGTCACGTGTACACCCAGGACACTTCGACAGTCACGTGTACACCCATGACACTTCGACAGTCACGTGTACACCCATGACACTTCGACAGTCACCGTGTACACCCATGACACTTCGACAGTCACGTGTACACCCATGACACTTCGACAGTCACCGTGTACACCCATGACACTTCGACAGTCACCGTGTACACCCATGACACTTCGACAGTCACCGTGTACACCCATGACACTTCGACAGTCACCGTGTACACCCAGGACACTTCGACAGTCACGTGTACACCCATGACACTTCGACAGTCACCGTGTACACCCATGACACTTCGACAGTCACGTGTACACCCATGACACTTCGACAGTCACCGTGTACACCCATGACACTTCGACAGTCACCGTGTACACCCATGACACTTCGACAGTCACGTGTACACCCAGGACACTTCGACAGTCACGTGTACACCCATGACACTTCGACAGTCACGTGTACACCCATGACACTTCGACAGTCACGTGTACACCCATGACACTTCGACAGTCACCGTGTACACCCATGACTTTTTGATCTGGTCCGTGTTGCTCATCCTTTTAGTTTTTTGTGTTGTGTTTTTTGTTTTGTTTGTCTTCGTCTTATGTCTTGTGCCCAATATTGACAGTGTCTGTGGATTGTCCATTCTTGATTGTATCTTCTGTCTTCTCTTTACGTTTATCTATCGTCGATTTTAGGAAATAATTGTAATAAATTGAATGTGAAATTATGGGATATTTACAAGAAATAACATTTCAAAAAGAAATTAACCTTGTTTTTTCTCGAGAACAGAAAAAAGGATAATATTTACTAAATATTTTGAAAAACAATTTTCAATAATAATCATAACTTCAAAACAAGAACTTTATCAATACGTAAACATTAAAAAAGAAATAGACCCGAAGGCAGATAGAATTCATTACGTTTAAACTTGAATGATCTCTGCTCGTTGTATTACATGGTGACATAATATTAAAACGCACTTTATGCCCTGTATATTACACCATCCTACACAGCAGGAAACCTGGGTCGTAACCAAAGATGTAAATATATTACAACAATATAACAAATGCCTCAATGAAAAAAAAAATGGTTTTCGCTGATTGAAACCACCTATCTTTTGCCGAGAGGACAATGGCTTTGTATATAAAAAATAACTATAGCAACGGGAATATATCGGATCATTTCCTTAACACAACATGTTGCAGCTGCTTAAAAGAGATAGAAAGAAAATAAATTAAAGCACCTGTTAAAATTAAACTGAGTAAATCTATGTAGTTTTATCTTATATTATACGGAGATGACAGATAGCGGAGATGACAGATAGTCAACTGTTAATCATCATTAGTAGACGTCACTAAAATCACAGATATATTTCAACAATCCTATATTAATGTAATATGCTTACATTTTAAGTCGATTGTTCACAAAAGTGTGATAGAATAAAGCTGAAATATTATGCAAAACTATAATACGGAAACCATGCTTTACTTTATATAAGCAAAACTATATTGTGTTGATTTAGAACCCGAGGGTCGTACAAATTACACTGATGTCAGGAGTAAAATGTTTATGCATTTTATAATTCCAAGATATATACATTTGGAAACATTATACCTGACTATGTTGCTAATAAGGCCATCTCTACAATCATTCTACGGTCGTCATCACGAATTGGTTGGCTGTTACGAAGCATCCATTTCTCAAATGACAATGGGTCTTTTCGCTTTTATGTAGATGATTTTCTTTCCTCTATCACCGACAAACCTTTTAGCGGACTTGACTGAGTAGCAATGCAAGTTTCTTATTAGAAACGGAAACTGCTTACCCTTATTTTGGTTGGATCTGTGTTGCTCATCTCTGTTTTCTGTGTTGTGTTTTTTTGTTGTGTATGTATTCGTTCGGTGTCTATGGGTTGTCCATTATTTATGCCATGCTGATGTAACCAGACACATGCTTAATTTTTTGTTTTATTTATTTTTCCCTTTATCGTTTTTTCCAAGGTTGTGTTTATTAAACTGCTCTATAACACGAATATTTAATTTCCACAAGCAGACTTCTTGTATTTGCAATGACAGGTGATAATCTCTAAATATTTCGAACAAGACACTCGATTGGTGCGGAATCGAGAAATTAAATAACATTTTCTATCAATTGTAGATGTCAGAAAAGAGAGACGAAATTCGGAAATTAAAAAAGAAAATAAATATTTACGTTCTCCAGATTATAAAACAAAACCTAGATCGCGACCAAACATATTCCTTAGACAATCAAAATCAAGAAACGCTAATCACACAAATTAGCATTTAACATAAACCAATCAAAACTATTATTTCATGAATATCCATAAATAAACAAAAGCATCAGACTACCTTTAATGTCAAAAGTTCTTACATTTTATAAAAGAGATTTTCTCTGTTTTGCTTGTGTGATAAACATGGCAAATAACAAATTAACCTATACACAAAATTAAAATTGAGAAACAAAACAATTTAGTACCTTAGTAATGTATCCTACTCTTTGATCTGTAAATGGTGTTATGGAAGATTGGTATTATTCTATTTTTAGTCAAGCTAATAAAGTGATTGGATATGCAATGTATTTGTTTAAAACATTGACACGCTTCCCCTTAAATGTAGGAAGTTATTTCTCACGCTTGAAATAAACATGTTTTTATTTTTAATATGAAACAGATAATTATTGTTCTATGTGCCATCAGGCACTTCATTATATGATGCAAGACACTGATACCAGAAAGGGGTATATTCTGGGATATTACAAAGTGTACATGGTTGATTCAAAATTATTCACAAGTATAACATTAAAAGGTTTATGATTCTGTGGTCAATGCAGAATTGAAATCGGCTTTGTTTTTAGGATGGTTAGGAAGAGTTTGACGGTGTTCTCTACGCATGTATAGACAGATAGCAGCATTATTGCAGGTTCATACGCTTAAAAAACGCTAGAGAATACCCAAAATCTATAGAAACTGGCAACATAGGGTACACAAGACGAAGAAAAAACAAAACAATATGTGTTGGACACCTCTCTACGCAAACAAGCACACATAAGGTAAACAAGACATGAACTGGAGGTAAAGACGAACAGAACATCGTAACGGGTATCACAACACAGAACTCAGAACGTAAAGAAACATAATAGCACAACATAAACAAACTAAGAAGAGAAGCAACACGAACCCCACCAAAAACCGGGGGTGAAGTTCACGAAGGGTAAGTAGATCCTGCTTCTTATATAATCATTTATACAGTGAAGTTCACGAAGGGTAAGTAGATCCTGCTTCTTATATAATCATTTATACAGCCAAGTTCACGAAGGGTAAGTAGATCCTGCTTCTTATATAATCATTTATACAGTGAAGTTCACGAAGGGTAAGTAGATCCTGCTTCTTATATAATCATTTATACAGCCAAGTTCACGAAGGGTAAGTAGATCCTGCTTCTTATATAGTCATTTATACAGTGAAGTTCACGAAGGGTAAGTAGATCCTGCTTCTTATATAATCATTTATACAGTGAAGTTCACGAAGGGTAAGTAGATCCTGCTTCTTATATAATCATTTATACAGCCAAGTTCACGAAGGGTAAGTAGATCCTGCTTCTTATATAATCATTTATACAGTGAAGTTCACGAAGGGTAAGTAGTTCCTGCTTCTTATATAATCATTTATACAGTGAAGTTCACGAAGGGTAAGTAGATCCTGCTTCTTATATAATCATTTATACAGCCAAGTTCACGAAGGGTAAGTATATCCTGCTTCTTATATAATCATTTATACAGCCAAGTTCACGAAGGGTAAGTAGATCCTGCTTATATAATCATTTATACAGAGAAGTACACGAAGGGTAAGTAGATCCTGCTTCTTGTATAATCATTTATACAGTGAAGTTCACGAAGGGTAAGTAGATCCTGCTTCTTATATAATCATTTATACAGTGAAGTTCACGAAGGGTAAGTAGATCCTGCTTCTTATATAATCATTTATACATCCAAGTTCACGAAGGGTAAGTATATCCTGCTTCTTATATAATCATTTATACAGCCAAGTTCACGAAGGGTAAGTAGATACTGCTTCTTATATAATCATTTATACAGCCAAGTTCACGAAGGGTAAGTAGATCCTGCTTCTTATATAATCATTTATACAGCCAAGTTCATGAAGGGTAAGTAGTTCATGCTTCTTATATAATCATTTATACAGAGAAGTTCACGAAGGGTAAGTAGATCCTGCTTCTTATATAATCATTTATACAGCCAAGTTCACGAAGGGTAAGTAGATCCTGCTTCTTATATAATAATTTATACAGCCAAGTTCACGAAAGGTAAGTAGATCCTGCTTCTTATATAATCATTTATACAGTGAAGTTCACGAAGGGTAAGTAGATCCTGCTTCTTATATAATCATTTATACAGTGAAGTTCACGAAGGGTAAGTAGATCCTGCTTCTTATATAATCATTTATACAGTGAAGTTCACGAAGGGTAAGTAGATCCTGCTTCTTATATAATCATTTATGCAGTGAAGTTCACGAAGGGTAAGTAGATCCTGCTTCTTATATAATCATTTATACAGCCAAGTTCACGAAGGGTAAGTAGATCCTGCTTCTTATATAATCATTTATACAGTGAAGTTCACGAAGGGTAAGTAGATCCTGCTTCTTATATAATCATTTATACAGTGAAGTTCACGAAGGGTAAGTAGATCCTGCTTCTTATATAATCATTTATACAGCCAAGTTCACGAAGGGTAAGTAGATCCTGTTTCTTATATAATCATTTATACAGTGAAGTTCACGAAGGGTAAGTAGATCCTGCTTCTTATATACTCATTTATACAGTGAAGTTCACGAAGGGTAAGTAGATCCTGCTTCTTATATAATCATTTGTACAGTGAAGTTCACGAAGGGTAAGTAGATCCTGCTTCTTATATAATCATTTATACAGTGAAGTTCACGAAGGGTAAGTAGATCCTGCTTCTTATATAATCATTTATACAGCCAAGTTCACGAAGGGTAAGTAGATCCTGCTTCTTATATAATCATTTATACAGTGAAGTTCACGAAGGGTAAGTAGATCCTGCTTCTTATATAATCATTTATACAGTGAAGTTCACGAAGGGTAAGTAGATCCTGCTTCTTATATAATCATTTATACAGTGAAGTTCACGAAGGGTAAGTAGATCCTGCTTCTTATATAATCATTTATACAGCCAAGTTCACGAAGGGTAAGTAGATCCTGCTTCTTATATAATCATTTATACAGTGAAGTTCACGAAGGGTAAGTAGATCCTGCTTCTTATATAATCATTTATACAGCCAAGTTCACGAAGGGTAAGTAGATCCTGCTTCTTATATAGTCATTTATACAGTGAAGTTCACGAAGGGTAAGTAGATCCTGCTTCTTATATAATCATTTATACAGTGAAGTTCACGAAGGGTAAGTAGATCCTGCTTCTTATATAATCATTTATACAGCCAAGTTCACGAAGGGTAAGTAGATCCTGCTTCTTATATAATCATTTATATAGTGAAGTTCACGAAGGGTAAGTAGTTCCTGCTTCTTATATAATCATTTATACAGTGAAGTTCACGAAGGGTAAGTAGATCCTGCTTCTTATATAATCATTTATACAGCCAAGTTCACGAAGGGTAAGTATATCCTGCTTCTTATATAATCATTTATACAGCCAAGTTCACGAAGGGTAAGTAGATCCTGCTTAAATAATCATTTATACAGAGAAGTACACGAAGGGTAAGTAGATCCTGCTTCTTGTATAATCATTTATACAGTGAAGTTCACGAAGGGTAAGTAGATCCTGCTTCTTATATAATCATTTATACAGTGAAGTTCACGAAGGGTAAGTAGATCCTGCTTCTTATATAATCATTTATACATCCAAGTTCACGAAGGGTAAGTAGATCCTGCTTCTTATATAATCATTTATACAGCCAAGTTCACGAAGGGTAAGTAGATACTGCTTCTTATATAATCATTTATACAGCCAAGTTCACGAAGGGTAAGTAGATCCTGCTTCTTATATAATCATTTATACAGCCAAGTTCATGAAGGGTAAGTAGTTCATGCTTCTTATATAATCATTTATACAGAGAAGTTCACGAAGGGTAAGTAGATCCTGCTTCTTATATAATCATTTATACAGCCAAGTTCACGAAGGGTAAGTAGATCCTGCTTCTTATATAATAATTTATACAGCCAAGTTCACGAAAGGTAAGTAGATCCTGCTTCTTATATAATCATTTATACAGTGAAGTTCACGAAGGGTAAGTAGATCCTGCTTCTTATATAATCATTTATACAGTGAAGTTCACGAAGGGTAAGTAGATCCTGCTTCTTATATAATCATTTATACAGTGAAGTTCACGAAGGGTAAGTAGATCCTGCTTCTTATATAATCATTTATACAGTGAAGTTCACGAAGGGTAAGTAGATCCTGCTTCTTATATAATCATTTATACAGCCAAGTTCACGAAGGGTAAGTAGATCCTGCTTCTTATATAATCATTTATACAGTGAAGTTCACGAAGGGTAAGTAGTTCCTGCTTCTTATATAATCATTTATACAGTGAAGTTCACGAAGGGTAAGTAGATCCTGCTTCTTATATAATCATTTATACAGCCAAGTTCACGAAGGGTAAGTATATCCTGCTTCTTATATAATCATTTATACAGCCAAGTTCACGAAGGGTAAGTAGATCCTGCTTATATAATCATTTATACAGAGAAGTACACGAAGGGTAAGTAGATCCTGCTTCTTGTATAATCATTTATACAGTGAAGTTCACGAAGGGTAAGTAGATCCTGCTTCTTATATAATCATTTATACAGTGAAGTTCACGAAGGGTAAGTAGATCCTGCTTCTTATATAATCATTTATACATCCAAGTTCACGAAGGGTAAGTATATCCTGCTTCTTATATAATCATTTATACAGCCAAGTTCACGAAGGGTAAGTAGATACTGCTTCTTATATAATCATTTATACAGCCAAGTTCACGAAGGGTAAGTAGATCCTGCTTCTTATATAATCATTTATACAGCCAAGTTCATGAAGGGTAAGTAGTTCATGCTTCTTATATAATCATTTATACAGAGAAGTTCACGAAGGGTAAGTAGATCCTGCTTCTTATATAATCATTTATACAGCCAAGTTCACGAAGGGTAAGTAGATCCTGCTTCTTATATAATAATTTATACAGCCAAGTTCACGAAAGGTAAGTAGATCCTGCTTCTTATATAATCATTTATACAGTGAAGTTCACGAAGGGTAAGTAGATCCTGCTTCTTATATAATCATTTATACAGTGAAGTTCACGAAGGGTAAGTAGATCCTGCTTCTTATATAATCATTTATGCAGTGAAGTTCACGAAGGGTAAGTAGATCCTGCTTCTTATATAATCATTTATACAGCCAAGTTCACGAAGGGTAAGTAGATCCTGCTTCTTATATAATCATTTATACAGTGAAGTTCACGAAGGGTAAGTAGATCCTGCTTCTTATATAATCATTTATACAGTGAAGTTCACGAAGGGTAAGTAGATCCTGCTTCTTATATAATCATTTATACAGCCAAGTTCACGAAGGGTAAGTAGATCCTGTTTCTTATATAATCATTTATACAGTGAAGTTCACGAAGGGTAAGTAGATCCTGCTTCTTATATACTCATTTATACAGTGAAGTTCACGAAGGGTAAGTAGATCCTGCTTCTTATATAATCATTTGTACAGTGAAGTTCACGAAGGGTAAGTAGATCCTGCTTCTTATATAATCATTTATACAGTGAAGTTCACGAAGGGTAAGTAGATCCTGCTTCTTATATAATCATTTATACAGCCAAGTTCACGAAGGGTAAGTAGATCCTGCTTCTTATATAATCATTTATACAGTGAAGTTCACGAAGGGTAAGTAGATCCTGCTTCTTATATAATCATTTATACAGTGAAGTTCACGAAGGGTAAGTAGATCCTGCTTCTTATATAATCATTTATACAGTGAAGTTCACGAAGGGTAAGTAGATCCTGCTTCTTATATAATCATTTATACAGCCAAGTTCACGAAGGGTAAGTAGATCCTGCTTCTTATATAATCATTTATACAGTGAAGTTCACGAAGGGTAAGTAGATCCTGCTTCTTATATAATCATTTATACAGCCAAGTTCACGAAGGGTAAGTAGATCCTGCTTCTTATATAGTCATTTATACAGTGAAGTTCACGAAGGGTAAGTAGATCCTGCTTCTTATATAATCATTTATACAGTGAAGTTCACGAAGGGTAAGTAGATCCTGCTTCTTATATAATCATTTATACAGCCAAGTTCACGAAGGGTAAGTAGATCCTGCTTCTTATATAATCATTTATATAGTGAAGTTCACGAAGGGTAAGTAGTTCCTGCTTCTTATATAATCATTTATACAGTGAAGTTCACGAAGGGTAAGTAGATCCTGCTTCTTATATAATCATTTATACAGCCAAGTTCACGAAGGGTAAGTATATCCTGCTTCTTATATAATCATTTATACAGCCAAGTTCACGAAGGGTAAGTAGATCCTGCTTAAATAATCATTTATACAGAGAAGTACACGAAGGGTAAGTAGATCCTGCTTCTTGTATAATCATTTATACAGTGAAGTTCACGAAGGGTAAGTAGATCCTGCTTCTTATATAATCATTTATACAGTGAAGTTCACGAAGGGTAAGTAGATCCTGCTTCTTATATAATCATTTATACATCCAAGTTCACGAAGGGTAAGTAGATCCTGCTTCTTATATAATCATTTATACAGCCAAGTTCACGAAGGGTAAGTAGATACTGCTTCTTATATAATCATTTATACAGCCAAGTTCACGAAGGGTAAGTAGATCCTGCTTCTTATATAATCATTTATACAGCCAAGTTCATGAAGGGTAAGTAGTTCATGCTTCTTATATAATCATTTATACAGAGAAGTTCACGAAGGGTAAGTAGATCCTGCTTCTTATATAATCATTTATACAGCCAAGTTCACGAAGGGTAAGTAGATCCTGCTTCTTATATAATCATTTATACAGTGAAGTTCACGAAGGGTAAGTAGATCCTGCTTCTTATATAATCATTTATACAGTGAAGTTCACGAAGGGTAAGTAGATCCTGCTTCTTATATAATCATTTATACAGTGAAGTTCACGAAGGGTAAGTAGATCCTGCTTCTTATATAATCATTTATACAGTGAAGTTCACGAAGGGTAAGTAGATCCTGCTTCTTATATAATCATTTATACAGCCAAGTTCACGAAGGGTAAGTAGATCCTGCTTCTTATATAATCATTTATACAGTGAAGTTCACGAAGGGTAAGTAGATCCTGCTTCTTATATAATCATTTATACAGTGAAGTTCACGAAGGGTAAGTAGATCCTGCTTCTTATATAATCATTTATACAGCCAAGTTCACGAAGGGTAAGTAGATCCTGCTTCTTATATAATCATTTATACAGTGAAGTTCACGAAGGGTAAGTAGATCCTGCTTCTTATATAATCATTTGTACAGTGAAGTTCACGAAGGGTAAGTAGATCCTGCTTCTTATATAATCATTTATACAGTGAAGTTCACGAAGGGTGCTTCTTATATAATCATTTATACAGTGAAGTTCACGAAGGGTAAGTAGATCCTGCTTCTTATATAATCATTTATACAGCCAAGTTCACGAAGGGTAAGTAGATCCTGCTTCTTATATAATCATTTATACAGTGAAGTTCACGAAGGGTAAGTAGATCCTGCTTCTTATATAATCATTTATACAGTGAAGTTCACGAAGGGTAAGTAGATCCTGCTTCTTATATAATCATTTATACAGCCAAGTTCACGAAGGGTAAGTAGATCCTGCTTCTTATATAATCATTTATACAGTGAAGTTCACGAAGGGTAAGTAGATCCTGCTTCTTATATAATCATTTGTACAGTGAAGTTCACGAAGGGTAAGTAGATCCTGCTTCTTATATAATCATTTATACAGTGAAGTTCACGAAGGGTAAGTAGATCCTGCTTCTTATATAATCATTTATACAGCCAAGTTCACGAAGGGTAAGTAGATCCTGCTTCTTATATAATCATTTATACAGTGAAGTTCACGAAGGGTAAGTAGATCCTGCTTCTTATATAATCATTTATACAGTGAAGTTCACGAAGGGTAAGTAGATCCTGCTTCTTATATAATCATTTATACAGTGAAGTTCACGAAGGGTAAGTAGATCCTGCTTCTTAAATAATCATTTATACAGCCAAGTTCACGAAGGGTAAGTAGATCCTGCTTCTTATATAATCATTTATACAGTGAAGTTCACGAAGGGTAAGTAGATCCTGCTTCTTATATAATCATTTATACAGTGAAGTTCACGAAGGGTAAGTAGATCCTGCTTCTTATATAATCATTTATACAGCCAAGTTCACGAAGAGTAAGTATATCCTGCTTCTTATATAGTCATTTATACAGCCAAGTTCACGAAGGGTAAGTAGATCCTGCTTATATAATCATTTATACAGAGAAGTACACGAAGGGTAAGTAGATCCTGCTTCTTATATAATCATTTATACAGTGAAGTTCACGAAGGGTAAGTAGATCCTGCTTCTTATATAATCATTTATACAGTGAAGTTCACGAAGGGTAAGTAGATCCTGCTTCTTATATAATCATTTATACAGCCAAGTTCACGAAGGGTAAGTAGATCCTGCTTCTTATATAATCATTTATACAGCCAAGTTCACGAAGGGTAAGTAGATCCTGCTTCTTATATAATCATTTATACAGCCAAGTTCACGAAGGGTAAGTAGATCCTGCTTCTTATATAATCATTTATACAGAGAAGTTCACGAAGGGTAAGTAGATCCTGCTTCTTATATAATCATTTATACAGTGAAGTTCACGAAGGGTAAGTAGATCCTGCTTATTATATAATCATTTATACAGAGAAGTTCACGAAGGGTAAGTAGATCCTGCTTCTTATATAATCATTTATACAGTGAAGTTCACGAAGGGTAAGTAGATCCTGCTTCTTATATAATCATTTATACAGCCAAGTTCACGAAGGGTAAGTAGATCCTGCTTCTTATATAATCATTTATACAGCCAAGTTCACGAAGGGTAAGTAGATCCTGCTTCTTATATAATCATTTATACAGTGAAGTTCACGAAGGGTAAGTAGATCCTGCTTCTTATATAATCATATATACAGTGAAGTTCACGAAGGGTAAGTAGATCCTGCTTCTTAAATAATCATGTATACAGCCAAGTTCACGAAGGGTAAGTAGATCCTGCTTCTTATATAATCATTTATACAGTGAAGTTCACGAAGGGTAAGTAGATCCTGCTTCTTATATAATCATTTATACAGTGAAGTTCACGAAGGGTAAGTAGATCCTGCTTCTTATATAATCATTTATACAGCCAAGTTCACAAAGGGTAAGTATATCCTGCTTCTTATATAATCATTTATACAGCCAAGTTCACGAAGGGTAAGTAGATCCTGCTTCTTATATAATCATTTATTCAGCCAAGTTCACGAAGGGTAAGTAGATCCTGCTTCTTATATAATCATTTATACAGTGAAGTTCACGAAGGGTAAGTAGATCCTGCTTCTTATATAATCATTTATACAGTGAAGTTCACGAAGGGTAAGTAGATCCTGCTTCTTATATAATCATTTGTACAGTGAAGTTCACGAAGGGTAAGTAGATCCTGCTTCTTATATAATCATTTATACAGTGAAGTTCACGAAGGGTAAGTAGATCCTGCTTCTTATATAATCATTTATACAGCCAAGTTCACGAAGGATAAGTAGATCCTGCTTATTATATAATCATTTATACAGCCAAGTTCATGAAGGGTAAGTAGATCCTGCTTCTTATATAATCATTTATACAGAGAAGTTCACGAAGGGTAAGTAGATCCTGCTTCTTATATAATCATTTATACAGTGAAGTTCACGAAGGGTAAGTAGATCCTGCTTATTATGTAATCATTTATACAGAGAAGTTCACGAAGGGTAAGTAGATCCTGCTTCTTATATAATCATTTATACAGTGAAGTTCACGAAGGGTAAGTAGATCCTGCTTCTTATATAATCATTTATACAGCCAAGTTCACGAAGGGTAAGTAGATCCTGCTTCTTATATAATCATTTATACAGCCAAGTTCACGAAGGGTAAGTAGATCCTGCTTCTTATATAATCATTTATACAGTGAAGTTCACGAAGGGTAAGTAGATCCTGCTTCTTATATAATCATTTATACAGAGAAGTTCACGAAGGGTAAGTAGATCCTGCTTCTTATATAATCATTTATACAGTGAAGTTCACGAAGGGTAAGTAGTTCATGCTTCTTATACAATCATTTATACAGCCAAGTTCACGAAGGGTAAGTAGATCCTGCTTCTTATATAATAATTTATACAGCCAAGTTCACAAAGGGTAAGTAGATCCTGCTTCTTATATAATCATTTATACAGTGAAGTTCACGAAGGGTAAGTAGATCCTGCTTCTTATATAATCATTTATACAGAGAAGTTTACGAAGGGTAAGTAGATCCTGCTTCTTATATAATCATTTATACAGCCAAGTTCACGAAGGGTAAGTAGTTCATGCTTCTTATATAATCATTTATACAGAGAAGTTCACGATGGGTAAGTAGATCCTGCTTCTTATATAATCATTTATACAGCCAAGTTCACGAAGGGTAAGTAGATCCTGCTTCTTATATAATCATTTATGCAGTGAAGTTCACGAAGGGTAAGTAGATTCTGCTTCTTATATAATCATTTATACAGCCAAGTTCACGAAGGGTAAGTAGATCCTGCTTCTTATATAATCATTTATACAGCCAAGTTCACGAAGGGTAAGTAGATCCTGCTTCTTATATAATCATTTATACAGTGAAGTTCACGAAGGGTAAGTAGATCCTGCTTCTTATATAATCATATATACAGCCAAGTTCACGAAGGGTAAGTAGATCCTGCTTCTTATATAATCATTTATACAGTGAAGTTCACGAAGGGTAAGTAGATCCTGCTTCTTATATAATCATTTATACAGTGAAGTTCACGAAGGGTAAGTAGATCCTGCTTCTTATATAATCATTTATACAGCCAAGTTCACGAAGGGTAAGTAGATCCTGCTTCTTATATAATCATTTATACAGTGAAGTTCACGAAGGGTAAGTAGATCCTGCTTCTTATATAATCATTTATACATCCAAGTTCACGAAGGGTAAGTAGATCCTGCTTATTATATAATCATTTATACAGCCAAGTTCACGAAGGGTAAGTAGATCCTGCTTCTTATATAATCATTAATACAGAGAAGTTCACGAAGGGTAAGTAGATCCTGCTTCTTATATAATCATTTATACAGTGAAGTTCACGAAGGGTAAGTAGATCCTGCTTCTTATATAATCATTTATACAGAGAAGTTCACGAAGGGTAAGTAGATCCTGCTTCTTATATAATCATTTATACAGTGAAGTTCACGAAGGGTAAGTAGATCCTGCTTCTTATATAATCATTTATACAGCCAAGTTCACGAAGGGTAAGTAGATCCTGCTTCTTATATAATCATTTATACAGCCAAGTTCACGAAGGGTAAGTAGATCCTGCTTCTTATATAATCATTTATACAGTGAAGTTCACGAAGGGTTAGTAGATCCTGCTTATTATATAATCATTTATACAGCCAAGTTCACGAAGGGTAAGTAGATCCTGCTTATTATATAATCATTTATACAGCCAAGTTCACGAAGGGTAAGTAGATCCTGCTTCTTATATAATCATTTATACAGAGAAGTTCACGAAGGGTAAGTAGATCCTGCTTCTTATATAATCATTTATACAGTGAAGTTCACGAAGGGTAAGTAGATCCTGCTTCTTATATAATAATTTATACAGAGAAGTTCACGAAGGGTAAGTAGATCCTGCTTCTTATATAATCATTTATACAGTGAAGTTCACGAAGGGTAAGTAGATCCTGCTTCTTATATAATCATTTATACAGCCAAGTTCACGAAGGGTAAGTAGATCCTGCTTCTTATATAATCATTTATACAGCCAAGTTCACGAAGGGTAAGTAGATCCTGCTTCTTATATAATCATTTATACAGCCAAGTTCACGAAGGGTAAGTAGATCCTGCTTCTTATATAATCATTTATACAGTGAAGTTCACGAAGGGTAAGTAGATCCTGCTTCTTATATAATCATTTATACAGAGAAGTTCACGAAGGGTAAGTAGATCCTGCTTCTTATATAATCATTTATACAGCCAAGTTCACGAAGGGTAAGTAGATCCTGCTTCTTATATAATCATTTATACAGTGAAGTTCACGAAGGGTAAGTAGATCCTGCTTCTTATATAATCATTTATACAGAGAAGTTCACGAAGGGTAAGTAGATCCTGCTTCTTATATAATCATTTATACAGCCAAGTTCACGAAGGGTAAGTAGATCCTGCTTCTTATATAATCATTTATACAGTCAAGTTCACGAAGGGTAAGTAGATCCTGCTTCTTATATAATCATTTATACAGCCAAGTTCACGAAGGGTAAGTAGATCCTGCTTCTTATATAATCATTTATACAGTCAAGTCTGGTAAAAGTCTTGGCAGTGATAGAGGAAAGAAGACATCAACGTAACAAGTAAAAGATCCATTGTTATTTGAGACATGGGTATTTCGTAACGGTCAATCAGTTTGTGATGACGACCGTAGATTTTTTGTAGCGATGAATCCAACTTAGGCGTTCATGTGTTTAATGCAATGCTGGTAATGTGTTGGTCATACGCCGACCTGCTTAGTGTTCATTATGCAAATGAAATGCTTATATATATATATACCCTGAACGAGAACATTACCTTTGTCTTTTTTTAGATTTGCAGAAAAGAAGGATATCAATTCTATAATTATGTTATGTAATTTCCTTTTAAAAAAAGTAAAAATCTCGTGCAAATTTATATTAAATTTTGATAGACTGTTTTAAGCTCGCAATTGACAACTGTTATTGGTGAGACAATGTAACTTAAAAGAGATTTTATTCAGTGACATTATAGCACGCCATCTCTCAATTCATCGCAGACGTGAATACATGTGACGGTTTCATGCATTCTCAACTCTCTCAGTAATTTTAGTATTCCATGTTACTCAACAATAGTTAGTTTAAAATGCAATACAATTCCTTCCAATTCCTAACACACCAATTATTTATAATTTCCCTCTATACCAATCATTCATCTGCTAAGACAGTATTATTAGTGCTGTCAAACTAGACTTAATCATATACGGAATGCTTATTTTCTTTCACCTCCGTAGTTTGTTGCATAATCTCATTTGTAGTCTTAAGCCCAACTTTACATGATTGCGCTTTTCAATACATGTTTAGAATAATATAGACATCACCGACAAATTAATTTCGTCAAATATAAATCTGCGTAATAAAATTAGTTGATTTTCCTGAATGGACTACTTATGACATGATATACATGTACTAGTGAAATACATCTGCCGATGTGACCGATTATAGCTGTGAGAGGTTTTCATACTTAAAATTTGGACTTTCTTCAAAGACGTATATGTCCACATTTTCGCATTTTAACATCCAATATAAATGCCACTTTTTATTGAAGATCCTGTACCAAGCCAGGCAATATGTGAGGTGAATCAATACCGAGCCGGGAAGTGACATGCCATGTAAATATGTGAGGGGAATCAATACCGAGCCTGGAAGTGACCTGTCATGTAAATATGTGAGGTGAATCAATACTGAGCCTGGAAGTGACCTGTCATGTAAATATGTGAGGTGAATCAATACCGAGCCTGGAAGTGACATGTCATGTAAATATGTGAGGTTAATCAATACTGAGCCAGGAAGTGACCTGTCAGGTAAATATGTGAGGTGAATCAATAATGAGCCAGGAAGTGACCTGTCATGTACATATGTGAGGTGAATCAATAATGAGCCAGGAAGTGACCTGTCATGTACATATGTGAGGTGAATCAATAATGAGCCAGGAAGTGACCTGTCATGTACATATGTGAGGTGAATCAATAATGAGCCAGGAAGTGACCTGTCATGTACATATGTGAGGTGAATCAATAATGAGCCAGGAAGTGACCTGTCATGTACATATGTGAGGTGAATCAATAATGAGCCAGGAAGTGACCTGTCATGTAAATATGTGAGGTGAATCAATACCGTGCCTGGAAGTGACATGTCATGTAAATATGTGAGGTGAATCAATAATGAGCCAGGAAGTGACCTGTCATGTAAATATGTGAGGTGAATCAATAATGAGCCAGGAAGTGACCTGTCATGTACATATGTGAGGTGAATCAATACCGTGCCTGGAAGTGACCTGTCATGTACATATGTGAGGTGAATCAATAATGAGCCAGGAAGTGACCTGTCATGTAAATATGTGAGGTGAATCAATACCGAGCCTGGAAGTGACCTGTCATGTACATATGTGAGGTGAATCAATAATGAGCCAGGAAGTGACCTGTCATGTACATATGTGAGGTGAATCAATACTAAGCCAGGAAGTGACATGTCATGTAAATATGTGAGGTGAATCAATAATGAGCCAGGAAGTGACCTGTCATGTAAATATGTGAGGGGAATCAATACCGTGCCTGGAAGTGACCTGTCATGTACATATGTGAGGTGAATCAATAATGAGCCAGGAAGTGACCTGTCATGTAAATATGTGAGGTGAATCAATACCGAGCCAGGAAGTGACCTGTCATGTACATATGTGAGGTGAATCAATAATGAGCCAGGAAGTGACCTGTCATGTACATATGTGAGGTGAATCAATACTAAGCCAGGAAGTGACATGTCATGTAAATATGTGAGGTGAATCAATAATGAGCCAGGAAGTGACCTGTCATGTAAATATGTGAGGTGAATCAATACCGTGCCTGGAAGTGACCTGTCATGTACATATGTGAGGTGAATCAATAATGAGCCAGGAAGTGACCTGTCATGTACATATGTGAGGTGAATCAATAATGAGCCAGGAAGTGACCTGTCATGTAAATATGTGAGGGGAATCAATACCGTGCCTGGAAGTGACCTGTCATGTACATATGTGAGGTGAATCAATAATGAGCCAGGAAGTGACCTGTCATGTAAATATGTGAGGGGAATCAATACCGTGCCTGGAAGTGACCTGTCATGTACATATGTGAGGTGAATCAATAATGAGCCAGGAAGTGACCTGTCATGTACATATGTGAGGTGAATCAATACTAAGCCAGGAAGTGACATGTCATGTAAATATGTGAGGTGAATCAATAATGAGCCAGGAAGTGACCTGTCATGTAAATATGTGAGGTGAATCAATAATGAGCCTGAAAGTGACCTGTCATGTAAATATGTGAGGTGAATCAATAATGAGCCAGGAAGTGACCTGTCATGTACATATGTGAGGTGAATCAATAATGAGCCAGGAAGTGACCTGTCATGTAAATATGTGAGGTGAATCAATACCGAGCCAGGAAGTGACCTGTCATGTACATATGTGAGGTGAATCAATAATGAGCCAGGAAGTGACCTGTCATGTAAATATGTGAGGTGAATCAATACTAAGCCAGGAAGTGACATGTCATGTAAATATGTGAGGTGAATCAATAATGAGCCAGGAAGTGACCTGTCATGTAAATATGTGAGGGGAATCAATACCGTGCCTGGAAGTGACCTGTCATGTACATATGTGAGGTGAATCAATAATGAGCCAGGAAGTGACCTGTCATGTACATATGTGAGGTGAATCAATACTAAGCCAGGAAGTGACCTGTCATGTAAATATGTGAGGTGAATCAATAATGAGCCAGGAAGTGACCTGTCATGTAAATATGTGAGGTGAATCAATAATGAGCCTGAAAGTGACCTGTCATGTAAACATGTGAGGTGAATCAATAATGAGCCAGGAAGTGACCTGTCATGTACAAATGTGAGGTGAATCAATACCGAGCCTGAAAGTGACATGTCATGTAAATATGTGAGGGGAATCAATACCGAGCCTGAAAGTGACATGTCATGTAAATATGTGAGGGGAATCAATACTGAGCCTGAAAGTGACATGTCATGTAAATATGTGAGGTGAATCAATACCGAGCCTGAAAGTGACATGTCATGTAAATATGTGAGGTGAATCAATAATGAGCCAGGAAGTGACCTGTCATGTAAATATGTGAGGTGAATCAATACTGAGCCTGGAAGTGACCTGTCATGTACATATGTGAGGTGAATCAATAATGAGCCAGGAAGTGACCTGTCATGTACATATGTGAGGTGAATCAATACCGAGCCTGAAAGTGACATGTCATGTAAATATGTGAGGGGAATCAATACTGAGCCTGGCAGTGACCTGTCATGTAAATATGTGAGGTGAATCAATAATGAGCCAGGAAGTGACATGTCATGTAAATATGTGAGGTGAATCAATACCGAGCCAGGAAGTGACATGTCATGTAAATATGTGAGGTGAATCAATACCGAGCCTGAAAGTGACATGTCATTTAAATATGTGAGGTGAATCAATACTGAGCCTGGAAGTGACCTGTCATGTAAATATGTTAGGTGAATCAATAATGAGCCAGGAAGTGACCTGCCATGTAAATATGTGAGGTGAATCAATACTGAGCCTGGAAGTGACCTGTCATGTAAATATGTGAGGTGAATCAATAATGAGCCAGGAAGTGACCTGTCATGTAAATATGTGAGGTGAATCAATAATGAGCCAGGAAGTGACCTGTCATGTAAATATGTGAGGTGAATCAATACCGAGCCTGAAAGTGACATGTCATGTAAATATGTGAGGTGAATCAATACTGAGCCTGGAAGTGACCTGTCATGTAAATATGTGAGGTGAATCAATAATGAGCCAGGAAGTGACCTGCCATGTAAATATGTGAGGTGAATCAATACTGAGCCTGGAAGTGACCTGTCATGTAAATATGTGAGGTGAATCAATAATGAGCCAGGAAGTGACCTGTCATGTAAATATGTGAGGTGAATCAATAATGAGCCAAGAAGTGACCTGTCATGTAAATATGTGAGGTGAATCAATAATGAGCCAGGAAGTGACCTGTCATGTACATATGTGAGGGGAATCAATACCGTGCCTGGAAGTGACCTGTCATGTACATATGTGAGGTGAATCAATAATGAGCCAGGAAGTGACCTGTCATGTAAATATGTGAGGTGAATCAATACCGAGCCAGGAAGTGACCTGTCATGTACATATGTGAGGTGAATCAATAATGAGCCAGGAAGTGACCTGTCATGTACATATGTGAGGTGAATCAATACTAAGCCAGGAAGTGACATGTCATGTAAATATGTGAGGTGAATCAATAATGAGCCAGGAAGTGACCTGTCATGTAAATATGTGAGGTGAATCAATACCGTGCCTGGAAGTGACCTGTCATGTACATATGTGAGGTGAATCAATAATGAGCCAGGAAGTGACCTGTCATGTACATATGTGAGGTGAATCAATAATGAGCCAGGAAGTGACCTGTCATGTAAATATGTGAGGGGAATCAATACCGTGCCTGGAAGTGACCTGTCATGTACATATGTGAGGTGAATCAATAATGAGCCAGGAAGTGACCTGTCATGTAAATATGTGAGGGGAATCAATACCGTGCCTGGAAGTGACCTGTCATGTACATATGTGAGGTGAATCAATAATGAGCCAGGAAGTGACCTGTCATGTACATATGTGAGGTGAATCAATACTAAGCCAGGAAGTGACATGTCATGTAAATATGTGAGGTGAATCAATAATGAGCCAGGAAGTGACCTGTCATGTAAATATGTGAGGTGAATCAATACCGAGCCTGGAAGTGACCTGTCATGTACATATGTGAGGTGAATCAATAATGAGCCAGGAAGTGACCTGTCATGTACATATGTGAGGTGAATCAATACTAAGCCAGGAAGTGACATGTCATGTAAATATGTGAGGTGAATCAATAATGAGCCAGGAAGTGACCTGTCATGTAAATATGTGAGGGGAATCAATACCGTGCCTGGAAGTGACCTGTCATGTACATATGTGAGGTGAATCAATAATGAGCCAGGAAGTGACCTGTCATGTACATATGTGAGGTGAATCAATACTAAGCCAGGAAGTGACATGTCATGTAAATATGTGAGGTGAATCAATAATGAGCCAGGAAGTGACCTGTCATGTAAATATGTGAGGTGAATCAATACCGAGCCTGAAAGTGACATGTCATGTAAATATGTGAGGTGAATCAATAATGAGCCAGGAAGTGACCTGTCATGTAAATATGTGAGGTGAATCAATACTGAGCCTGGAAGTGACATGTCATGTAAATATGTGAGGTGAATCAATAATGAGCCAGGAAGTGACCTGTCATGTAAATATGTGAGGTGAATCAATAATGAGCCAGGAAGTGACCTGTCATGTAAATATGTGAGGTGAATCAATAATGAGCCAGGAAGTGACCTGTCATGTACATATGTGAGGTGAATCAATACCGAGCCTGGAAGTGACCTGTCATGTACATATGTGAGGTGAATCAATAATGAGCCAGGAAGTGACCTGTCATGTACATATGTGAGGTGAATCAATACTAAGCCAGGAAGTGACATGTCATGTAAATATGTGAGGTGAATCAATAATGAGCCAGGAAGTGACCTGTCATGTAAATATGTGAGGTGAATCAATACCGAGCCGGGACGTGACATGTCATGTAAATATGTGAGGTGAATCAATAATGAGCCAGGAAGTGACCTGTCATGTACATATGTGAGGTGAATCAATACTAAGCCAGGAAGTGACATGTCATGTAAATATGTGAGGTGAATCAATAATGAGCCAGGAAGTGACCTGTCATGTACATATGTGAGGTGAATCAATACTAAGCCAGGAAGTGACATGTCATGTAAATATGTGAGGTGAATCAATAATGAGCCTGGAAGTGACCTGTCATGTACATATGTGAGGTGAATCAATAATGAGCCAGGAAGTGACCTGTCATGTACATATGTGAGGTGAATCAATAATGAGCCAGGAAGTGACCTGTCATGTACATATGTGAGGTGAATCAATAATGAGCCAGGAAGTGACCTGTCATGTACATATGTGAGGTGAATCAATACTAAGCCAGGAAGTGACCTGTCATGTAAATATGTGAGGTGAATCAATACCGAGCCTGGAAGTGACCTGTCATGTAAATATGTGAGGTGAATCAATACTGAGCCTGGAAGTGACCTGTCATGTAAATATGTGAGGTGAATCAATACCGTGCTTGGAAGTGACATGTCATGTAAATATGTGAGGTGAATCAATACCGAGCCTGGAAGTGACCTGCCATGTAAATATGTGAGGTGAATCAATACTGAGCCAGGAAGTGACCTGTCATGTAAATATGTGAGGTGAATCAATACCGAGCCTGGAAGTGACCTGCCATGTAAATATGTGAGGTGAATCAATACTGAGCCTGGAAGTTATCTGCCATGTAAATATGTGAGGTGAATCAATACTGAGCCTGGAAGTGACATGTCATGTAAATATGTGAGGTGAATCAATACCGAGCCGGGACGTGACATGTCATGTAAATATGTGAGGTGAATCAATACCGAGCCGGGACGTGACCGGTCATGTAAATATGTGAGGTGAATCAATGTATGTACATGTACTGATACTGAGGCAGGTCAAATGAGAGATTTGTCTGGTGTAAGAAGTGTTGCTAATCATTTTTTTTTGTGTTGTCCTATTATACGTCTTTACGTTCTGAGTTCCGTGTTGTGATGGGTTCATGTCTTTACGTTCTGAGTTCCGTGTTGTAATGGGCTCATGTCTTTACGTTCTGAGTTCCGTGTTGTGATGGGCTCATGTCTTTACGTTCTGAGTTCCGTGTTGTGATGGGCTCATGTCTTTACGTTCTGAGTTCCGTGTTGTGATGGGTTCATGTCTTTACGTTCTGAGTTCCGTGTTGTGATGGGCTCATGTCTTTACGTTCTGAGTTCCGTGTTGTGATGGGCTCATGTCTTTACGTTCTGAGTTCCGTGTTGTGATGGGCTCATGTCTTTACGTTCTGAGTTCCGTGTTGTGATGGGCTCATGTCTTTACGTTCTGAGTTCCGTGTTGTGATGGGCTCATGTCTTTACGTTCTGAGTTCCGTGTTGTGATGGGCTCATGTCTTTACGTTCTGAGTTCCGTGTTGTGATGGGCTCATGTCTTTACGTTCTGAGTTCCGTGTTGTGATGGGCTCATGTCTTTACGTTCTGAGTTCCGTGTTGTGATGGGCTCATGTCTTTACGTTCTGAGTTCCGTGTTGTGATGGGCTCATGTCTTTACGTTCTGAGTTCCGTGTTGTGATTGGCTCATGTCTTTTTTCCGTGTTGGTTGTGTTTGTTGGCGTAGAGTGATGTTCAATACATATTGAGTTGTGTTTTTGTTTGGTTTTCGGCGTCTTGAGTGACATGTGTTGCCAGTTTCTCTGGATTGTCCATATTTAACTACCCTTTTGGTATTCAATAACGTAAATTAAACACCACACAGAAAACTAGATCGAGCAACACAAACCCCCATTAAAAACCAGGGATGGAGGTTAAACAGGACCTGCTCCACTAGTGGCATCTGTCGTGTTGTCCTAGTTACAAACATGGTGATAAATCATGAATGAGGAAAGTATAAGGACGTGCTTATGAGAAGTGGAACATATCCGTGGCCATTTGTGACATAGATATTCCATAACGGTTAACCAAATAAGGGTAATAACAAAATTACCGAACTCCGAACAATCTTACAAAGGGAAAGTCAAAACTCATAATTATATAAACAGACAAAATCAGTCAACAACCGGAAAACTGTGAAAACCGTAATAACCCTGACTTGGTAGAGGCATTTCTAAGGAAATGGTGGGTTGAATCAGATTTTAAAGCGCCAAACCTCTCGCTCTCATTACGGTTCAAAGGTTCCGGCTGTCACTATAACAGTATTTAAATACAGGAACAAAACAGGTAAAATAGTTTTCAAAGTAGTTTCAGTGAAATAAATGTCAAAAACATGTTTACGTCACACATTGATAAAAAAATATTTTTAACATTTTTCTTGACTTCTTTATCTTTAAGAAATGGTAAACTATATAATATTTATATTAATAAAATTGTATTGATAAAGGACAATTATATTTGGATCAAAATGTTTTTTTTACATTATATCCTCGATACAACATACAATATAGTATATGAACGGCTGTATCATATCCTGTACTTTATCATTTTGCGGTGGTAAATAGATTGAATGCACTACAAAATAACGCCTGTGTTTGTTTCCCTTAGAAAGTGTTGCAGATTCATTATTTACACTTTGTCATGTTGGAGACATTAGTAACATTCTCGTCTTCCTAGGCAATTAGAAAATGACATAATCTTCCCCCAATATTTTAATTGGTTCTTATTTTTCAGGTATATGATTGATCATGGGTAATTATTTATTTTAATTTGATATTTAAAACATTTCGTACAATGATAAATGACAACAGATACAGCTGTGTGTGATATTTTGTGCACATTATAAAGGTTTGTTCATTGAGACGACATCTAACGAATATATCAACAATATTCATTTCTATTGTTCTGGTATATTGAGAAGCAATCGGAACATTTCACCCCCGGTATTTAGGGGGGTTGGTGAACATTTCATCCCCGGTATTTAGGGGGGTTGGTGAACATTTCACCCCCGGTATTTAGGGGGGGGTGGGTGTTGTTCAATCTTTTGTTTTCTGTGTTATGTTTGTCCATTATTGTTTGTTCTTTTGTACTTTATCTTTTGGTCATTGTATTGCCCTTTCTTCTTCGATTTACGGCTTCTGATTACCCCTTTGGTTTCTTGAAGCTTTTCGTCATCATAATATCATATTATGCAATAGTTGTGATTTCTCCATATTTTTCTTTTGTTCAATTACACAAAGATGTACTTTGGTTAACTGTATTGTTGGCGGATCGAGGGGAAAGTGAGGGTACATCACGCATTCCAGATAACGCTTGAAAGCAGGTAAGGCTTGAACATGTATATTCTATTGGCTCGTATTGACCTCATAGAAAGGTTATAACTGTAGATTACAGAGGGATTTAAATGAATACTATTTTTGAAAAGAAACAGTAACATATTTCAGTGATGAAATTAATATGCTATGCTCCCTTTCCTCTGAAGTTTGCCTCGTAAATTAAGACATGGTGTCTTTATAACGGATGTTAGTAATAACCGATCCTCACTAGGAACTAATAGGAATATTTCAATAATTTGAATAATTAGCACAAATATCGCAGCTTTATTTGGTAATATTTGTATTTTTACATTTAGTAAAAAAGATAAAAACAAAAAAAGAGGATATAATATTCAAGATGTATATTCTTGTACCCGTAGCTACCATCCTGCTTGGTTTCACAATAGATAATCAGCTACCGTAATGACAACCATATGATCAATTCCAATTTGCTAGTTTGGAAAGTTTGTTTTTGTATGGACATACATGTTTGATCAAACATTACTTGTTATTTCTGATAAAATGAAGTAAAAAAACACAAACAATACCAGTTGGAACAGTTCTAGAAAGAGAAATGAATGATTTATAATTTTAGTAATATTCTATTTTGCTATGTTTAACAATCTTGTGCTTTATGGACTTCTCTGGTGATTGGTAGAATCACTCAAAGGGTCTTATGCGGTTACAAGGTGTGAACAAATACACAACGTGATTGATTGGTGGCTGCTTAACGTCAGTGACAAATATGTTATGCATATATATATATATATATTACAGACGATGCCAATTTCAATAATATTTCATAACTAGGTATAAACAGGGGATTGGACAACAGCTACAAGGACGAACAATTTAGCTTATTGTAGCAATTGCAATACATATACTTTCCCCCGAAATCTACGAAATATGTTTGTTAAATACCACTATATACATGCACCCCACTATGATTCACATACAGGCTTTCCGCATTATAACATGACAAGTAACCATCATGAATAAGGGTAATAACAAAATTACCGAACTCCGAACAATCTTACAAAGGGAAAGTCAAAACTCACAATTATACAAACAGACAAAATCAGTCAACAACCGGAAAACTGTAAAAACCGTAATGACCCTGACTTGGTACAAGCATTTCTAAAGAAATGGTGGGTTGAATCAGATTTTAAAGCGCCAAACCTCCCGCTTTCATTACGGTTCAAAGTCTCCGGCTGTCACTATAACAGTATTTAAATACAGGAACAAAATAGGTAAAATAGTTGTCAAAACAGTACCATATTCAGTGAATGTAAATGTCAAAAACACTTTTACGTCACACATTGATAAAAAAATATTTTTGACATTTTTCTTGACTTCTTTATCTTTATACATTTTCACTATATGAAAATGCATCGCTTATAATCGTTTCTGCAGAGACGGAATATATTTCGACAAGATCTTGGTATCGGAATATAAACTTTTTAAGAGATCGAATAAGGCGAATCTTTTCATAGCCCTGGTCCAGTAGCCTGTTTCTCAGATGAAGATGACGTTTCAGGAAATCAGAATAATTGCTACTGGTCCTTGCATAGTGAATCAATTGCGAAGACAACCAAAACCTACCACCCGCGGAAGCGCTCAACAGATCTGTGTGTTGAGTTCTGTGAACCGTCACCAGTACACAACTTGACCTAAGGACGTGCCATCAATGGGTTTCATTTGGATATGATACAAAAAATGTAGCAGAAAGATGTTAATGAAAAACATTTTGTAGTGAGTTGTCTGATGGATCGATTCAAGACAAGACACGACACATTTTATGACTATACCCATGATCTCAATTTAAATTAATAAGGATTAAAACAGCCATGCACTGTCATATCACCGCTTTCTAACAATAACTGAAAAGTACAGAAGTCATACAATTTAAAAAAAAAACAACATCCCTAATAGATTTTTGACTTTCTTGGTGTTTTTAAAAGATTTTTGACTTTCTTGGTGTTTTTAATTTTTTTTTGACTTTCTTGGTGTTTTTAAAAGATTTTTGACTCTTTTGGTGTTTTAAATAAGGGTAATAACAAAATTACAGAACTCCGAACAATCTTACAAAGGGAAAGTCAAAACTCATAAGTATATAAACAGACAAAATCAGTCAAAAACCGGAAAACTGTGAAAACCGTAATGACCCTGACTTGGTACAGGCATTTCTAAAAAAATGGTGGTTTGAATCAGATTTTAAAGCGCCAAACCTCCCGCTTTCATTACGGCTCAAAGTTTCCGGCTGTCACTATAACAGTATGTATAACAATACTTGAACAAAACAGGTAAAACAGTTGTCAAAGCAGCACCAAACTCAGTGAAGTAAATGTCAAAGACACTTTTACGTCACACATTGATAAAAAAATATTTTTGACATTTTTGTTGACACCTTATCTTTATACATTTTCACTATATGAAAATCCATCGTTTATAATCTTTTCGTCAGAGACGGAATATATTTCGACAAGATCTTGGTATCGGAATATAAACTTTTTAAGAGATCGAATAAGGCGAATCTGTTTAAAAGATTTTTGATTTTCTTGGTGTTTTTAAAAGATTTTTTGACATTGTTGGTGTTTTTACATTAAACAGACCTCGTTTAATCATTGCTAAATGTAGATTCATCGACATTCTAATATGACGGCCTATATATATCGTCAACCAGTATATGTCGGTATATAACTGCCTTTAACACCTGCGCACTCAAATTATCGATTGGAAAAAAAACCCAACATAATTTAAAAAGTTTCTGTAATGAATAAAAGCCTACAAGGCCGTTTTCGTGAGGTCATACACAACAACTACACATTATATTACCTTGTTTACATGTATACACAAATATGCGATGAAAACGCACTCATCTGGGGTTTTCCCCGACGGATGTTCCGGCCAACTCCCACGTGAAATTTTGACGACGTAAACAACCAATTTGACATGTATGCAACACATGTCCTATAAATAAATAATGTTGAACGTGTTTATTATTGTCAATTTTAAGAATTCATACAATAAAAAAGCAAAACTGGCAATAAAATATAATCGGCGGTGCATCATAAATGCGCTTTGCCTTTGTTGTCGTCTGTTCTTTACTTGTTGTTTGTCAACAATGGAGGTATCTCCGATAAAAGTTGGAACGAAGGTTGAACATTTTTTAAAATTGTGAACCATGAAAAACCAAACCCCAATTTCGCTAGACATTACATCATACAAGCATTTGATGATGGAGAGCTGAAAAAAGGATTCAAACATGAGATTTTCCATGCACCTCAAAATTCTCCATGGAGAGAAGTGAAAAATAGCACTTTAGGTAAAAAATGAATAAAGTTACTGAATTTATTCTCTGCAAAAAGTCACCAGAAAGCTTGGTGTAATTTAACATGCAATATTCTATGCTGCAGTACATGAAATAAAAATTTGCAAGGTCTTCTAATGTTAAGGAAAATAAAAAAGTTGAAAAAAATCTGTAAAACAGACTGTTAACTTCCAAATTGTTTACAACATGTTTCCCCGCAAAAAAAATAAAACAAATACTGAAAATATGATGATGACTACTGGATGAGTACCCTATCTCGACAGGTACCCAATCTCGCCACTTGCCATTTCTACGAAAAGATTTGAGGATTTTTGAAGAAAGTTCTGGTTCACTATGAAGTTAAATATATATTGATTTCAAAAAATGAATAAAATTATAACTGGCACTGTTAAGTTGACAGAAAAATCGTACATGGCGAGATTGGGTACCTGGCGAGATAGGGTACTTAGCCAGTACAATTGTAAATTGTTCGTCCCCCTTTTCAGAATTGGGCTACCAGTAAAACATATTTTTTTTGGTAAATTTCATTTAGAAAATAAAAAAATCATGTAAACCTAGCAAGTTTTTTTTCACTTCTGAGAGTTGTCAAGGCCACGTTGTAAGCACATATTTGTATTTGTTTAGGTATACCCAATAAAACTGAGAATGAAATTGAGTTATCTCAATCCGAAACAGAAATACTGGAAATGGACATGCCTGACACTAGTGATACTGATGGACCAGAACCCCAACCTATCAAGCGGTTCAAATTTGTTGAGGAGAATAAGCTAGACGAAATTGCTAAGGGAAGGACAGAAGCCACAACCAACAAACAAACCTTATGGGGTGTAAAACTCTTTCAAGGTACACTAAATGTTCCAATTTACCATGATATCTGATTAATTTACTATAATAATTTTAAAACGGAACAAAAGGTTGGACATTGAATTAATGTTTATGATGAGACACAACTTAACAAATATAATGGACAAGAAAAACCGAGGAATAAACAAGAAAGATCGTAAATCTAATAACGTAGATAAGATCCGGATCAACAATAGTCCAAAGACAGAAACAATACAAACAAATAAGAAATCAAAATCTGTAAAATGAATATAATATGTTAGGAACAGACCATTTGATTTTTTGGGGGGAGGGGAGGAGGAGGCTTTGATTTTAAACATTAATCCTGCAAACATTTCCGTTACAACAAAAATCCCCTCTAAAATCAAATGGTATGTGCCTTAAAATTTCATCCTTTTTATATTATCGCACATGTTCCTTCATTGTATTAAAAACTGTATTGCAAATTGAAGTTTAAAAGAACAGTCAAGGTGCAACAAATGTTCTCAATGTCTGTATAATAATAAACCTGTTGCGGATTCGAACCCCATCCTTTTACCAGAAGGCAAATGTACTTCCAATTATACTAACAGGGTTTCATACATACAGCCATTGATGAGCATTCATATGCAGCGATGGAAAAATGTATTTAATCATTAATTTGATTTAATCAGCCATGGTTAAGCCAATTTTATAATTAAATTCTTGACATTTTTATATTGAAATGAGGAATAAAATACAAAAGTAACTATGTAAATATTAGGACTTAATGGACCAGACAGCCCAAATGAAAGCTGTCAATAATAACTTCCAAGTATCATCATATGCATTATTTTAATAATTTGATAGACTCGTCATTTGACTTTGGTGGGACACTTTAAGAATAATAAACCATGTTCCCCCCTTTCAAGTTTGATTTGTCCGGGTTTATATTCACGAAGGTTCGTAGACGTAAAATCTGACGTAACTCACATACAAACACAAGGACTTACGGCAAAACATTACATTCTACAAACATTTGTGAATATGGCCGCTGTACATATACGTTACAATAAAGTTTCTTAATAATTGACGTAAGCTAATCTGCAGCATGATAGTTTCTACAAAGCATGTTGATTATTTCAGGGTGGTTATCTGAAAATGGCTTCGACAAGCAGTTTGACGATTTGGACGTTGAAATACTGAACAGCAGGTTGAGGATATTTTATGCCAGTTTGCAAACTGGCAAAGGGAATGATTACTCCAAATTATCACTGATAGGAATTTGTTCTGCAATTTCCATGCATCTTAATAGTCCACCCTTCAACAGGAAAATCAACCTCATGAAAGACACGGATTTTATGACATCAAATCATATCTTCTTAGGCCTCATCAAAATGCTGAAACGTGATGAAAAGGATGTAATAGTCCACAAAAAGGCATTATCTGAAGGAGATATAGAAAAATTATACTAGAGGAGGGTTTTCAGTTTAGATCATCCCAACACTTTGCAAAATAAAGTTTTTTGGGACATAATGCTTAACTTTGGCCCTAGGAGACAGTAAGGGTTGCATCTTCTGACACGTTCAAGCTATGCAAAGTTTACCGATGATAAAGGCCATAGTTATTATAAAATGACATACAATGAAAGTGACAAAACACACCATGGTATTGATAGCAGAGAAAATGACCAAGAACAGAGAATGCATGCCAACCTTGAAAACCCTTCAATCTGCCCAGTATTTAGCCTAGACTTTTATCTCAGTAAATTAAGTAAATGGTGTGACTCACTTGTTCAACCACCCCTACAATTTCCGAAAGAAAATGTACGGTATGCTGCCCAACCTGTGGTAAAAAACAAACTGGCAGGCATGATGGGCAGAATTTCCAGTGACGCCAACCTGTCAAAAAGGTATACTAATCATTGCATTCGTGCAACAGTTGCCACCGGTTTAAAGAGAAAGGGGTTATATCTTCTATCCATCATGTCTGTCACTGGTCATAGGAATGCTAAGTCCTTGGATAGCTATATACAAGCACCAGATGACAGTGAGCGCCGGAAGATATCTGCAACGCTGCAGAACTTGGCTCCCATTCCTGTTCAATCAACTTCTACATCTAGTACTAGTCAAACACTCACCTCTGTCGGCATGTCTTCATCCTGGAATTACTCGTCATCCCATGAATGTTTCCCGCAACCCTTTGGCTGATCTTAACGTCCTACAGAACCCAACTATCAGCGGCGGACAGTTCACTTTCCACATTGTCAACAAGCAGTAATATGTGACAAATTGATTTTAAATGTTGTTTATGCGAACAATGTTTCCTGTTTATACAAGGATTTGAAACACAAAAGTTATGACACTTGACTTGCAGTTCATTTTCATGATTTCCTTCGCTGTGTTTCGTTGACCAGCCTTCGCGTTGTGCGCCATTTTGACTGTGTACGAACTCACGTGATCAATGGCAAATTTACATTTTATTACGAGCGCGCCTTTATTAAATCTGTTTTGTGTCATTAAAGTAATTGAAATAAATATTTGAATATATTATTACTCACACAATAGGAGTTTGATTCAATATATGTGCTCAAATTGCGCTGATTCCGTCATCATATGTGAAGGGGACTAAACGGAACAGCCGTTGTGTGACGGATTCTAAGGTCGCCTAGGGTCATAGCAATTACCGTATTTGTCATATTAGAAAAGAAATAATTCATGGCAGCCGTAGATTTGTGTGCATTTAACCATGGGTTGTTCGGAGTTCGGTAATTTTGTTATTACCCTTATTGGGCATTTATATTCGTAGTTTATCCCTCGCTCGCGCTCGGGAAAAAATAATATAATATAAATACCCAACCCATGGTTAAATGAGCACAAATCTACGGCTACCATGAATTATTTCTTAATTAAACATATACTGGGAGACATTTAAAAGAAACATTGCTTGTGATAATTGAATAATTACAGATAGAAATTGAAGACAGGAGGAGTCAGTTTTATCGTAATGTGAAATAAAAGAAACTCTAAACGTAATTCACAGTAGTATTTCTCAATCCTATAAAATAAATGCTATATATTATTTGCTTATAAATTATGCATTACAAGATAAGTTTGTAGATACCAAAGTAATAAACAGAGGCTAATTCTGTGACTTATATTAAAATGCAAATACAATTATCGGTAAAAACGTCACATATAAGACGCGTCCGGTAATTAAATCACGTACTTGGTCAAAATTTAAATTGGAAAATACAGTTAATTTCCTCAAGTAGACTAAAATATATTAGATAAAGGTGATTCTAGTTATGTGTGGACTGCTCATGAGAGCGTTAACCAATAATTACGAAGGAAGGTTTAACTGTTCAACCTTTTTTAATTGTCTAATACATCTGTATTAAAATAAGACAAAATACCAGTTTGAGAAACTATTGCAAAAATAGCAACAAAAACAAAATAATAACATAGACGTGCTCAGGGCACGTTTCGTGAATAATATTCATGTATGCTTAAAAGCCAAAATATTGGAAAACCACATAATTAAACAGTTTTGGGAGGAGGAATACTAAAGGGCCTAAACAGAATATCCAAAAGCAACGATAAACAAATCAGCACCGGTAGAACTGCTGAAGTGTTCTCCTACATAAATATGGAATTCTTCAAAAACACATAAAAGGCACTAACGTTCAATCAGGACAGAAATAACAAAGCGAAATAGAAAATTAAAAACAAATACGATAACAGATCACACTAAGCAAACACACATATCCTGCTTCACGCATGATACCAGTTGTGTCTTGTATGGAAACATACATCACTTTACTCTCAAATCGTTATGGACTTCACAATATGCACATAAACACCAACTAGTAAAATGAAGAAAACAAATGACCAAATTGTCGGAACAGTTCCAAACCTCCCATTTTAGTGAAAGGAAACGATCATGCAAGTGTTCAAATATAAAAAGAGTACTCCTGATTACATTAAAGTCAATAGCCTATTTTAGTAGGTCAACATCCGGGTTCGTACAGCTATAGATATTCAACTTTTAATTACCATTAAGCATGCATTCTATAGAAATGCAGGGTCTAAACAATATTACAAGATGTAGACACAACCCACAAGAATATCCTTATTGACGTTGAGATCGTATTAAACACAAAATACATAACAAATCACTTCGATGCTCTTTGGTTTATATGCTCCGAAAGATATTTAAATTATTTGGCTTTCCAATCTTTTGATAATGAGTGTTCCATATGAAGTTTATTATAGATACGCGTCGTATGCACACAATTAGATATCAAAGTTTTAAATACAAACCTGTGTATCATATATTTATGTGACTAAAGATATAACCTAGCTAGACATACTTTGTTGACGTCGTCAGTTTGGAATGCGTCTTTACGGAATCCCATTGGAGATATATCAGACTAGTGTTAAATTTCGCTTCATATATAATTGAACTGGGAGCCATTCTACACATTAAGAATTGTATTAGATGGTTATCAGAACTGGAACAGCGATTGGTTTTTGGTGTTTTTAACGCCACTCTCAGCAATATTTCAGCTATATCATGGCGACCAGATTTAGTGATGGAAGAAGCCGGAGTACCCCGAGAGAACCACCGACCATGGGCAAGTAACTGGTAAACCTTATAACTTGCGAGTCGAGTGCACGCTTTTTGTAATTTACAAGCCGGGCGCGAACTCACGCCGTATTGGTGATAGCCTTGTTTGAGTTGTTAGGTAATCCAACAACCTAACTCATTGAGGCACCCGGGCCCTCGGAACAACGATTGGTGAATGAAACGTTTAAGTGAATGTTGTGAGGAGTGATTGTCTAAATTATTAATGTACCAATGAAGCGTAACAACATTATCATATTTTGTCCTATCTATGAAAATGTTAGATAAACGTATGATATACATACACGTGTTGGTACACTTATTTGTACTATGCATCGTCTGTTATGTAAACCACGTCTCTTCTTGACACTATGTGTCTTGTAGTGATTCGATTTACACTCCACACTCGACATTACACAAATAGACGTATCGCACTATAAACACATAATGTGTATTCATCATCTATTATATGTTAAATGTGCTTTGGTATGTTGTGTCAATCATGAATTCCGGGTCTAAATTGTGCTTTACCAGTTATTTGCCTGTTTATAAGCTAGAGCGGCCAAGGTCAGGCCAGGTAAGCATTCATCATCACTTTGCCTCCGTTGTGGGTTCCTCCGTTGTTATTTTGCTTTTTTATAATCTTTTATGAACCTAATAGGTCAACTGGAGCTATACATTGTAGGAATAATGTAATATGCTCTACAAAACATTCATATTTCCGCCAAAATGATCACCTTGAGAAATTTTGGTTTCTGATTGGTGGAAAATTAGGTTTATTCTCCTTTGTAACTACACGTTTAAAAAAAATGCAACTTAATAAAGATGATATTTGTAAGGAATTCCTCCGTTCGTCTTGACTCGGCAGAAATCATTGCTGTTACAGACAAATTCATGTTTCTGATCGGCTGAAAGTTAAAATATATTCTCCTTTGGAACTACAAGAACAAATGATTTATTATTTAGTACAAGTGACGTTTGTCAGGATCTTTTTACTGATAAACGCTTTAGGTACAATACTGTTTAATAAAGAAATAAGTCATGCCGGCCATACTTTATTGTTATTCAAATATGGGTAGGCATTATATTCATGAGATTTAACCCCTCGCTATCGCTATCGCTCGGGGTTAAATATTCATGAATATAATGCCTACCCATATTTGAATAACAATAAAGAATGGCCGGCATGAATTATTTCGATTCTAATAGGACAAATACGGTAATTTTAAAATTCGAGGCGGTCAAGGTGATCAATTTCCTACGGAATTTTAAAAATGGTAAAATTGGGAATTAAGAGATGGATAGCGAAATTGTGGTTGAACCTGTGGCTTAAAATACCGAAAAGAATTTTATTGACAAGGTTCAATATAAATTTTATTACAAATAAACAACTTTAAATGATTAACAACGAAATTACCAGTTGAACGCAGCCAGTCGGATCGGAGATAAAGGGAGATAAACATGAAGACAGTGAACGTACGAAAGGTAAACAAAGCCGTGTTTATAAGACTTGATTAGGATTTATTTAATTTTAACTTCATTTAATTCAACAATTTTTAGATAAACAATAATAGAAAATCGCTAACCATGAAGAATTTTCTGAAAATAGTCAGTGTTTATGTAGGTGCTTTTTTTTTTTTGCTCAGCGCGCATGGGTGGCCTATATTTGATTGCTATTCAAATATGCCTTTATTTGCATACCGAATACAGGACGTCATATTATAATTCTAGTTTCCTTATTTTCTCTTTTAGTGATATATTATCTTCAATCGGAACAATTTCATTTCTAAATTCATATTCTTGGGTTTTTTTGTTTTTGTTTTTGTAACTAGAATACGTAATAGTTTTCTTATTTTATTTTATTTTTTATTTTCTTTGTTTTGTAACTAGAATACGTAATAGTTTTATTTTTTTTATTTTCTTGATTTTGTAACTAGGATACGTAACTGTTTTTTTCCTTTATTTTATTTGGTTGATCTTCTTTAATAACGTTGCCAGAACAAGTTGATTGGTTATAGTGAAATTGATATTTGTATTCATCATTGTAACAATCTCATTAAAATTAAAGACAATATCTGAATACTTAATATTGTTTCATCATCGGATTTTATTTTCTATTTTTAATTACATTACTTATAATCTGTGTCATAGCACAACAAATTATTGCACTTTCATAAAAAATTCTCCCTTAAAAATGGATTGAATTCTAAAAAAAACTAAGATGATTCTATTTAGAATGATCTCATCGAATTTATTATTTTTAATATACATGTACACAGAAGAGTTTGAAGATATCAAAGGGAGGTAATCAGAATCCGTATATCGAAGAAGAGCAGACAACACAATGGCCAAATGAAAAAGCACTAAAGGACTAACAACGATCTACAAAACATACACATAAAACTAAAGATCGAGTAACACGAACCCCACTAAAAACCGGGGATGAACTCAAGTGCTTTTTTCTGTCACAAGGGCGACGAATCAAGCCATGTTGTGGGCGACGAATCAAGCCATGTTGTGTATCTTTCTGCATCAGTATAACATATAAACGTAGATATCTAGTTCAGTACGTACGACGTGTGTGTGGTATAACCTTCATCGACGTCTGTGTGGTATAACCTTCATCGGCGTGTGTGTGGTATAACCTTCATCGACGTGTGTGTGGTATAACCTTCATCGACGTGTGTGTGGTATAACCTTCATCGACGTGTGTGTGGTATAACCTTCATCGACGTGTGTGTGGTATAACCTTCATCGACGTGTGTGTGGTATAACCTTCATCGACGTGTGTGTGGTAAAACCTTCATCGACGTGTGTATGGTATAACCTTCATCGACGTGTGTGTGGTATAACCTTCATCGACGTGTGTGTGGTATAACCTTCATCGACGTGTGTGTGGTATAACCTTCATCGACGTGTGTGTGGTATAACCTTCATCGACATGTGTGTGGTATAACCTTCATCGACGTGTGTGTGGTATAACCTTCATCGACGTGTGTGTGGTATAACCTTCATCGACGTGTGTATGGTATAACCTTCATCGACGTGTGTGTGGTATAACCTTCATCGACGTGTGTGTGGTATAACCTTCATCGACGTGTGTGTGGTATAACCTTCATCGACGTGTGTGTGGTATAACCTTCATCGACGTGTGTGTGGTATAACCTTCATCGACGTCTGTGTGGTATAACCTTCATCGACGTGTGTGTGTGGTATAACCTTCATCGACGTGTGTGTGGTATAGCCTTCATCGACGTGTGTGTGGTATAACCTTCATCGACGTCTGTGTGGTATAACCTTCATCGACGTGTGTGTGGTATAACCTTCATCGACGTGTGTATGGTATAACCTTCATCGACGTGTGTGTGGTATAACCTTCATCGACGTGTGTGTGGTATAACCTTCATCGACGTGTGTGTGGTATAACCTTCATCGACGTGTGTGTGGTATAACCTTCATCGACGTGTGTATGGTATAACCTTCATCGACGTGTGTGTGGTATAACCTTCATCGACGTGTGTGTGGTATAACCTTCATCGACGTGTGTGTGGTATAACCTTCATCGACGTGTGTGTGGTATAACCTTCATCGACGTGTGTGTGGTATAACCTTCATCGACGTGTGTGTGGTATAACCTTCATCGACGTGTGTGTGGTATAACCTTCATCGACGTGTGTATGGTATAACCTTCATCGACGTGTGTGTGGTATAACCTTCATCGACGTGTGTGTGGTATAACCTTCATCGACGTGTGTGTGGTATAACCTTCATCGACGTGTGTGTGGTATAACCTTCATCGACGTGTGTGTGGTATAATCTTCATCGACGTGTGTATGGTATAACCTTCATCGACGTGTGTGTGGTATAACCTTCATCGACGTGTGTGTGGTATAACCATCATCGACGTGTGTGTGGTATAACCTTCATCGACGTGTGTGTGGTATAACCTTCATCGACGTGTGTGTGGTATAACCTTCATCGACGTGTGTGTGGTATAACCTTCATCGACGTGTGTGTGGTATAACCTTCATCGACGTGTGTATGGTATAACCTTCATCGACGTGTGTATGGTATAACCTTCATCGACGTGTGTATGGTATAACCTTCATCGACGTGTGTGTGGTATAACCTTCATCGACGTGTGTGTGGTATAACCTTCATCGATGTGTGTGTGGTATAACCTTCATCGACGTGTGTATGGTATAACCTTCATCGACGTGTGTATGGTATAACCTTCATCGACGTGTGTATGGTATAACCTTCATCGACGTGTGTATGGTATAACCTTCATCGACGTGTGTATGGTATAACCTTCATCGACGTGTGTATGGTATAACCTTCATCGACGTGTGTGTGGTATAACCTTCATCGACGTGTGTGTGGTATAACCTTCATCGACGTGTGTATGGTATAACCTTCATCGACGTGTGTGTGGTATAACCTTCATCGACGTGTGTGTGGTATAACCTTAATCGACGTGTGTATGGTATAACCTTCATCGACGTGTGTATGGTATAACCTTCATCGACGTGTGTGTGGTGTAACCTTCATCGACGTGTGTGTGGTATAACCTTCATCGACGTGTGTATGGTATAACCTTCATCGACGTGTGTGTGGTATAACCTTCATCGACGTGTGTGTGGTATAACCTTCATCGACGTGTGTGTGGTATAACCTTCATCGACGTGTGTGTGGTATAACCTTCATCGACGTGTGTGTGGTATAACCTTCATCGACGTGTGTATGGTATAACCTTCATCGACGTGTGTGTGGTATAACCTTCATCGACGTGTGTGTGGTATAACCTTCATCGACGTGTGTGTGGTATTACCTTCATCGACGTGTGTGTGGTATAACCTTCATCGACGTGTGTGTGGTATAACCTTCATCGACGTGTGTATGGTATAACCTTCATCGACGTGTGTGTGGTATAACCTTCATCGACGTGTGTGTGGTATAACCTTCATCGACGTGTGTGTGGTATAACCTTCATCGACGTGTGTGTGGTATAACCTTCATCGACGTGTGTGTGGTATAACCTTCATCGACGTGTGTATGGTATAACCTTCATCGACGTGTGTGTGGTATAACCTTCATCGACGTGTGTGTGGTATAACCTTCATCGACGTGTGTGTGGTATAACCTTCATCGACGTGTGTGTGGTATAACCTTCATCGACGTGTGTGTGGTATAGCCTTCATCGACGTGTGTATGGTATAACCTTCATCGACGTGTGTATGGTATAACCTTCATCGACGTGTGTATGGTATAACCTTCATCGACGTGTGTATGGTATAACCTTCATCGACGTGTGTGTGGTATAACCTTCATCGACGTGTGTGTGGTATAACCTTCATCGACGTGTGTATGGTATAACCTTCATCGACGTGTGTATGGTATAACCTTCATCGACGTGTGTGTGGTATAACCTTCATCGACGTGTGTATGGTATAACCTTCATCGACGTGTGTATGGTATAACCTTCATCGACGTGTGTGTGGTATAACCTTCATCGACGTGTGTGTGGTATAACCTTCATCGACGTGTGTATGGTATAACCTTCATCGACGTGTGTGTGGTAAACCTTCATCGACGTGTGTGTGGTATAACCTTCATCGACGTGTGTGTGGTATAACCTTCATCGACGTGTGTGTGGTATAACCTTCATCGACGTGTGTGTGGTATAACCTTCATCGACGTGTGTGTGGTATAACCTTCATCGACGTGTGTGTGGTATAACCTTCATCGACGTGTGTGTGGTATAACCTTCATCGACGTGTGTGTGGTATAGCCTTCATCGACGTGTGTGTGGTATAACCTTCATCGACGTGTGTGTGGTATAACCTTCATCGACGTGTGTGTGGTATAGCCTTCATCGACGTGTGTGTGGTATAACCTTCATCGACGTGTGTGTGGTATAACCTTCATCGACGTGTGTGTGGTATAACCTTCATCGACGTGTGTGTGGTATAACCTTCATCGACGTGTGTGTGGTATAACCTTCATCGACGTGTGTGTGGTATAACCTTCATCGACGTGTGTGTGGTATAACCTTCATCGACGTGTGTGTGGTATAACCTTCATCGACGTGTGTGTGATATAACCTTTATCGACGTGTGTGTGGTATAACCTTCATCGACGAGTGTGTGGTATAACCTTCATCGACGTGTGTGTGGTATAACCTTCATCGACGTGTGTGTGGTATAACCTTCATCGACGTGTGTGTGGTATAGCCTTCATCGACGTGTGTGTGGTATAACCTTCATCGACGTGTATGTGGTATAACCTTCATCGACGTGTGTGTGGTATAACCTTCATCGACGTGTGTGTGTGGTATAACCTTCATCGACGTGTGTGTGGTATAACCTTCATCGACGTGTGTGTGGTATAACCTTCATCGACGTGTGTGTGGTATAACCTTCATCGACGTGTGTGTGGTATAACCTTCATCGACGTGTGTGTGGTATAGCCTTCATCGACGTGTGTGTGGTATAACCTTCATCGACGTGTGTGTGGTATAACCTTCATCGACGTGTGTGTGGTATAACCTTCATCGACGTGTGTGTGGTATAACCTTCATCGACGTGTGTGTGGTATAACCTTCATCGACGTGTGTGTGGTATAACCTTCATCGACGTGGGTGTGGTATAACCTTCATCGACGTGGGTGTGGTATAACCTTCATCGACGTGTATGTGGTATACCTTCATCGACGTGTGTGTGGTATAACCTTCATCGACGTGTGTGTGGTATAACCTTCATCGACGTGTGTGTGGTATAACCTTCATCGACGTGTGTGTGGTATAACCTTCATCGACGTGTGTGTGGTATAACCTTCTTCGACGTGTGTGTGGTATAACCTTCATCGACGTGTGTGTGGTATAACCTTCATCGACGTGTGTGTGGTATAACCTTCATCGACGTGTGTGTGGTATAACCTTCATCGACGTGTGTGTGGTATAACCTTCATCGACGTGTGTGTGGTATAACCTTCATCGACGTGTGTGTGGTATAACCTTCATCGACGTGTGTGTGGTATAACCTTCATCGACGTGTGTGTGGTATAACCTTCATCGACGTGTGTGTGGTATAACCTTCATCGACGTGTGTGTGGTATAACCTTCATCGACGTGTGTGTGGTATAACCTTCATCGACGTGTGTGTGGTATAACCTTCATCGACGTGTGTGTGGTATAACCTTCATCGACGTGTGTGTGGTATAACCTTCATCGACGTGTGTATGGTATAACCTTCATCGACGTGTGTGTGGTATAACCTTCATCGACGTGTGTGTGGTATAACCTTCATCGACGTGTGTGCGGTATAATCAACATCAGGTACGCTCAAATTCGAAAAAGTTTAAAAGCCAAATAAATTTATAACAAACTTTGGGAGGAAGTAAACCAAAGAGACTAAGCAAGATCGCCAACAATCGGCTAAGGTCATATATACCAGAGAGAGGACAACCTCAGTAGTTATTTTAACCCCATAAATTAATGTAATTTTTATTATCAATAGCATAAACAATTAACGTGATATGTTAGAACAACTTCGATTACTATATATTTCGTACATATAAGGATGAAGATGTAATTCTCGATATCTAACAACTAACAGGAAAGCGAGCGGTCATAATATATTTAAATCACCCCTGTCTGTTGCTCAGTCACAAAGACCACATACTATCACAAAAATGAATGATAACATAGATAAGGACAGTACAATAGCAAGATCAGTGAATCCCTATAGTTAATTCTAATTCAGTGTAAAATTTACGAAAGAAATGAATGATTTCCGTGGGAGACCAGATTAATTAGATCACCAATTTCATGGAATCAGATATTCATATTGCAGGGTTTAGTGGAGCAGGAACTGCCTACCCTTCCGGAGCACCTGCGTTCATCCCCGGTTTTTAGTGGGGTTCGTGTTACTCGATCTTTAGTTTTATATGTATGTTTTGTTGATCGTTGTTTGTCCTTTTGTACTTTTTCTTTTGACCATTGTGTTGTCTGTTCTTCTTAGATATACGGATTTCGATTGCCACTGTGGTATCTTCAAACTCTTCTCAATATTAAAATACTGTTAAATTTCCCCGGCACTAAGCGTATCTATAACCCGAGGTGGTGCTAACATTAACATTAAAACCTGTTATACAATCGTGTATTATAGACATAATATGTAATGTTGATTTAATAATAAAAAAAACAATATAAAGAATATTACAACAATTGTCATCAATCAGATTGTGTATTCGACATGTTTATCAACGCGTTACAATTTTGATTAAGACACTTTTTTTCATTTGACAAAGCTATTTATTTCTAGGAAATTAATTTATCTGTTATCAACTATCCTGTTTCATCAAGAGAGATATGTAATGAGAGGTATTACTGTGATGACCATCTCCTAAACATATCCTTTGTACAATGACACCTATCTAGAACAAGAATCTGTATACAGTAAGACCTGTCTAAGTCGAACCCTTTTGGGACTGAAGCCAATTTGTTCAGTTTAGACAGGTGTTTGCCTTAGACAGGTTCAAATTACATAGACATTAAATAGATGGGACTGTACAGTCTGTCTGGTTTAGGCAGGTTTTACTGTAGATAGGACTGTAAAGTGTGTGGTTTAGGCAGGTTTTACTGTAGATAGGACTGTAAAGTGTGTGGTTTAGGCAGGTTTTACTGTAGATAGGACTGTAAAGTCTGTGGTTTAGGCAGGTTTTACTGTAGATAGGACTGTAAAGTCTGTCTGGATTAGGCAGGTTTTACTGTAGATAGGACTGTACAGTGTGTCTGGATTAGGCAAGTTTTACTGTAGATAGGACTGCAAAGTATGTGGTTTAGGCAGGTTTTACTGGAGATAGGACTGTAACGTCTGTCTGATTTAGGCAGGTTTTACTGTAGATAGGACTGTAAAGTGTGTCTGGATTAGGCAAGTTTTACTGTAGATAGGACTGTAGAGTGTGTCTGGATTAGGCAGGTTTTACTGTAGATAAGACTGTAAAGTGTGTCTGGATTAGGCAAGTTTTACTGTAGATAGGACTGTAAAGTGTGTCTGGAATAGGCAGGTTTTACTGTAGATAAGACTGTAAAGTGTGTCTGGATTAGGCAGGTTTTACTGTAGATAAGACTGTAAAGTGTGTCTGGAATAGGCAGGTTTTACTGTAGATAGGACTGTAAAGTGTGTCTGGTTTAGGCAGGTTTTACTATAGATAGGACTGTCAAAGGTGTCTGGATTAGGCAGGTTTTAATGTAGATAGGACAGTAAAGTGTGTCTGGTTTAGGCAAGTTTTACTGTAGATAGGACTGTAAAGTGTGTCTGGATTAGGCAAGTTTTACTGTAGATAAGACTGTAAAGTGTCTGGATTAGGCAGGTTTTACTGTAGATAGGACTGTAAAGTGTGTCTGGATTAGGGAGGTTTTACTGTAGATAGGACTGTAAAGTGTGTCTGGATTAGGGAGGTTTCACTGTAGATAGGACTGTAAAGTGTGTCCGGTTTAGGCAAGTTTTACTCTAGATAGGACTGTAAAGTGTGTCTGGATTAGGCAGGTTTTACTGTAGATAGGACTGTAAAGTGTGTCTGGTTTAGGCAAGTTTTACTGTAGATAAGACTGCAAAGTGTCTGGATTAGGCAGGTTTTACTGTAGATAGGACTGTAAAGTGTGTCTGGATTAGGCAGGTTTTACTGTAGATAGGACTGTAAAGTGTGTCTGGATTAGGCAGGTTTTACTCTAGATAGGACTGTAAAGTGTGTCTGGATTAGGCAGGTTTTACTGTAAATAGGACTGTAAAGTGTGTCTGGATTAGGGAGGTTTTACTGTAGATAGGACTGTAAAGTGTGTCCGGTTTAGGCAAGTTTTACTGAAGATAGGACTGTAAAGTTTGTCTGGTTTAGGCAGGTTTTACTGTAGATAGGACTGTAAAGTGTGTCTGGATTAGACAGGTTTTACTGTAGATAGGACTGTAAAGTGTGTCTGGATTAGGCAGGTTTTACTCTAGATAGGACTGTAAAGTGTGTCTGGATTAGGGAGGTTTTACTGTAGATAGGACTGTAAAGTGTGTCCGGTTTAGGCAAGTTTTACTGAAGATAGGACTGCAAAGTTTGTCTGGTTTAGGCAGGTTTTACTGTAGATAGAACTGTAAAGTGTGTCTGGATTAGACAGGTTTTACTGTAGATAGGACTGTAAAGTGTGTCTGGATTAGGCAGGTTTTACTCTAGATAGGACTGTAAAGTGTGTCTGGATTAGGCAGGTCTTACTGTAGATAGGACTGTAAAGTCTGACTGGCTTAGGAAAGCTTTATTGTAGATAGGACTGTAAAGTGAGTCTGGATTAGGCAGGTTTTACTCTAGATAGGACTGTAAAGTGTTTCTGGATTAGGCAGGTATTACTGTAGATAGGACTGTAAAGTGTGTCTCTTAGGCAAGTTTTACTGTAGATAGGACTGTAAAGTGTGTCTGGATTAGGCAGGTTTTATTCTAGATAGGACTGTAAAGTGTGTCTGGATTAGGCAGGTTTTACTGTAGATATGATTGTAAAGTGTGTCTGGATTAGGCAGGTTTTACTGTAGATAGGATTGTAAAGTCTGTCTGGTTTAGGCAGGTTTACTGTAGATAGGACTGTAAAGTGTGTCTGGTTATAGGAAAGTTTTACTGTAGATAGGCCTGTAAAGTGTGTCTGAATTAGGCAGGTGTTACTGTAGATAAGACTGTAAAGTGTGTCTGGATTAGGCAGGTTTTACTGTAGATAAGACTGTAAAGTGTTTCTGGCTTAGGCATGTTTTAATGTAGATAGGACTGTTAAAGGTGTCTGGATTAGGCAGGTTTTACTGTAGATAGGACTTTAAAGTGTGTCTGATTTAGGCAAGGTTTACTATAGATAGGACTGTAAAGTGTGTCTGGATTAGGCAGGTTTTACTGTAGATAGAACTGTAAAGTGTGTCTGGATTAGGCAGGTTTTACTGTAGATAGGACTGTAAAGTGTGTCTGGATTAGGCAGGTTTTACTGTAGATAGGACTGTACGGTGTGTCTGGCTTAGGCAAGTTTTACTGTAGATAGGAGTGTAAAGTGTGTCTGGATTAGGCAGGTTTTACTGTAGATAGAACTGTAAAGTGTGTCTGGATTAGGCAGGATTTACTGTAGATAGGACTCTGAAGTCTGTCTGGTTTAGGAAAGTTTTACTGTAGATAGGACTGTAAAGTGTGTCTGGATTAGGCAGGTTTTACTGTAGATAGGACTGTAAAGTGTGTCTGGATTAGGCAGGTTTTACTCTAGATAGGACTGTAAAGTGTGTCTGGATTAGGCAGGTTTTACTGTAGATAGGACTGTAAAGTGTGTCTGGTTTAGGCAAGTTTTACTGTAGATAGGACTGTAAAGTATGTCTGGATTAGGCAGGCTTTACTGTAGATAGGACTGTAAATTCTGTCTGGTTTAGGCAAGATTTATTGTAGATAGGACTGTAAAGTGTGTCTGGATTAGGCAAGTTTTACTGTAGATAGGACTGTAAAGTTTGTCTGGATTAGGCAGGTTTTACTCCAGATAGGACTGTAAAGTGTGTCTGGATTAGGCAGGTTTTACTGTAGATAGGATTGTAAAGTGTGTCTGGATTAGGCAGGTTTTACTGTAGATAGGATTGTAAAGTCTGTCTGGTTTAGGCAAGTTTTACTGTAGATAGGACTGTAAAGTGTGTCTGGTTTAGGCAAGTTTTACTGTAGATAGGACTGTAAAGTGTTTCTGGATTAGGCAGGTTTTACTGTAGATAGGACTGTAAAGTCTGTCTGGATAAGGCCAGTTTTATTGTAGATAAGACTGTAAAGTGTGTCTGGATTAGGCAGGTTTTACTCTAGATAGGAATGTAAAGTGTGTCTGGTTTAGGCAAGTTTTACTGTAGATAGGACTGTAAAGTGTGTCTGGATTAGGCAGGTCTGACTCTAGATAGGACTGTAAAGTGTGTCTGGATTAGGCAGATTTGACTGTAGATAGGATTGTAAAGTGTGTCTGGTATAGGCAGGTTTTACTGTAGATAGGATTGTAAAGTCTGTCTGGTTTAGGAAGGTTTTACTGTAGATAGGACTGTAAAGTGTGTCTGGATTAGGCAAGTTTTACTGTAGATAGAACTGTAAAGTGCGTCTGGTTTAGGCAGGTTTTACTGTAGATAGGACTGTAAAGTGTGTCTGGATTAGGCAGGTTTTACTGTAGATAGGACTGTAAAGTGTGTCTGGGGTAGGCGGGTTTTACTGTAGATAGGACTGTAAAGTGTGTCTGGTTTAGGCAGGTTTTACTGTAGATAGAACTGTAAAGTCTTTCTGGTTTAGGCAGGTTTTACTGTAGATAGGACTGTAAAGTGTGTCTGGTTTAGGCAAGTTTTACTGTAGATAGGACTGTAAAGTATGTCTGGATTAGGCAGGTTTTACTGTAGATAGGACTGTAAATTCTGTCTGGATTAGGCAAGATTTATTGTAGATAGGACTGTAAAGTGTGTCTGGATTAGGCATGTTTTACTGTAGATAGGACTGTAAAGTGTGTCTGGCTTAGGCAGGTTTTACTGTAGATAGGACTGTAAAGTGTGTCTGGATTAGGCAGGTTTTACTGTAGATAGGACTGTAAAGTGTGTCTGGATTAGGCAGGTTTTACTCTAGATAGGACTGTATAGTGTGTCTGGATTAAGCAGGTTTTACTGTAGATAGGACTGTAAAGTGTGTCTGGTTTAGGCAAGTTTTACTGTAGATAGGACTGTAAAGTATGTTTGGCTTAGGCAGGTTTTACTGTAGATAGGACTGTAAATTCTGTCTGGTGTAGGCAAGATTTATTGTAGATAGGAGTGTAAAGTGTGTCTGGATTAGGCAGGTTTTACTCTAGATAGGACTGGAAAGTGTGTCTGGATTAGGCAGGTTTTACTGTAGATAGGACTGTAAAGTCTGTCTGGTTTAGGCAAGTTTTATTGTAGATAGGACTGTAAAGTGTGTCTGGAATAGGCAGGTTTTACTGTAGATAGGATTGTAAAGTCTGTCTGGATTAGGCAGGTTGTACTGTGGATAGGATTGTAAAGTGTGTCTGGTTTAGGCAGGTTTTACTGTAGATAGGACTGTAAAGTGTGTCTGGTTTAGGCAGGTTTTACTGTAGATAGGACTGTAAAGTGTGTCTGGATTAGGCAGGTTTTACTGTAGATAGGACTGTAAAGTGTGTATGGTTTAGGCAGGTTTTACTGTTGATAGGACTGTAAAGTGTGTCTGTTTTAGGCAGGTTTGACTGTAGATAGAACTGTAAAGTGTGTCTGGTTTAGGTAGGTTTTACTGTAGATAAGACTGTAAAGTGTGTCTGGTTTAGGAAGGTTTTCGGTTGACTCAAGTTTCACTGTAATACGTTGAAATGAGCACACGACTTTTAATTGCTTAATACAAGAACTGATCTTCTTCTTGCTTAAAATATGCATAGTTATTCCTGATTGGTTATGAGCCAACCAATGAAAATGCACATATGCACATACAAATCTGATTTCCTTTGTTTTAGGCTAAATGGAGTAAATTAACATTACCTATGTCCATTTTTTTGCTGTAAAGTTAAGGTCAAATTTCTTACAGAGAGCCTGATCAATAGAAATTATTTTCATATAACATAGTTTCTTTGAAAGGAAATTTTTTTCAAACGAGAGAAAAAACTGATTGAAATGGTTTATATTGAGCTAAATGCCTTAGAGGTATGGTATTATAGATAATCAGAGGAAGAGGAAATGTAAGCTTACACTATAATTGTCGTGGACTGAATTGTAAAACAATATTGTTACTGACTGAAACATTCAAGAGAAACAAATACTCATATGAATGAATATAAAAATCGACAAGGAAATAAAATGTGAATGTTTGCATCATGGTATATATATATGTAATAGGTGAAAATTAATATTATTGAACCTGATGTAGAGATTTTGTATGAATTGATAGGGTTAAATATACTTACCAGAAATTATTATAGATTAAAATGTCTTATACTAGCATGTTCCCATTGTCCTCACATTAATTCTTATTAAAACATCCAAGCCAGGGCATTAATGTCTAACGGCAGATGTCCTAGTCTGTTTCATGTTAAATTTGGTGATGTGAGAGGTGATTGTTCGTTTTGTTGATATTGGTGTAATGTTGGCCATCACTGTCTAGAGGTGATTGTTAAATTTGTTGATATTGGTGGAATGTTGACCATCACTGTCTAGAGGTGATTGCTAAGTTTGTTGATATTGGTGGAATGTTGACCATCACTGTCTAGAGGTGATTGTTAAGTTTGTTGATATTGGTGGAATGTTGACCATCATTGTCTAGAAGTGATTGCTAAGTTTGTTGATATTAGTGGAATGTTGACCATCACTGTCTAGAGGTGATTGTTAAGTTTGTTGATATTAGTGGAATGTTGACCATCACTGTCTAGAGGTGATTGTTAAGTTTGTTGATATTGGTGGAATGTTGACCATCATTGTCTAGAGGTGATTGTTAAGTTTGTTGATATTGGTGGAATGTTGACCATCATTGTCTAGAGGTGATTGTTAAGTTTGTTGATATTGGTGGAATGTTGACCATCATTGTCTAGAGGTGATTGCTAAGTTTGTTGATATTGGTGGAATGTTGACCATCATTGTCTACAGGTGATTGTTAAGTTTGTTGATATTGGTGGAATGTTGACCATCACTGTCTACAGGTGATTGTTAAGTTTGTTGATATTGGTGGAATGTTGACCATCACTGTCTACAGGTGATTGTTAAGTTTGTTGATATTGGTGGAATGCTGACCATCATTGTCTAGAGGTGATTGTTAAGTTTGTTGATATTGGTGCAATGTTGGCCTTCACTGTCTAGAGGTGATTGTTAAGTTTGTTGATATTGGTGGAATGTTGACCATCACTGTCTAGAGGTGATTGCTAAGTTTGTTGATATTGGTGGAATGTTGACCATCATTGTCTAGAGGTGATTGCTAAGTTTGTTGATATTGGTGGAATGTTGACCATCATTGTCTAGAGGTGATTGTTAAGTTTGTTGATATTGGTGGAATGTTGACCATCACTGTCTAGAGATGATTGTTAAGTTTGTTGATATTGGTGGAATGTTGACCATCACTGTCTACAGGTGATTGTTAAGTTTGTTGATATTAGTGGAATGTTGACCATCACTGTCTAGAGGTGATTGTTAAGTTTGTTGATATTAGTGGAATGTTGACCATCACTGTCTAGAGGTGATTGCTAAGTTTGTTGATATTGGTGGAATGTCGACCATCACTGTCTAGAGGTGATTGTTAAGTTTGTTGATATTAGTGGAATGTTGACCATCATTGTCTAGTAGAAGTGATTGTTGGTTTTGTTGATATTGGTGGAATGTTGACCATCACTGTCTACAGGTGATTGTTAAGTTTGTTGATATTGGTGGAATGCTGACCATCACTGTCTAGAGATGATTGTTAAGTTTGTTGATATTGGTGGAAAGTTGACCATCACTGTCTAGAGGTGATTGTTAAGTTTGTTGATATTGGTGGAATGCTGATCATCACTGTCTAGAGGTGATTGTTAAGTTTGTTGATATTAGTGGAATGTTGACCATCACTGTCTAGAGGTGATTGTTGGTTTTGTTGATATTAGTGGAATGCTGACCATCACTGTCTAGATGTGATTGTTAAGTTTGTTGATATTAGTGGAATGTTGACCATCATTGTCTAGAAGTGATTGTTGGTTTTGTTGATATTGGTGGAATGTTGACCATCACTGTCTACAGGTGATTGTTAAGTTTGTTGATATTGGTGGAATGCTGACCATCACTGTCTAGAGATGATTGTTAAGTTTGTTGATATTGGTGGAATGTTGACCATCACTGTCTAGAGGTGATTGTTAAGTTTGTTGATATTGGTGGAATGCTGACCATCACTGTCTAGAGGTGATTGTTAAGTTTGTTGATATTGGTGGAATGTTGACCATCACTGTCTAGAGGTGATTGTTAAGTTTGTTGATAATGGTGGAATGTTGACCATCATTGTCTAGAGGTGATTATTAAGTTTGTTGATATTGGTGGAATGTTGACCATCACTGTCTAGAGGTGATTGTTAAGTTTGTTGATATTAGTGGAATGTTGACCATCACTGTCTAGAGGTGATTGTTAAGTTTGTTGATATTGGTGGAATGTTGACCATCACTGTCTAGAGGTGATTGTTAAGTTTGTTGATATTAGTGGAATGTTGACCATCATTGTCTAGAGGTGATTGTTAAGTTTGTTGATATTAGTGGAATGTTGACCATCACTGTCTAGAAGTGATTGTTGGTTTCGTTGATATTGGTGGAATGTTGACCATCACTGTCTAGAGGTGATTGTTGGTTTCGTTGATATTAGTGGAATGTTGACCATCACTGTCTAGAGGTGATTGTTGGTTTCGTTGATATTAGTGGAATGTTGACCATCACTGTCTAGAGGTGATTGTTGGTTTCGTTGATATTTGTGGAATGTTGACCATCACTGTCTAGAGGTGATTGTTAAATTTGTTGATATTAGTGGAATGTTGACCATCACTGTCTAGAGGTGATTGTTAAGTTTGTTGATATTAGTGGAATGTTGACCATCACTGTCTAGAGGTGATTGCTAAGTTTGTTGATATTGGTGGAATGTCGACCATCACTGTCTAGAGGTGATTGTTAAGTTTGTTGATATTAGTGGAATGTTGACCATCATTGTCTAGTAGAAGTGATTGTTGGTTTTGTTGATATTGGTGGAATGTTGACCATCACTGTCTACAGGTGATTGTTAAGTTTGTTGATATTGGTGGAATGCTGACCATCACTGTCTAGAGATGATTGTTAAGTTTGTTGATATTGGTGGAAAGTTGACCATCACTGTCTAGAGGTGATTGTTAAGTTTGTTGATATTGGTGGAATGCTGATCATCACTGTCTAGAGGTGATTGTTAAGTTTGTTGATATTAGTGGAATGTTGACCATCACTGTCTAGAGGTGATTGTTGGTTTTGTTGATATTAGTGGAATGCTGACCATCACTGTCTAGATGTGATTGTTAAGTTTGTTGATATTAGTGGAATGTTGACCATCATTGTCTAGAAGTGATTGTTGGTTTTGTTGATATTGGTGGAATGTTGACCATCACTGTCTACAGGTGATTGTTAAGTTTGTTGATATTGGTGGAATGCTGACCATCACTGTCTAGAGATGATTGTTAAGTTTGTTGATATTGGTGGAATGTTGACCATCACTGTCTAGAGGTGATTGTTAAGTTTGTTGATATTGGTGGAATGCTGACCATCACTGTCTAGAGGTGATTGTTAAGTTTGTTGATATTGGTGGAATGTTGACCATCACTGTCTAGAGGTGATTGTTAAGTTTGTTGATAATGGTGGAATGTTGACCATCATTGTCTAGAGGTGATTATTAAGTTTGTTGATATTGGTGGAATGTTGACCATCACTGTCTAGAGGTGATTGTTAAGTTTGTTGATATTAGTGGAATGTTGACCATCACTGTCTAGAGGTGATTGTTAAGTTTGTTGATATTGGTGGAATGTTGACCATCACTGTCTAGAGGTGATTGTTAAGTTTGTTGATATTAGTGGAATGTTGACCATCATTGTCTAGAGGTGATTGTTAAGTTTGTTGATATTAGTGGAATGTTGACCATCACTGTCTAGAAGTGATTGTTGGTTTCGTTGATATTGGTGGAATGTTGACCATCACTGTCTAGAGGTGATTGTTGGTTTCGTTGATATTAGTGGAATGTTGACCATCACTGTCTAGAGGTGATTGTTGGTTTCGTTGATATTAGTGGAATGTTGACCATCACTGTCTAGAGGTGATTGTTGGTTTCGTTGATATTTGTGGAATGTTGACCATCACTGTCTAGAGGTGATTGTTAAATTTGTTGATATTGGTGGAATGTTAACCATCACTGTCTAGAGGTGATTGTTAAGTTTGTTGATATTGGTGTAATGTTGGCCATCACTGTCTAGAGGTGATTGTTGGTTTCGTTGATATTTTTGGAATTGTTGACCATCACTGTCTAGAGGAAATTGTTCGTTTTGTTAATATTGGTAGAATTGTTGAACATTACTGTTGAGAGGAAATTGTTCGTTTTGTTAATATTGGTATAATTGTTAACCACCACTGCTGAGAGGAAATTGTTTGTTTTGTTAATATTGGTAGAATTGTTGACAATCGCTGATTAGAGGTGATTGTTAAGTTTGTTAATATTGGTAGAGTATGTTGACAATCGCTGTTTAAGCTCTCTTTTCATAAGAGATACAATCACCTTTCATGTACTTGTATCAACATAAATGTTATACTTATGTAGATACCTAAATGCTTCAGTTTTAATTTGTCGTTTAATTGAAAAATAAACAACTTGCTGTGAAGAATTAAATAATTATAACTGTACATACTATGGGCAGTGATGGATCGTAGCAAGTATATTTAATCCTATAAATTTATATAAAATATCTCCTTGTGATTCTTAATATGTTACTACGTATGTATAATACTCACTGGTTCAGAATCACTGTTTTCACTATTGGAGGTGAATAAATACATGTGGACAGAAAATAGATGTCATAGTTCACATGTACCAATAAACAGCTCAATAAGTGTCTATTCCACTTTGTTTATGTAATCGGCACATACAATATCCCATCCATTCCACCATCTATTTATACTTAATGTTCTTCCTGAAATAAACATAAGCATATCTCACTTGACTAAATATATAAGTAACACATCGGGTGTCTTATAGAAGTGCCTGGGTTTATACTCTGGACATGGTGGTGTGCGTTTTCTCTGTTGTGTGTTCTTTGTTTTTGTCTTTGTGTGTAGCCAATATTGTCAGTGTCTATCGATTGTCCATTTTTGAATACCCCTTTGGTTCTCGTTTTGTCATTGTAATACTTTCTTGTCAAAAACAACTGTCCAAATTTCACATGTAGATTGATTTGATTTTTTTTAGTTTAAACATATTTTATTTGCTCAAATGTGCAAAAAGGATAAGACACAAGTTAAACAAACTTATGAAGTCTTCTCCTATATACAATAAGTTACAACATTATTTGATAGAGCATGCATGTATATAAATATTTCTTACATTAATATGTGTAGATTGAACTAAAACAGAATGAAGAAAGGAATGAGAGAGAGGGTTAGTGGTGGTGATGTGTGCGATTGTTGTTTTGGTGAACAACTAGACAATAAGAAACCTTTCAGACCTCTTTATATATTCAAACACATGCTTAAAAATAATTTCGTTCTGTTCATACGGGAGTGTAGGATTACCACAGGTCAAAAGTGTAAGGTCTAAAGCACAATAATTAGGTAGCCAGTTGAGATTTTGAAACAATGTATGTCTTATATTTGAATAATGGGAACAATCGAAGAAGAAATGATAGGAGTCTTCGCGATTGGCACCACAACGACAAGACGGATCTGAGACTATATTTACTTGGAACAAATCGTAATTCAAAAAAGAAGCAAAACATCGAAGCTGGGTTAAAATAATATTCAGTTTTCGAGGTCCAATTTCGTAATGTTTAGGAACTTGGCTAATATCTTTCCGCTTTCTTAATTCAGCTTTAAATTTTGCAATAGAATCCACATTTCGAAGAGATGGATCTAAGCTATTCCATTGACGTATAGTTGAAGGAATAAATGAATCATAAGTATTCGATAGTCTACAAAATGGCATTATAATATCACTTCGATCAATCGACAAGATCTAAATCGAAGGTATGTTTTAAAGTACCAGCTTTGTGTCATTGGTAGAGAAGACTGTGACATTATTTAACACTCTAATTATATTTCTTTTTTCCATCTTATTTACAGTCGCACTTTTTGGAAGTTGTTTCCTGGTATAGTTTTGTTCTACTTAAAGCTAGTGTTGCTTGGGCCATGCTCTAAGTGTATATATTATGTATCTGGCGGTTCTCTTTTTGTGTTTTTCTGGACATGTTTCGAGCCCTTTTTCAAATGTCCATTCTCTGATAACTGTAGATAATGATGCTCAGCTCTCATATCTTTTAAATGTACTAAGCTTGAATTTGGAGGAGATTTCTTGCTAACAAATAGAAAAAAAATACCAGACTGCCCAACTGGTCAAAACTACCCTTAATAAAAACGTAGGTATCAAATTTATAGCACACCACGAGTTTCTGTAATAACCTTCATCAGGTAAACAAATGATTGTATAGGCAATTAATATAAACATTCTTTGTGAGCAATAAAACCGGCAAAAGTTTCCTATGCCTGGGGGAGAAGAAACTTAGTTTTAAATAATAATTACGTAAATTTCAATAATAAATATATCTTAACAGCTGAATATACCGTATATAGGTCAACATCTTCTAATGAGGTCAATATAGAGCTATGTATATATAAATGAGGTCATTAGACAGCTATGTATATATGATATTCGTCTTGATAGCTAAATGACCTTGAAAATCAAGTCTTTCATATTGATTTAATAAGAATGTAATTGTCTGTACTTATTCTCATGTCTTTGTTATAGTTTAAACCAGTTCATGTGTTTCTTTACAGTTGTACTCTGTGTGGTAGAAAAATGTAATGAGGGAGACATTGTCAGAACGCACAATCGTTCTGAATCGAAACATCGATGATCTCAAATACTAAAACTCCTAATTGTCCATGTTTCTTTTATTGTGGTCTTGTCAGATATTAATCAACCTTGTGTGACAACAATTTGTTCGTATGGACGACCCAAATTGATTAGCTGGAAATGTAATTTTAGAATACTGAACAATTCTAGTTCTGGAATCGGGTTTGTAACTAGAGGAACACGACGGGTGCCACTAGTGAAGCAGGAACTGCCTATCCTTCCGGGGAACTTAAGTTCACCCACGGTTTTGGTGGGTTTCGTGTTGCTCGATCTGTAGTTCTCTGTGTAGTGTTTTGTTGAACGTTACACCATATCCTTATACATCATCGTGTGTAGACTACTGGCTAGATGTACAATGAGACACAGCTGTGTTCCAGGATTCATGATAATCATAAAACATTCATCTCCACTCCTCGTGTATATATGATGTTTGTATTCATCCGGTAGATAAATATTCGTCGTGTCTTCTTCTTCTTTTCGTTTTTCGTGAGAAGCCCCCGTATGAAATATGTTCTGAAATCTAATGAAGAATGAATGTGGAACATATCCGTGGTCATTTGTGACACATATATACGTAACGCTTAGCCAAGTCATGGTGACCGTAAAATGTTCGAAGTGATAACTTCAACTTAGCCAAGCTTCCATGTTAGCAGCAACCCTCTATCAAGGAAGAAATCCTGATAAGAACCACAAACTCTGGAATATCGTATTAACTGAGAGATCTATACCCCATATGTAGGTGTTGCTGGAATGTTGCTATATATAAATGGAATGGTCACAATGGGAAAATTGAAATAATCTCTTTTGTCGTCAAGTTTAGTTCTTAACTGCCCCTCACGGTCAATTTCGATGTGCAGGTCAATGTATGCTATGAAGGAGACCTATCTGTATACTTTATTTCAAGCTCATTGAGATAGATCCGAACAACGAAATCACCAAACCCAGAATTATTTAGTGAAAGACATCATATATATATCGGAACATGAAATTAAAGGACCGGGTTAGCTTCTTTTCGTTTTTCTTGAGAAGCCCCTGTATGAAGTATGTTCTGAAATTTAATGAACAATACATGTGGACACTTACAACATAATACAGGATATGAAATCTAATGAACAATACATGTGGACACTTACAACATAATACAGGATATGAAATCAAATGAACAATACATGTGGACACTTACAACATAATACAGGATATGAAATCTAATGAACAATACATGTGGACACTTACAACATAATACAGGATATGAAATCAAATGAACAATACATGTGGACACTTACAACATAATACAGGATATGAAATCTAATGAACAATACATGTGGACACTTACAACATAATACATGTGGACACTTACAACATAATACATGTGGACACTTACAACATAATACATGTGGACACTTACAACATAATACATGTGGACACTTACAACATAATACATGTGGACACTTACAACATAATACATGTGGACACTTACAACATAATACATGTGGACACTTACAACATAATACATGTGGACACTTACAACATAATACATGTGGACACTTACAACATAATACATGTGGACACTTACAACATAATACATGTGGACACTTACAACATAATACATGTGGACACTTACAACATAATACAGGATATGAAATCTAATGTGATCATTATCTTCTTCAATTATTTCTCTTATGGTGAAAACGGATCATGTTATTAGAACATTGTATATTTTTTTCTATTACGGAAATCACGACAGGAACCTATAAAGGATTAACTTAGAGATATATAATCCATATACAGATGCAACGTTTCCCTAATTTGCATCCCCCATAACTCGAAAACTATAAGACATAACCTAGAAAATTTGTTTTCCCAACAGTGACTTTGAGATGACCCATTACAGCAATGTTAATTAAAATCTGAGATGTAGTGATTAATTAAAAACATGTGGTGTTCTTCCATGGAACAACCCAATTGAAGAAGAAAGCAGCGGTTACCCAGACCTCGTTGCTGGAAGGAAGGGGCCTATTATATGGTCCATTTTCAAGTACTCAACCCGACAAATCCATTCTTCACCTTTTGAACCTCGAGGTTTTTGCAAGGGCAACAATACAGTTTGGAACTTGTTAATAGTTGCTTTCTTGTTGCATATTGCGAATGAACGCCCATAACAGTTCAATCATCGGGGTCCCAACTATGTAGGTCCGCCCAGTAGTCAGTGCTTCGTTTTATTAGATATATTTTGTATCGAAATTTACAGTTCCTAAATTATGTCATTATTATTAAAACTAAGGTTCACCTCCTTCAGACATTGGTGCCCTGTGCCGAATGTGACTTTCCGTTTTAACCCCTTTGGTTTTCTTGTTCCGAAAGACTGTTGAATTATTTGGCTTTCAGATATATCGACATTAAGAGTACATGATGATGGTTATTCCAGAAATGCGTCGTGTGAACTAAATTTGATATCTACGTTTTTATTATAAGTAATGATATTGTATTAGTGTCATATGTCGTTAGGGTATATACGATTTTTATATTGCTAAAACTGTTGACTTATGTCTTACTTTACATGTACAGTCATACATGCTATGTATACATATACATATATATATATATATAGTTGTTAGGTCTACATTCCAAGGAGGGAATCGACCACACCCATTTCATAAAGTTGTCTAATATTGGACAAAGGGGAATAATACATATAATATATAACGGTTAATGTTTAATCTCTCTTGGTCGCCTGCTTCCCTCCTGGTAAATCACTATTATAATTCATCAATTTAATTTGTGTTATGTATTCTAATCATTGTAATCATTGTATAAAATTATAAACCCGCAAGGGTCCTAATTGGTTTAATTAAAGTATGTCTAGTATTTCTATACAAGATTAAAGTGGATGCTCTTATTTTTACCATTGTAGAAGCATTGTACGCGATAAAGTATTTATGTCTTGAAGATATTATTGTAAATACATTGTATGGTAATCTTTTAAATTATTCATCTCGTCATATGGACATTCAGCAACCTCGATGATTGCTCTTGTGTGACATATACACATGATGAATATTTGCATTGAGATTGGAATATGATATTCAAACAATACTGAAGCATCCCTGGATTCGTTGGATTATGCATTGCCCTTCTCCATCTTTAGCTATGGTTTACATTTGCACAGTTACTTGTATCGCATTTGCTATAAAAGAAAGTTAAACAGTGATGGTCAACAATGCCATCAATATCACCAACATGAACAATCACCTTTGATTTCATCTCACTGAACATGACGTCAAAGACAAGGATATATAACGTGTGTGTATCACTGAGATGCGGTAATGTAGCTATGCATTTGTAGCACATGAGTTCATCCCCGATTCTTTGTGGGGCTTGTGTTACTAGATCTTTAGTTTTATGTGTATGTTTTGTAGATCGTTGTTTGTCCTTTTTCTTTGGCCATTGTGTTGTCGGTTCTTCTTCGATATACGGATTCTGATTACCTCCCTTTGATATCTTCAAACTCTTCTAATTAAGTAAATCCACAATTCAGTTTTTTACAATGCAATGAATACTGTCATAATTTCCAAGTCGACTGAATATTTTTCACCAAATTTGAAAAAGATAGTTAATAAATATGTCTGCATCATTATTCTGACGTGTTTGGTATCCAGTAATCCTTATATATCATCCAGCTTGGAGGAAAGGGTTTATACACATTAAAAGCATTAAAATAACATCAGATGTAAGTAACACTGAACTAAATTGACTTATGTACCTATTATGTTGGAATGACACGTGAAATAGATGTAAGAAGGACAACTCTTAACGTTTCTCTGGAACAATTGGCGCTATCAATATTACCTGTCAACATATTATAACAGATAACACAATGGTGGTTACTATTACGACATTGTACAATGTTACTATTACGACATTGTACAATGTTACTATTACGACATTGTACAATGTGAAGTAGGATATGACTTTTGTCAAATTTATTGAGTCGTTCAAATACGATGATTATCAAACTCTGTTCTGAAATTTATGCGATAAATGTCTGCAAATTTCATTCTCGTTCACAGTTTAAACACGTCCCTAAAATTGACCTCCATGATAAGAAAGAACGAAAATAATCAAAGCACGGTATATTGCAATAATACAAGACGTCTGTGATATTGTGTCAAGGTTTTTAGTGGAGTTCGTGTTACTAGATCTTTAGTTTTATATGTATGTTTTGTAGATCGTTGTTTGTCCTTTTTCTTTTGGCCATTGTGTTGTCTATTCTTCTTCGATTCTGATTACCATTTGGACTCTTCAAACTCTTATATATTCCCATTGTCAACTTTATATATTCCCATTGTCAACTTTTTATTGATAGGTATCCATCATATTGCGCTTAAGACAACAAAAGGTGGACAAATGTACCAAAATATATTTGGTCAAGACCCCTTGCCTCTACAGTATGGAGGAGAATGCACGATTTAAATCTATATTATTTCAATTTAAATTTGTAATATTTGGTCTATCTGTACGAAATAATTTTAAATAATAATGTGTATATATAGTAGGCCTATCTCTCACAAATTAGTCAACAATTTAGGTCACAAGACACGATTCTTATATGGCCTAGTTAGTATGTATAAACATAACACATGAATAACGTGATTCAGATAACACGGCTTTCTATTTATACTTCAGCCAGTCCAGATTTATATACAAAATTACAGCACATAAGAAAGTGTTTTAGAATATTTGAGATGACAGGATATATAGTTAATTGTCCTGCAACTTTATCAAGGGAATTAAATACAAGAAAACAAATCATGGTTTTAAATAAATACATATAATTATATATTTATGCGTGTATCAAATAACATACATCTACAGCTTTTGACTTCTGATACTGGTTGTTTTGACAACATTAGCAAGATTGCAATATCTAGATTTATAAATTCTGTCCATAAATGTATACCTTACTTTTTATATATTTTAAATTAATAATTGGACTTATATTGATATTCTGTAAATGAAATTAAACATTAGAATGGAAGATTGTAGAAACATAGCCTCAGAAATAAGGGTAATAACAAAATTACCGAACTCCGAACAATCTTACAAAGGGAAAGTCAAAACTCATAAGTGTATAAACAGACAAAATCAGTCAACAACCGGAAAACTGTGAAAACCGTAATGACCCTGACTTGGTACAGGCATTTCTAAAGAAATGGTGGGTGGAATCAGATTTTAAAGCGCCAAACCTCCCCCTTTCATTACGGCTCAAAGTCTCCGGCTGTCACCATAACGATTTATATCAGTTTTATATCTCAACCCAACTGTTACACAGCACAAATGTTATCTGAAGCATGAAACGTAAGTTCTCAGTTCAGTATGGTCGTTAACGGGATAGATAGGTAGCTTTGTGGTCAGAGTATTTCACCTCCGATTGAACTGACCACGACGATGTTACTGACATATTATAACTACCATTGAACTAACCACGACGATGTTACTGACATATTATAACTATCATTGAACTGACCACGACGATGTTACTGACATATTATAACTACCATTGAACTGGCCACGACGATGTTACTGACATATTATAACTACCATTGAACTGACCACGACGATGTTACTGACATATTATAAATACCATTGAACTGACCACGACGATGTTACTGACATATAATAACTACCATTGAACTGACCACGACGATGTTACTGACATATTATAACTACCATTGAACTGACCACGACGATGTTACTGACATATTATAACTACCATTGAACTGATCACGACGATGTTACTGACATATTATAACTACCATTGAACTGACCACGACGATGTTACTGACATATTATAACTATCATTGAAATGATCACGACGATGCTACTGACATATTATAACTATCATTGAACTGACCACGACGATGTTACTGACATATTATAACTACCATTGAACTGATCACGACGATGTTACTGACATATTATAACTACCATTGAACTGACCACGACGATGTTACTGACATATTATAACTACCATTGAACTGACCACGACGATGTTACTGACATATTATAACTACCATTGAACTGACCACGACGATGTTACTGACATATTATAACTATCATTGAACTGACCACGACGATGTTACTGACATATTATAACTACCATTGAACTGACCACGACGATGTTACTGACATATTATAACTACCATTGAACTGACCACGACGATGTTACTGACATATTATAACTACCATTGAACTGACCACGACGATGTTACTGACATATTATAACTATCATTGAACTGACCACGAAGATGTTACTGACATATTATAACTATCACTGAACTGACCACGACGATGTTACTGACATATTATAACTACCATTGAACTGACCACGACGATGTTACTGACATATTATAACTATCATTGAACTGGCCACGACGATGTTACAGACATATTATAACTACCATTGAGCTGGCCACGAAGATGTTACTGACATATTATAACTATCATTGAACTGACCACGACGATGTTACTGACATATTATAACTATCATTGAACTGACCACGACGAGGTTACTGACATATTATAACTATCATTGAACTGACCACGACGAGGTTACTGACATATTATAACTATCATTGAACTGACCACGACGATGTTACTGACATATTATAACTATCATTGAACTGACCACGACGATGTTACTGACATATTATAACTATCACTGAACTGACCACGACGATGTTACTGACATATTATAACTATCATTGAACTGACCACGACGATGTTACTGACATATTATAACTACCATTGAACTGACCACGACGATGTTACTGACATATTATAACTACCACTGAACTGCCCATGACGATGTTACTGACATATTATAACTACCATTGAACTGACCACGACAATGTTACTGACATATTATAACTATCATTGAACTGACCACGACGATGTTACTGACATATTATAACTATCATTGAACTGACCACGACGATGTTACTGACATATTATAACTACCATTGAACTGACCACGACGATGTTACTGACATATTATAACTACCATTGAACTGACCACGACGATGTTACTGACATATTATAACTATCATTGAACTGACCACGACGATGTTACTGACATATTATAACTACCATTGAAATGACCACGACGATGTTACTGACATATTATAACTACCATTGAACTGACCACGACGATGTTACTGACATATTATAACTATCATTGAACTGACCACGACGATGTTACTGACATATTATAACTACCATTGAACTGACCACGACGATGTTACTGACATATTATAACTACCATTGAACTGACCACGACGATGTTACTGACATATTATAACTACCATTGAACTGACCACGACGATGTTACTGACATATTATAACTATCATTGAACTGACCACGACGATGTTACTGACATATTATAACTACCATTGAACTGACCACGACGATGTTACTGACATATTATAACTATCATTGAACTGGCCACGACGATGTTACAGACATATTATAACTACCATTGAACTGGCCACGAAGATGTTACTGACATATTATAACTATCACTGAACTGACCACGACGATGTTACTGACATATTATAACTATCATTGAACTGACCACGACGATGTTACTGACATATTATAACTACCATTGAACTGACTACGACGATGTTACTGACATATTATAACTATCATTGAACTGGCCACGACGATGTTACAGACACATTATAACTACCACTGAACTGGCCACGAAGATGTTACTGACATATTATAACTATCACTGAACTGACCACGACGATGTTACTGACATATTATAACTATCATTGAACTGACCACGACGATGTTACTGACATATTATAACTATCATTGAACTGACCACGACGATGTTACTGTCATATTATAACTATCATTGAACTGACCACGACGATGTTACTGACATATTATAACTATCATTGAACTGACCACGACAATGTTATTGACATATCATAACTATCATTGAACTGACCACGACGATGTTACTGACATATTATAACTACCATTGAACTAACCACGACGATGTTACTGACATATTATAACTATCATTGAACTGACCACGACGATGTTACTGACATATTATAACTACCATTGAACTGGCCACGACGATGTTACTGACATATTATAACTACCATTGAACTGACCACGACGATGTTACTGACATATTATAACTACCATTGAACTGACCACGACGATGTTACTGACATATAATAACTACCATTGAACTGACCACGACGATGTTACTGACATATTATAACTACCATTGAACTGACCACGACGATGTTACTGACATATTATAACTAACATTGAACTGATCACGACGATGTTACTGACATATTATAACTATCATTGAACTGGCCACGACGATGTTACAGACATATTATAACTACCATTGAGCTGGCCACGAAGATGTTACTGACATATTATAACTATCATTGAACTGACCACGACGATGTTACTGACATATTATAACTATCATTGAACTGACCACGACGATGTTACTGACATATTATAACTATCATTGAACTGACCACGACGAGGTTACTGACATATTATAACTATCATTAAACTGACCACGACGAGGTTACTGACATATTATAACTATCATTGAACTGACCACGACGATGTTACTGACATATTATAACTATCATTGAACTGACCACGACGATGTTACTGACATATTATAACTATCACTGAACTGACCACGACGATGTTACTGACATATTATAACTATCATTGAACTGACCACGACGATGTTACTGACATATTATAACTACCATTGAACTGACCACGACGATGTTACTGACATATTATAACTACCATTGAACTGACCACGACGATGTTACTGACATATTATAACTACCATTGAACTGACCACGACAATGTTACTGACATATTATAACTATCATTGAACTGACCACGACGATGTTACTGACATATTATAACTATCATTGAACTGACCACGACGATGTTACTGACATATTATAACTACCATTGAACTGACCACGACGATGTTACTGACATATTATAACTACCATTGAACTGACCACGACGATGTTACTGACATATTATAACTACCATTGAACTGACCACGACGATGTTACTGACATATTATAACTACCATTGAACTGACCACGACGATGTTACTGACATATTATAACTATCATTGAACTGACCACGACGATGTTACTGACATATTATAACTACCATTGAACTGACCACGACGATGTTACTGACATATTATAACTACCATTGAACTGACCACGACGATGTTACTGACATATTATAACTATCATTGAACTGACCACGACGATGTTACTGACATATTATAACTACCATTGAACTGACCACGACGATGTTACTGACATATTATGACTACCATTGAACTGACCACGACGATGTTACTGACATATTATAACTACCATTGAACTGACCACGACGATGTTACTGACATATTATAACTATCATTGAACTGACCACGACGATGTTACTGACATATTATAACTACCATTGAACTGACCACGACGATGTTACTGACATATTATAACTATCATTGAACTGGCCACGACGATGTTACAGACATATTATAACTACCATTGAACTGGCCACGAAGATGTTACTGACATATTATAACTATCACTGAACTGACCACGACGATGTTACTGACATATTATAACTATCATTGAACTGACCACGACGATGTTACTGACATATTATAACTACCATTGAACTGACTACGACGATGTTACTGACATATTATAACTATCATTGAACTGGCCACGACGATGTTACAGACATATTATAACTACTACTGAACTGGCCACGAAGATGTTACTGACATATTATAACTATCACTGAACTGACCACGACGATGTTACTGACATATTATAACTATCATTGAACTGACCACGACGATGTTACTGACATATTATAACTATCATTGAACTGACCACGACGATGTTACTGACATATTATAACTATCATTGAACTGACCACGACGATGTTACTGACATATTATAACTATCATTGAACTGACCACGACGATGTTACTGACATATTATAACTATCATTGAACTGACCACGACGATGTTACTGACATATTATAACAATCATTGAACTGACCACGACGATGTTACTGACATATTATAACTATCATTGAACTGACCACGACGATGTTACTGACATATTATAACTATCATTGAACTGACCACGACGATGTTACTGACATATTATAACTATCATTGAACTGACCACGACGATGTTACTGACATATTATAACCATCATTGAAATGACCACGACGATGTTACTGACATATTATAACTATCATTGAACTGACCACGACGATGTCACTGACATATTATAACTATCATTGAACTGACCACGACGATGTTACTGACATATTATAACTATCAATGAATTGACCACGACGATGTTACTGACATATTATAACTATCATTGAACTGACCACGACGATGTTACTGACATATTATAACTATCATTGAACTGACCACGACGATGTTACTGACATATTATAACTATCATTGAACTGACCACGACGATGTTACTGACATATTATAACTATCATTGAACTGACCACGACGATGTTACTGACATATTATAACTATCACTGAACTGACCACGACGATGTTACTGACATATTATAACTATCATTGAACTGACCACGACGATGTTACTGACATATTATAACTATCATTGAACTGACCACGACGATGTTACTGACATATTATAACTATCATTGAACTGACCACGACGATGTTACTGACATATTATAACTATCATTGAACTGACCACGACGATGTTACTGACATATTATAACTATCACTGAACTGACCACGACGATGTTACTGACATATTATAACTATCATTGAACTGACCACGACGATGTTACTGACATATTATAACTACCATTGAACTGACCACGACGATGTTACTGACATATTATAACTACCATTGAACTGACCACGACGATGTTACTGACATATTATAACTACCATTGAACTGACCACGACAATGTTACTGACATATTATAACTATCATTGAACTGACCACGACGATGTTACTGACATATTATAACTATCATTGAACTGACCACGACGATGTTACTGACATATTATAACTACCATTGAACTGACCACGACGATGTTACTGACATATTATAACTACCATTGAACTGACCACGACGATGTTACTGACATATTATAACTATCATTGAACTGACCACGACGATGTTACTGACATATTATAACTACCATTGAACTGACCACGACGATGTTACTGACATATTATAACTACCATTGAACTGACCACGACGATGTTACTGACATATTATAACTATCATTGAACTGACCACGACGATGTTACTGACATATTATAACTACCATTGAACTGACCACGACGATGTTACTGACATATTATAACTACCATTGAACTGACCACGACGATGTTACTGACATATTATAACTACCATTGAACTGACCACGACGATGTTACTGACATATTATAACTATCATTGAACTGACCACGACGATGTTACTGACATATTATAACTACCATTGAACTGACCACGACGATGTTACTGACATATTATAACTATCATTGAACTGGCCACGACGATGTTACAGACATACTATAACTACCATTGAACTGGCCACGAAGATGTTACTGACATATTATAACTATCACTGAACTGACCACGACGATGTTACTGACATATTATAACTATCATTGAACTGACCACGACGATGTTACTGACATATTATAACTACCATTGAACTGACTACGACGATGTTACTGACATATTATAACTATCATTGAATTGGCCACGACGATGTTACAGACATATTATAACTACTACTGAACTGGCCACGAAGATGTTACTGACATATTATAACTATCACTGAACTGACCACGACGATGTTACTGACATATTATAACTACCATTGAACTGACCACGACGATGTTACTGACATATTATAACTATCATTGGACTGACCACGACGATGTTACTGACATATTATAACTATCATTGAACTGACCACGACGATGTTACTGACATATTATAACTATCATTGAACTGACCACGACGATGTTACTGACATATTATAACTATCATTGAACTGACCACGACGATGTTACTGACATATTATAACTACCATTGAACTGGCCACGAAGATGTTACTGACATATTATAACTATCACTGAACTGACCACGACGATGTTACTGACATATTATAACTATCATTGAACTGACCACGACGATGTTACTGACATATTATAACTACCATTGAACTGACTACGACGATGTTACTGACATATTATAACTATCATTGAACTGGCCACGACGATGTTACAGACATATTATAACTACTACTGAACTGGCCACGAAGATGTTACTGACATATTATAACTATCACTGAACTGACCACGACGATGTTACTGACATATTATAACTATCATTGAACTGACCACGACGATGTTACTGACATATTATAACTATCACTGAACTGACCACGACGATGTTACTGACATATTATAACTATCATTGAACTGACCACGACGATGTTACTGACATATTATAACTATCATTGAACTGACCACGACGATGTTACTGACATATTATAACTATCATTGAACTGACCACGACGATGTTACTGACATATTATAACTATCATTGAACTGACCACGACGATGTTACTGACATATTATAACTATCACTGAACTGACCACGACGATGTTACTGACATATTATAACTATCATTGAACTGACCACGACGATGTTACTGACATATTATAACTATCATTGAACTGACCACGACGATGTTACTGACATATTATAACTACCATTGAACTGACCACGACGATGTTACTGACATATTATAACTACCATTGAACTGACCACGACAATGTTACTGACATATTATAACTATCATTGAACTGACCACGACGATGTTACTGACATATTATAACTACCATTGAACTGACCACGACGATGTTACTGACATATTATAACTACCATTGAACTGACCACGACGATGTTACTGACATATTATAACTATCATTGAACTGACCACGGCGATGTTACTGACATATTATAACTACCATTGAACTGACCACGACGATGTTACTGACATATTATAACTACCATTGAACTGACCACGACGATGTTACTGACATATTATAACTATCATTGAACTGACCACGACGATGTTACTGACATATTATAACTACCATTGAACTGACCACGACGATGTTACTGACATATTATAACTACCATTGAACTGACCACGACGATGTTACTGACATATTATAACTACCATTGAACTGACCACGACGATGTTACTGACATATTATAACTATCATTGAACTGACCACGACGATGTTACTGACATATTATAACTACCATTGAACTGACCACGACGATGTTACTGACATATTATAACTATCATTGAACTGGCCACGACGATGTTACAGACATACTATAACTACCATTGAACTGGCCACGAAGATGTTACTGACATATTATAACTATCACTGAACTGACCACGACGATGTTACTGACATATTATAACTATCATTGAACTGACCACGACGATGTTACTGACATATTATAACTACCATTGAACTGACTACGACGATGTTACTGACATATTATAACTATCATTGAACTGGCCACGACGATGTTACAGACATATTATAACTACTACTGAACTGGCCACGAAGATGTTACTGACATATTATAACTATCACTGAACTGACCACGACGATGTTACTGACATATTATAACTATCATTGAACTGACCACGACGATGTTACTGACATATTATAATTATCATTGGACTGACCACGACGATGTTACTGACATATTATAACTATCATTGAACTGACCACGACGATGTTACTGACATATTATAACTATCATTGAACTGACCACGACGATGTTACTGACATATTATAACTATCATTGAACTGACCACGACGATGTTACTGACGTATTATAACTATCATTGAACTGACCACGACGATGTTACTGACATATTATAACTATCATTGAACTGACCACGACGATGTTACTGACATATTATAACTATCATTGAACTGACCACGACGATGTTACTGACATATTATAACTATCACTGAACTGACCACGACGATGTTACTGACATATTATAACTATCATTGAACTGACCACGACGATGTTACTGACATATTATAACTATCATTGAACTGACCACGACGATGTTACTGACATATTATAACTATCATTGAACTGACCACGACGATGTTACTGACATATTATAACTATCATTGAACTGACCACGACGATGTTACTGACATATTATAACTATCACTGAACTGACCACGACGATGTTACTGACATATTATAACTATCATTGAACTGACCACGACGATGTTACTGACATATTATAACTATCATTGAACTGACCACGACGATGTTACTGACATATTATAACTATCATTGAACTGACCACGACGATGTTACTGACATATTATAACTACCATTGAACTGACCACGACAATGTTACTGACATATTATAACTATCATTGAACTGACCACGACGATGTTACTGACATATTATAACTATCATTGAACTGACCACGACGATGTTACTGACATATTATAACTACCATTGAACTGACCACGACGATGTTACTGACATATTATAACTACCATTGAACTGACCACGACGATGTTACTGACATATTATAACTATCATTGAACTGACCACGACGATGTTACTGACATATTATAACTATCATTGAACTGGCCACGAAGATGTTACTGACATATTATAACTATCACTGAACTGACCACGACGATGTTACTGACATATTATAACTATCATTGAACTGACCACGACGATGTTACTGACATATTATAACTACCATTGAACTGACTACGACGATGTTACTGACATATTATAACTATCATTGAACTGGCCACGACGATGTTACAGACATATTATAACTACTACTGAACTGGCCACGAAGATGTTACTGACATATTATAACTATCACTGAACTGACCACGACGATGTTACTGACATATTATAACTATCATTGAACTGACCACGACGATGTTACTGACATATTATAATTATCATTGGACTGACCACGACGATGTTACTGACATATTATAACTATCATTGAACTGACCACGACGATGTTACTGACATATTATAACTATCATTGAACTGACCACGACGATGTTACTGACATATTATAACTATCATTGAACTGACCACGACGATGTTACTGACATATTATAACTATCATTGAACTGACCACGACGATGTTACTGACATATTATAACTATCATTGAACTGACCACGACGATGTTACTGACATATTATAACTATCATTGAACTGACCACGACGATGTTACTGACATATTATAACTATCACTGAACTGACCACGACGATGTTACTGACATATTATAACTATCATTGAACTGACCACGACGATGTTACTGACATATTATAACTATCATTGAACTGACCACGACGATGTTACTGACATATTATAACTATCATTGAACTGACCACGACGATGTTACTGACATATTATAACTATCATTGAACTGACCACGACGATGTTACTGACATATTATAACTATCACTGAACTGACCACGACGATGTTACTGACATATTATAACTATCATTGAACTGACCACGACGATGTTACTGACATATTATAACTATCATTGAACTGACCACGACGATGTTACTGACATATTATAACTATCATTGAACTGACCACGACGATGTTACTGACATATTATAACTACCATTGAACTGACCACGACAATGTTACTGACATATTATAACTATCATTGAACTGACCACGACGATGTTACTGACATATTATAACTATCATTGAACTGACCACGACGATGTTACTGACATATTATAACTACCATTGAACTGACCACGACGATGTTACTGACATATTATAACTACCATTGAACTGACCACGACGATGTTACTGACATATTATAACTATCATTGAACTGACCACGACGATGTTACTGACATATTATAACTATCATTGAACTGACCACGACGATGTTACTGACATATTATAACTATCATTGAACTGACCACGACGATGTTACTGACATATTATAACTATCACTGAACTGACCACGACGATGTTACTGACATATTATAACTATCATTGAACTGACCACGACGATGTTACTGACATATTATAACTACCATTGAACTGACCACGACGATGTTACTGACATATTATAACTACCATTGAACTGACCACGACGATGTTACTGACATATTATAACTACCATTGAACTGACCACGACAATGTTACTGACATATTATAACTATCATTGAACTGACCACGACGATGTTACTGACATATTATAACTATCATTGAACTGACCACGACGATGTTACTGACATATTATAACTACCATTGAACTGACCACGACGATGTTACTGACATATTATAACTACCATTGAACTGACCACGACGATGTTACTGACATATTATAACTATCATTGAACTGACCACGACGATGTTACTGACATATTATAACTACCATTGAACTGACCACGACGATGTTACTGACATATTATAACTACCATTGAACTGACCACGACGATGTTACTGACATATTATAACTATCATTGAACTGACCACGACGATGTTACTGACATATTATAACTACCATTGAACTGACCACGACGATGTTACTGACATATTATAACTACCATTGAACTGACCACGACGATGTTACTGACATATTATAACTACCATTGAACTGACCACGACGATGTTACTGACATATTATAACTATCATTGAACTGACCACGACGATGTTACTGACATATTATAACTACCATTGAACTGACCACGACGATGTTACTAAACATATTATAACTATCATTGAACTGGCCACGACGATGTTACAGACATACTATAACTACCATTGAACTGGCCACGAAGATGTTACTGACATATTATAACTATCACTGAACTGACCACGACGATGTTACTGACATATTATAACTATCATTGAACTGACCACGACGATGTTACTGACATATTATAACTACCATTGAACTGACTACGACGATGTTACTGACATATTATAACTATCATTGAATTGGCCACGACGATGTTACAGACATATTATAACTACTACTGAACTGGCCACGAAGATGTTACTGACATATTATAACTATCACTGAACTAACCACGACGATGTTACTGACATATTATAACTACCATTGAACTGACCACGACGATGTTACTGACATATTATAACTATCATTGGACTGACCACGACGATGTTACTGACATATTATAACTATCATTGAACTGACCACGACGATGTTACTGACATATTATAACTATCATTGAACTGACCACGACGATGTTACTGACATATTATAACTATCATTGAACTGACCACGACGATGTTACTGACATATTATAACTACCATTGAACTGGCCACGAAGATGTTACTGACATATTATAACTATCACTGAACTGACCACGACGATGTTACTGACATATTATAACTATCATTGAACTGACCACGACGATGTTACTGACATATTATAACTACCATTGAACTGACTACGACGATGTTACTGACATATTATAACTATCATTGAACTGGCCACGACGATGTTACAGACATATTATAACTACTACTGAACTGGCCACGAAGATGTTACTGACATATTATAACTATCACTGAACTGACCACGACGATGTTACTGACATATTATAACTATCATTGAACTGACCACGACGATGTTACTGACATATTATAACTATCACTGAACTGACCACGACGATGTTACTGACATATTATAACTATCATTGAACTGACCACGACGATGTTACTGACATATTATAACTATCATTGAACTGACCACGACGATGTTACTGACATATTATAACTATCATTGAACTGACCACGACGATGTTACTGACATATTATAACTATCATTGAACTGACCACGACGATGTTACTGACATATTATAACTATCACTGAACTGACCACGACGATGTTACTGACATATTATAACTATCATTGAACTGACCACGACGATGTTACTGACATATTATAACTATCATTGAACTGACCACGACGATGTTACTGACATATTATAACTACCATTGAACTGACCACGACGATGTTACTGACATATTATAACTACCATTGAACTGACCACGACAATGTTACTGACATATTATAACTATCATTGAACTGACCACGACGATGTTACTGACATATTATAACTATCATTGAACTGACCACGACGATGTTACTGACATATTATAACTACCATTGAACTGACCACGACGATGTTACTGACATATTATAACTACCATTGAACTGACCACGACGATGTTACTGACATATTATAACTATCATTGAACTGACCACGGCGATGTTACTGACATATTATAACTACCATTGAACTGACCACGACGATGTTACTGACATATTATAACTACCATTGAACTGACCACGACGATGTTACTGACATATTATAACTATCATTGAACTGACCACGACGATGTTACTGACATATTATAACTACCATTGAACTGACCACGACGATGTTACTGACATATTATAACTACCATTGAACTGACCACGACGATGTTACTGACATATTATAACTACCATTGAACTGACCACGACGATGTTACTGACATATTATAACTATCATTGAACTGACCACGACGATGTTACTGACATATTATAACTACCATTGAACTGACCACGACGATGTTACTGACATATTATAACTATCATTGAACTGGCCACGACGATGTTACAGACATACTATAACTACCATTGAACTGGCCACGAAGATGTTACTGACATATTATAACTATCACTGAACTGACCACGACGATGTTACTGACATATTATAACTATCATTGAACTGACCACGACGATGTTACTGACATATTATAACTACCATTGAACTGACTACGACGATGTTACTGACATATTATAACTATCATTGAACTGGCCACGACGATGTTACAGACATATTATAACTACTACTGAACTGGCCACGAAGATGTTACTGACATATTATAACTATCACTGAACTGACCACGACGATGTTACTGACATATTATAACTATCATTGAACTGACCACGACGATGTTACTGACATATTATAATTATCATTGGACTGACCACGACGATGTTACTGACATATTATAACTATCATTGGACTGACCACGACGATGTTACTGACATATTATAACTATCATTGAACTGACCACGACGATGTTACTGACATATTATAACTATCATTGAACTGACCACGACGATGTTACTGACATATTATAACTATCATTGAACTGACCACGACGATGTTACTGACATATTATAACTATCATTGAACTGACCACGACGATGTTACTGACATATTATAACTATCATTGAACTGACCACGACGATGTTACTGACATATTATAACTATCACTGAACTGACCACGACGATGTTACTGACATATTATAACTATCATTGAACTGACCACGACGATGTTACTGACATATTATAACTATCATTGAACTGACCACGACGATGTTACTGACATATTATAACTATCATTGAACTGACCACGACGATGTTACTGACATATTATAACTATCATTGAACTGACCACGACGATGTTACTGACATATTATAACTATCACTGAACTGACCACGACGATGTTACTGACATATTATAACTATCATTGAACTGACCACGACGATGTTACTGACATATTATAACTATCATTGAACTGACCACGACGATGTTACTGACATATTATAACTATCATTGAACTGACCACGACGATGTTACTGACATATTATAACTACCATTGAACTGACCACGACAATGTTACTGACATATTATAACTATCATTGAACTGACCACGACGATGTTACTGACATATTATAACTATCATTGAACTGACCACGACGATGTTACTGACATATTATAACTACCATTGAACTGACCACGACGATGTTACTGACATATTATAACTACCATTGAACTGACCACGACGATGTTACTGACATATTATAACTATCATTGAACTGACCACGGCGATGTTACTGACATATTATAACTACCATTGAACTGACCACGACGATGTTACTGACATATTATAACTACCATTGAACTGACCACGACGATGTTACTGACATATTATAACTATCATTGAACTGACCACGACGATGTTACTGACATATTATAACTACCATTGAACTGACCACGACGATGTTACTGACATATTATAACTACCATTGAACTGACCACGACGATGTTACTGACATATTATAACTACCATTGAACTGACCACGACGATGTTACTGACATATTATAACTATCATTGAACTGACCACGACGATGTTACTGACATATTATAACTACCATTGAACTGACCACGACGATGTTACTGACATATTATAACTATCATTGAACTGGCCACGACGATGTTACAGACATACTATAACTACCATTGAACTGGCCACGAAGATGTTACTGACATATTATAACTATCACTGAACTGACCACGACGATGTTACTGACATATTATAACTATCATTGAACTGACCACGACGATGTTACTGACATATTATAACTACCATTGAACTGACTACGACGATGTTACTGACATATTATAACTATCATTGAACTGGCCACGACGATGTTACAGACATATTATAGCTACTACTGAACTGGCCACGAAGATGTTACTGACATATTATAACTATCATTGAACTGACCACGACGATGTTACTGACATATTATAACTATCACTGAACTGACCACGACGATGTTACTGACATATTATAACTATCATTGAACTGACCACGACGATGTTACTGACATATTATAGCTATCATTGAACTGACCACGACGATGTTACTGACATATTATAACTATCATTGAACTGACCACGACGATGTTACTGACATATTATAACTATCATTGAACTGACCACGACGATGTTACTGACATATTATAACTATCACTGAACTGACCACGACGATGTTACTGACATATTATAACTATCATTGAACTGACCACGACGATGTTACTGACATATTATAACTATCATTGAACTGACCACGACGATGTTACTGACATATTATAACTACCATTGAACTGACCACGACGATGTTACTGACATATTATAACTACCATTGAACTGACCACGACAATGTTACTGACATATTATAACTATCATTGAACTGACCACGACGATGTTACTGACATATTATAACTATCATTGAACTGACCACGACGATGTTACTGACATATTATAACTACCATTGAACTGACCACGACGATGTTACTGACATATTATAACTACCATTGAACTGACCACGACGATGTTACTGACATATTATAACTATCATTGAACTGACCACGGCGATGTTACTGACATATTATAACTACCATTGAACTGACCACGACGATGTTACTGACATATTATAACTACCATTGAACTGACCACGACGATGTTACTGACATATTATAACTATCATTGAACTGACCACGACGATGTTACTGACATATTATAACTACCATTGAACTGACCACGACGATGTTACTGACATATTATAACTACCATTGAACTGACCACGACGATGTTACTGACATATTATAACTACCATTGAACTGACCACGACGATGTTACTGACATATTATAACTATCATTGAACTGACCACGACGATGTTACTGACATATTATAACTTCCATTGAACTGACCACGACGATGTTACTGACATATTATAACTATCATTGAACTGGCCACGACGATGTTACAGACATACTATAACTACCATTGAACTGGCCACGAAGATGTTACTGACATATTATAACTATCACTGAACTGACCACGACGATGTTACTGACATATTATAACTATCATTGAACTGACCACGACGATGTTACTGACATATTATAACTACCATTGAACTGACTACGACGATGTTACTGACATATTATAACTATCATTGAACTGGCCACGACGATGTTACAGACATATTATAACTACTACTGAACTGGCCACGAAGATGTTACTGACATATTATAACTATCACTGAACTGACCACGACGATGTTACTGACATATTATAACTATCATTGAACTGACCACGACGATGTTACTGACATATTATAATTATCATTGGACTGACCACGACGATGTTACTGACATATTATAACTATCATTGAACTGACCACGACGATGTTACTGACATATTATAACTATCATTGAACTGACCACGACGATGTTACTGACATATTATAACTATCATTGAACTGACCACGACGATGTTACTGACATATTATAACTATCATTGAACTGACCACGACGATGTTACTGACATATTATAACTATCATTGAACTGACCACGACGATGTTACTGACATATTATAACTATCATTGAACTGACCACGACGATGTTACTGACATATTATAACTATCACTGAACTGACCACGACGATGTTACTGACATATTATAACTATCATTGAACTGACCACGACGATGTTACTGACATATTATAACTATCATTGAACTGACCACGACGATGTTACTGACATATTATAACTATCATTGAACTGACCACGACGATGTTACTGACATATTATAACTATCATTGAACTGACCACGACGATGTTACTGACATATTATAACTATCACTGAACTGACCACGACGATGTTACTGACATATTATAACTATCATTGAACTGACCACGACGATGTTACTGACATATTATAACTATCATTGAACTGACCACGACGATGTTACTGACATATTATAACTACCATTGAACTGACCACGACGATGTTACAGACATACTATAACTACCATTGAACTGGCCACGAAGATGTTACTGACATATTATAACTATCACTGAACTGACCACGACGATGTTACTGACATATTATAACTATCATTGAACTGACCACGACGATGTTACTGACATATTATAACTACCATTGAACTGACTACGACGATGTTACTGACATATTATAACTATCATTGAACTGGCCACGACGATGTTACAGACATATTATAACTACTACTGAACTGGCCACGAAGATGTTACTGACATATTATAACTATCACTGAACTGACCACGACGATGTTACTGACATATTATAACTATCATTGAACTGACCACGACGATGTTACTGACATATTATAATTATCATTGGACTGACCACGACGATGTTACTGACATATTATAACTATCATTGGACTGACCACGACGATGTTACTGACATATTATAACTATCATTGAACTGACCACGACGATGTTACTGACATATTATAACTATCATTGAACTGACCACGACGATGTTACTGACATATTATAACTATCATTGAACTGACCACGACGATGTTACTGACATATTATAACTATCATTGAACTGACCACGACGATGTTACTGACATATTATAACTATCATTGAACTGACCACGACGATGTTACTGACATATTATAACTATCACTGAACTGACCACGACGATGTTACTGACATATTATAACTATCATTGAACTGACCACGACGATGTTACTGACATATTATAACTATCATTGAACTGACCACGACGATGTTACTGACATATTATAACTATCATTGAACTGACCACGACGATGTTACTGACATATTATAACTATCATTGAACTGACCACGACGATGTTACTGACATATTATAACTATCACTGAACTGACCACGACGATGTTACTGACATATTATAACTATCATTGAACTGACCACGACGATGTTACTGACATATTATAACTATCATTGAACTGACCACGACGATGTTACTGACATATTATAACTATCATTGAACTGACCACGACGATGTTACTGACATATTATAACTACCATTGAACTGACCACGACAATGTTACTGACATATTATAACTATCATTGAACTGACCACGACGATGTTACTGACATATTATAACTATCATTGAACTGACCACGACGATGTTACTGACATATTATAACTACCATTGAACTGACCACGACGATGTTACTGACATATTATAACTACCATTGAACTGACCACGACGATGTTACTGACATATTATAACTATCATTGAACTGACCACGGCGATGTTACTGACATATTATAACTACCATTGAACTGACCACGACGATGTTACTGACATATTATAACTACCATTGAACTGACCACGACGATGTTACTGACATATTATAACTATCATTGAACTGACCACGACGATGTTACTGACATATTATAACTACCATTGAACTGACCACGACGATGTTACTGACATATTATAACTACCATTGAACTGACCACGACGATGTTACTGACATATTATAACTACCATTGAACTGACCACGACGATGTTACTGACATATTATAACTATCATTGAACTGACCACGACGATGTTACTGACATATTATAACTACCATTGAACTGACCACGACGATGTTACTGACATATTATAACTATCATTGAACTGGCCACGACGATGTTACAGACATACTATAACTACCATTGAACTGGCCACGAAGATGTTACTGACATATTATAACTATCACTGAACTGACCACGACGATGTTACTGACATAATATAACTATCATTGAACTGACCACGACGATGTTACTGACATATTATAACTACCATTGAACTGACTACGACGATGTTACTGACATATTATAACTATCATTGAACTGGCCACGACGATGTTACAGACATATTATAGCTACTACTGAACTGGCCACGAAGATGTTACTGACATATTATAACTATCATTGAACTGACCACGACGATGTTACTGACATATTATAACTATCACTGAACTGACCACGACGATGTTACTGACATATTATAACTATCATTGAACTGACCACGACGATGTTACTGACATATTATAACTATCATTGAACTGACCACGACGATGTTACTGACATATTATAACTATCATTGAACTGACCACGACGATGTTACTGACATATTATAACTATCATTGAACTGACCACGACGATGTTACTGACATATTATAACTATCACTGAACTGACCACGACGATGTTACTGACATATTATAACTATCATTGAACTGACCACGACGATGTTACTGACATATTATAACTATCATTGAACTGACCACGACGATGTTACTGACATATTATAACTACCATTGAACTGACCACGACGATGTTACTGACATATTATAACTACCATTGAACTGACCACGACAATGTTACTGACATATTATAACTATCATTGAACTGACCACGACGATGTTACTGACATATTATAACTATCATTGAACTGACCACGACGATGTTACTGACATATTATAACTACCATTGAACTGACCACGACGATGTTACTGACATATTATAACTATCATTGAACTGACCACGACGATGTTACTGACATATTATAACTATCATTGAACTGACCACGGCGATGTTACTGACATATTATAACTACCATTGAACTGACCACGACGATGTTACTGACATATTATAACTACCATTGAACTGACCACGACGATGTTACTGACATATTATAACTATCATTGAACTGACCACGACGATGTTACTGACATATTATAACTACCATTGAACTGACCACGACGATGTTACTGACATATTATAACTACCATTGAACTGACCACGACGATGTTACTGACATATTATAACTACCATTGAACTGACCACGACGATGTTACTGACATATTATAACTATCATTGAACTGACCACGACGATGTTACTGACATATTATAACTTCCATTGAACTGACCACGACGATGTTACTGACATATTATAACTATCATTGAACTGGCCACGACGATGTTACAGACATACTATAACTACCATTGAACTGGCCACGAAGATGTTACTGACATATTATAACTATCACTGAACTGACCACGACGATGTTACTGACATATTATAACTATCATTGAACTGACCACGACGATGTTACTGACATATTATAACTACCATTGAACTGACTACGACGATGTTACTGACATATTATAACTATCATTGAACTGGCCACGACGATGTTACAGACATATTATAACTACTACTGAACTGGCCACGAAGATGTTACTGACATATTATAACTATCACTGAACTGACCACGACGATGTTACTGACATATTATAACTATCATTGAACTGACCACGACGATGTTACTGACATATTATAATTATCATTGGACTGACCACGACGATGTTACTGACATATTATAACTATCATTGAACTGACCACGACGATGTTACTGACATATTATAACTATCATTGAACTGACCACGACGATGTTACTGACATATTATAACTATCATTGAACTGACCACGACGATGTTACTGACATATTATAACTATCATTGAACTGACCACGACGATGTTACTGACATATTATAACTATCATTGAACTGACCACGACGATGTTACTGACATATTATAACTATCATTGAACTGACCACGACGATGTTACTGACATATTATAACTATCACTGAACTGACCACGACGATGTTACTGACATATTATAACTATCATTGAACTGACCACGACGATGTTACTGACATATTATAACTATCATTGAACTGACCACGACGATGTTACTGACATATTATAACTATCATTGAACTGACCACGACGATGTTACTGACATATTATAACTATCATTGAACTGACCACGACGATGTTACTGACATATTATAACTATCACTGAACTGACCACGACGATGTTACTGACATATTATAACTATCATTGAACTGACCACGACGATGTTACTGACATATTATAACTATCATTGAACTGACCACGACGATGTTACTGACATATTATAACTACCATTGAACTGACCACGACGATGTTACTGACATATTATAACTACCATTGAACTGACCACGACAATGTTACTGACATATTATAACTATCATTGAACTGACCACGACGATGTTACTGACATATTATAACTATCATTGAACTGACCACGACGATGTTACTGACATATTATAACTACCATTGAACTGACCACGACGATGTTACTGACATATTATAACTACCATTGAACTGACCACGACGATGTTACTGACATATTATAACTATCATTGAACTGACCACGGCGATGTTACTGACATATTATAACTACCATTGAACTGACCACGACGATGTTACTGACATATTATAACTACCATTGAACTGACCACGATGATGTTACTGACATATTATAACTATCATTGAACTGACCACGACGATGTTACTGACATATTATAACTACCATTGAACTGACCACGACGATGTTACTGACATATTATAACTACCATTGAACTGACCACGACGATGTTACTGACATATTATAACTACCATTGAACTGACCACGACGATGTTACTGACATATTATAACTATCATTGAACTGACCACGACGATGTTACTGACATATTATAACTACCATTGAACTGACCACGACGATGTTACTGACATATTATAACTATCATTGAACTGGCCACGACGATGTTACAGACATACTTTAACTACCATTGAACTGGCCACGAAGATGTTACTGACATATTATAACTATCACTGAACTGACCACGACGATGTTACTGACATATTATAACTATCATTGAACTGACCACGACGATGTTACTGACATATTATAACTACCATTGAACTGACTACGACGATGTTACTGACATATTATAACTATCATTGAACTGGCCACGACGATGTTACAGACATACTTTAACTACCATTGAACTGGCCACGAAGATGTTACTGACATATTATAACTATCACTGAACTGACCACGACGATGTTACTGACATATTATAACTATCACTGAACTGACCACGACGATGTTACTGACATATTATAACTATCATTGAACTGACCACGACGATGTTACTGACATATTATAATTATCATTGGACTGACCACGACGATGTTACTGACATATTATAACTATCATTGAACTGACCACGACGATGTTACTGACATATTATAACTATCATTGAACTGACCACGACGATGTTACTGACATATTATAACTATCATTGAACTGACCACGACGATGTTACTGACATATTATAACTATCATTGAACTGACCACGACGATGTTACTGACATATTATAACTATCATTGAACTGACCACGACGATGTTACTGACATATTATAACTATCATTGAACTGACCACGACGATGTTACTGACATATTATAACTATCATTGAACTGACCACGACGATGTTACTGACATATTATAACCATCATTGAAATGACCACGACGATGTTACTGACATATTATAACTATCATTGAACTGACCACGACGATGTCACTGACATATTATAACTATCATTGAACTGACCACGACGATGTTACTGACATATTATAACTATCAATGAATTGACCACGACGATGTTACTGACATATTATAACTATCATTGAACTGACCACGACGATGTTACTGACATATTATAACTATCATTGAACTGACCACGACGATGTTACTGACATATTATAACTATCATTGAACTGACCACGACGATGTTACTGACATATTATAACTATCATTGAACTGACCACGACGATGTTACTGACATATTATAACTATCACTGAACTGACCACGACGATGTTACTGACATATTATAACTATCATTGAACTGACCACGACGATGTTACTGACATATTATAACTATCATTGAACTGACCACGACGATGTTACTGACATATTATAACTATCATTGAACTGACCACGACGATGTTACTGACATATTATAACTACCATTGAACTGACCACGACGATGTTACTGACATATTATAACTACCATTGAACTGACCACGACGATGTTACTGACATATTATAACTACCATTGAACTGACCACGACGATGTTACTGACATATTATAACTATCATTGAACTGACCACGACGATGTTACTGACATATTATAACTACCATTGAACTGACCACGACGATGTTACTGACATATTATAACTATCATTGAACTGGCCACGACGATGTTACTGACATATTATAACTACCATTGAACTGGCCACGACGATGTTACTGACATATTATAACTATCACTGAACTGACCACGACGATGTTACTGACATATTATAACTATCATTGAACTGACCACGACGATGTTACTGCCATATTATAACTATCATTGAACTGACCACGAAGATGTTACTGACATATTATAACTATCATTGAACTGACCACGACGATGTTACTGACATATTATAACTACCATTGAACTGACCACGACGATGTTACTGACATATTATAACTATCATTGAACTGACCACGACGATGTTACTGACATATTATAACTACCATTGAAATGGCCACGAAGATGTTACTGACATATTATAACTATCACTGAACTGACCACGACGATGTTACTGACATATTATAACTATCATTGAACTGACCACGACGATGTTACTGACATATTATAACTATCATTGAACTGACCACGACGATGTTACTGACATATTATAACTATCATTGAACTGACCACGACGATGTTACTGACATATTATAACTATCATTGAACTGACCACGACGATGTTACTGACATATTATAACTATCATTGAACTGACCACGACGATGTTACTGACATATTATAACTACCATTGAACTGACCACGACGATGTTACTGACATATTATAACTATCATTGAACTGGCCACGACGATGTTACAGACATATTATAACTACCATTGAACTGACCACGACGATGTTACTGCCATATTATAACTATCATTGAACTGACCACGAAGATGTTACTGACATATTATAACTATCATTGAACTGACCACGACGATGTTACTGACATATTATAACTATCATTGAACTGACCACGACGATGTTACTGACATATTATAACTATCATTGAACTGACCACGACGATGTTACTGACATATTATAACTACCATTGAACTGGCCACGAAGATGTTACTGACATATTATAACTATCACTGAACTGACCACGACGATGTTACCGACCTATTATAACTATCATTGAACTGACCACGACAATGTTATTGACATATCATAACTATCATTGAACTGACCACGACGATGTTACTGACATATTATAACTATCATTGAACTGACCACGACGATGTTATTGACATATTATAACTATCATTGAACTGACCACGACGATGTTACTGACATATTATAACTATCATTGAACTGACCACGACGATGTTACTGATATATTATAACTATCACTGAACTGACCACGACGATGTTACTGATATATTATAACTATCACTGAACTGACCACGACGATGTTACTGACATATTATAACTATCATTGAACTGACCACGACGATGTTACTGACATATTATAACTATCACTGAACTGACCACGACGATGTTACTGACATATTATAACTATCATTGAACTGACCACGACGATGTTACTGACATATTATAATTATCATTGGACTGACCACGACGATGTTACTGACATATTATAACTATCATTGAACTGACCACGACGATGTTACTGACATATTATAACTATCATTGAACTGACCACGACGATGTTACTGACATATTATAACTATCATTGAACTGACCACGACGATGTTACTGACATATTATAACTATCATTGAACTGACCACGACGATGTTACTGACATATTATAACTATCATTGAACTGACCACGACGATGTTACTGACATATTATAACTATCATTGAACTGACCACGACGATGTTACTGACATATTATAACTATCATTGAACTGACCACGACGATGTTACTGACATATTATAACCATCATTGAAATGACCACGACGATGTTACTGACATATTATAACTATCATTGAACTGACCACGACGATGTCACTGACATATTATAACTATCATTGAACTGACCACGACGATGTTACTGACATATTATAACTATCAATGAATTGACCACGACGATGTTACTGACATATTATAACTATCATTGAACTGACCACGACGATGTTACTGACATATTATAACTATCATTGAACTGACCACGACGATGTTACTGACATATTATAACTATCATTGAACTGACCACGACGATGTTACTGACATATTATAACTATCATTGAACTGACCACGACGATGTTACTGACATATTATAACTATCACTGAACTGACCACGACGATGTTACTGACATATTATAACTATCATTGAACTGACCACGACGATGTTACTGACATATTATAACTATCATTGAACTGACCACGACGATGTTACTGACATATTATAACTATCATTGAACTGACCACGACGATGTTACTGACATATTATAACTACCATTGAACTGACCACGACGATGTTACTGACATATTATAACTACCATTGAACTGACCACGACGATGTTACTGACATATTATAACTACCATTGAACTGACCACGACGATGTTACTGACATATTATAACTATCATTGAACTGACCACGACGATGTTACTGACATATTATAACTACCATTGAACTGACCACGACGATGTTACTGACATATTATAACTATCATTGAACTGGCCACGACGATGTTACTGACATATTATAACTACCATTGAACTGGCCACGACGATGTTACTGACATATTATAACTATCACTGAACTGACCACGACGATGTTACTGACATATTATAACTATCATTGAACTGACCACGACGATGTTACTGCCATATTATAACTATCATTGAACTGACCACGAAGATGTTACTGACATATTATAACTATCATTGAACTGACCACGACGATGTTACTGACATATTATAACTACCATTGAACTGACCACGACGATGTTACTGACATATTATAACTATCATTGAACTGACCACGACGATGTTACTGACATATTATAACTACCATTGAAATGGCCACGAAGATGTTACTGACATATTATAACTATCACTGAACTGACCACGACGATGTTACTGACATATTATAACTATCATTGAACTGACCACGACGATGTTACTGACATATTATAACTATCATTGAACTGACCACGACGATGTTACTGACATATTATAACTATCATTGAACTGACCACGACGATGTTACTGACATATTATAACTATCATTGAACTGACCACGACGATGTTACTGACATATTATAACTATCATTGAACTGACCACGACGATGTTACTGACATATTATAACTACCATTGAACTGACCACGACGATGTTACTGACATATTATAACTATCATTGAACTGGCCACGACGATGTTACAGACATATTATAACTACCATTGAACTGACCACGACGATGTTACTGCCATATTATAACTATCATTGAACTGACCACGAAGATGTTACTGACATATTATAACTATCATTGAACTGACCACGACGATGTTACTGACATATTATAACTATCATTGAACTGACCACGACGATGTTACTGACATATTATAACTATCATTGAACTGACCACGACGATGTTACTGACATATTATAACTACCATTGAACTGGCCACGAAGATGTTACTGACATATTATAACTATCACTGAACTGACCACGACGATGTTACCGACCTATTATAACTATCATTGAACTGACCACGACAATGTTATTGACATATCATAACTATCATTGAACTGACCACGACGATGTTACTGACATATTATAACTATCATTGAACTGACCACGACGATGTTATTGACATATTATAACTATCATTGAACTGACCACGACGATGTTACTGACATATTATAACTATCATTGAACTGACCACGACGATGTTACTGACATATTATAACTATCATTGAACTGACCACGACGATGTTACTGATATATTATAACTATCACTGAACTGACCACGACGATGTTACTGACATATTATAACTATCATTGAACTGACCACGACGATGTTACTGACATATTATAACTATCATTGAACTGACCACGACGATGTTACTGACATATTATAACTATCATTGAACTGACCACGACGATGTTACTGACATATTATAACTATCATTGAACGGACCACGACGATGTTACTGACATATTATAACTATCACTGAACTGACCACGACGATGTTACTGACATATTATAACTATCATTGAACTGACCACGACGATGTTACTGACATATTATAACTACCATTGAACTGACCACGACGATGTTACTGACATATTATAACTACCATTGAACTGACCACGACGATGTTACTGACATATTATAACTACCATTGAACTGACCACGACAATGTTACTGACATATTATAACTATCACTGAACTGACCACGACGATGTTACTGACATATTATAACTATCATTGAACTGACCACGACGATGTTACAGACATATTATTACTATCATTGAACTGACCACGACGATGTTACTAACATATTATAACTATCATTGAACTGACCACGACGATGTTACTGCCATATTATAACTATCATTGAACTGACCACGAAGATGTTACTGACATATTATAACTATCATTGAACTGACCACGACGATGTTACTGACATATTATAACTATCATTGAACTGACCACGACGATGTTACTGACATATTATAACTATTATTGAACTGACCACGACGATGTTACTGACATATTATAACTACCATTGAACTGGCCACGAAGATGTTACTGACATATCATAACTATCATTGAACTGACCACGACGATGTTACTGACATATTATAACTATCATTGAACTGACCACGACGATGTTATTGACATATTATAACTATCATTGAACTGACCACGACGATGTTACTGACATATTATAACTATCAATGAATTGACCACGACGATTTTACTGACATATTATAACTATCATTGAACTGACCACGACGATGTTACTGACATATTATAACTATCATTGAACTGACCACGACGATGTTACTGACATATTATAACTATCATTGAACTGACCACGACGATGTTACTGACATATTATAACTATCATTGAACTGACCACGACGATGTTACTGATATATTATAACTATCACTGAACTGACCACGACGATGTTACTGACATATTATAACTATCATTGAACTGACCACGACGATGTTACTGACATATTATAACTATCATTGAACTGACCACGACGATGTTACTGACATATTATAACTATCATTGAACTGACCACGACGATGTTACTGACATATTATAACTATCATTGAACTGACCACGACGATGTTACTGACATATTATAACTATCATTGAACTGACCACGACGATGTTACTGACATATTATAACTATCATTGAACTGACCACGACGATGTTACTGACATATTATAACTATCATTGAACTGACCACGACGATGTTACTGACATATTATAACTATCATTGAACTGACCATGACGATGTTACTGACATATTATAACTACCATTGAACTGGCCACGAAGATGTTACTGACATATTATAACTATCACTGAACTGACCACGACGATGTTACCGACATATTATAACTATCATTGAACTGACCACGACAATGTTATTGACATATCATAACTATCATTGAACTGACCACGACGATGTTACTGACATATTATAACTATCATTGAACTGACCACGACGATGTTATTGACATATTATAACTATCATTGAACTGACCACGACGATGTTACTGACATATTATAACTATCATTGAACTGACCACGACGATGTTACTGACATATTATAACTATCATTGAACTGACCACGACGATGTTACTGATATATTATAACTATCATTGAACTGACCACGACGATGTCACTGACATATTATAACTATCATTGAACTGACCACGACGATGTTACTGACATATTATAACTATCAATGAATTGACCACGACGATGTTACTGACATATTATAACTATCATTGAACTGACCACGACGATGTTACTGACATATTATAACTATCATTGAACTGACCACGACGATGTTACTGACATATTATAACTATCATTGAACTGACCACGACGATGTTACTGACATATTATAACTATCATTCAACTGACCACGACGATGTTACTGATATATTATAACTATCACTGAACTGACCACGACGATGTTACTGACATATTATAACTATCATTGAACTGACCACGACGATGTTACTGACATATTATAACTATCATTGAACTGACCACGACGATGTTACTGACATATTATAACTATCATTGAACTGACCACGACGATGTTACTGACATATTATAACTATCATTGAACTGACCTCGACGATGTTACTGACATATTATAACTATCACTGAACTGACCACGACGATGTTACTGACATATTATAACTATCATTGAACTGACCACGACGATGTTACTGACATATTATAACTACCATTGAACTGACCACGACGATGTTACTGACATATTATAACTACCATTGAACTGACCACGACGATGTTACTGACATATTATATCTACCATTGAACTGACCACGACAATGTTACTGACATATTATAACTATCACTGAACTGACCACGACGATGTTACTGACATATTATAACTATCATTGAACTGACCACGACGATGTTACTGACATATTATAACTACCATTGAACTGGCCACGAAGATGTTACTGACATATCATAACTATCATTGAACTGACCACGACGATGTTACTGACATATTATAACTATCATTGAACTGACCACGACGATGTTATTGACATATTATAACTATCATTGAACTGACCACGACGATGTTACTGACATATTATAACTATCATTGAACTGACCACGACGATGTTACTGACATATTATAACTATCATTGAACTGACCACGACGATGTTACTGATATATTATAACTATCATTGAACTGACCACGACGATGTCACTGACATATTATAACTATCATTGAACTGACCACGACGATGTTACTGACATATTATAACTATCAATGAATTGACCACGACGATGTTACTGACATATTATAACTATCATTGAACTGACCACGACGATGTTACTGACATATTATAACTATCATTGAACTGACCACGACGATGTTACTGACATATTATAACTATCATTGAACTGACCACGACGATGTTACTGACATATTATAACTATCATTGAACTGACCACGACGATGTTACTGATATATTATAACTATCACTGAACTGACCACGACGATGTTACTGACATATTATAACTATCATTGAACTGACCACGACGATGTTACTGACATATTATAACTATCATTGAACTGACCACGACGATGTTACTGACATATTATAACTATCATTGAACTGACCACGACGATGTTACTGACATATTATAACTATCATTGAACTGACCACGACGATGTTACTGACATATTATAACTATCACTGAACTGACCACGACGATGTTACTGACATATTATAACTATCATTGAACTGACCACGACGATGTTACTGACATATTATAACTACCATTGAACTGACCACGACGATGTTACTGACATATTATAACTACCATTGAACTGACCACGACGATGTTACTGACATATTATAACTACCATTGAACTGACCACGACAATGTTACTGACATATTATAACTATCATTGAACTGACCACGACGATGTTACTGACATATTATAACTATCATTGAACTGACCACGACGATGTTACTGACATATTATAACTACCATTGAACTGACCACGACGATGTTACTGACATATTATAACTACCATTGAACTGACCACGACGATGTTACTGACATATTATAACTATCATTGAACTGACCACGACGATGTTACTGACATATTATAACTACCATTGAACTGATCACGACGATGTTACTGACATATTATAACTATCATTGAACTGACCACGACGATGTTACTGACATATTATAACTATCATTGAACTGACCACGACGATGTTACTGACATATTATAACTACCATTGAACTGACCACGACGATGTTACTGACATATTATAACTACCATTGAACTAACCACGACGATGTTACTGACATATTATAACTATCATTGAACTGGCCACGACGATGTTACAGACATACTATAACTACCATTGAACTGGCCACGAAGATGTTACTGACATATTATAACTATCACTGAACTGACCACGACGATGTTACTGACATATTATAACTATCATTGAACTGACCACGACGATGTTACTGACATATTATAACTACCATTGAACTGACTACGACGATGTTACTGACATATTATAACTATCATTGAACTGGCTACGACGATGTTACAGACATATTATAACTACTACTGAACTGGCCACGAAGATGTTACTGACATATTATAACTATCACTGAACTGACCACGACGATGTTACTGACATATTATAACTATCATTGAACTGACCACGACGATGTTACTGACATATTATAACTATCATTGGACTGACCACGACGATGTTACTGACATATTATAACTATCATTGAACTGACCACGACGATGTTACAGACATATTATTACTATCATTGAACTGACCACGACGATGTTACTAACATATTATAACTATCATTGAACTGACCACGACGATGTTACTGCCATATTATAACTATCATTGAACTGACCACGAAGATGTTACTGACATATTATAACTATCATTGAACTGACCACGACGATGTTACTGACATATTATAACTATCATTGAACTGACCACGACGATGTTACTGACATATTATAACTATTATTGAACTGACCACGACGATGTTACTGACATATTATAACTAACATTGAACTGGCCACGAAGATGTTACTGACATATTATAACTATCACTGAACTAACCACGACGATGTTACCGACATATTATAACTATCATTGAACTGACCACGACAATGTTATTGACATATCATAACTATCATTGAACTGACCACGACGATGTTACTGACATATTATAACTATCATTGAACTGACCACGACGATGTTATTGACATATTATAACTATCATTGAACTGACCACGACGATGTTACTGACATATTGTAACTATCATTGAACTGACCACGACGATGTTACTGACATATTATAACTATCATTGAACTGACCACGACGATGTTACTGATATATTATAACTATCATTGAACTGACCACGACGATGTCACTGACATATTATAACTATCATTGAACTGACCACGACGATGTTACTGACATATTATAACTATCAATGAATTGACCACGACGATGTTACTGACATATTATAACTATCATTGAACTGACCACGACGATGTTACTGACATATTATAACTATCATTGAACTGACCACGACGATGTTACTGACATATTATAACTATCATTGAACTGAACACGACGATGTTACTGACATATTATAACTATCATTGAACTGACCACGACGATGTTACTGATATATTATAACTATCATTGAACTGACCACGACGATGTCACTGACATATTATAACTATCATTGAACTGACCACGACGATGTTACTGACATATTATAACTATCAATGAATTGACCACGACGATGTTACTGACATATTATAACTATCATTGAACTGACCACGACGATGTTACTGACATATTATAACTATCATTGAACTGACCACGACGATGTTACTGACATATTATAACTATCATTGAAATGACCACGACGATGTTACTGACATATTATAACTATCATTGAACTGACCATGACGATGTTACTGACATATTATAACTATCACTGAACTGACCACGACGATGTTACTGACATATTATAACTATCATTGAACTGACCACGACGATGTTACTGACATATTATAACTATCATTGAACTGACCACGACGATGTTACTGACATATTATAACTATCATTGAACTGACCACGACGATGTTACTGACATATTATAACTATCATTGAACTGACCACGACGATGTTACTGACATATTATAACTATCACTGAACTGACCACGACGATGTTACTGACATATTATAACTATCATTGAACTGACCACGACGATGTTACTGACATATTATAACTACCATTGAACTGACCACGACGATGTTACTGACATATTATAACTACCATTGAACTGACCAAGACGATGTTACTGACATATTATAACTACCATTGAACTGACCACGACAATGTTACTGACATATTATAACTATCATTGAACTGACCACGACGATGTTACTGACATATTATAACTATCATTGAACTGACCACGACGATGTTACTGACATATTATAACTACCATTGAACTGACCACGACGATGTTACTGACATATTATAACTACCATTGAACTGACCACGACGATGTTACTGACATATTATAACTATCATTGAACTGACCACGACGATGTTACTGACATATTATAACTACCATTGAACTGACCACGACGATGTTACTGACATATTATAACTACCATTGAACTGACCACGACGATGTTACTGACATATTATAACTATCATTGAACTGACCACGACGATGTTACTGACATATTATAACTACCATTGAACTGACCACGACGATGTTACTGACATATTATAACTACCATTGAACTGACCACGACGATGTTACTGACATATTATAACTACCATTGAACTGACCACGACGATGTTACTGACATATTATAACTATCATTGAACTGACCACGACGATGTTACTGACATATTATAACTACCATTGAACTGACCACGACGATGTTACTGACATATTATAACTATCATTGAACTGGCCACGACGATGTTACAGACATACTATAACTACCATTGAACTGGCCACGAAGATGTTACTGACATATTATAACTATCACTGAACTGACCACGACGATGTTACTGACATATTATAACTATCATTGAACTGACCACGACGATGTTACTGACATATTATAACTACCATTGAACTGACTACGACGATGTTACTGACATATTATAACTATCATTGAACTGGCCACGACGATGTTACAGATATATTATAACTACTACTGAACTGGCCACGAAGATGTTACTGACATATTATAACTATCACTGAACTGACCACGACGATGTTACTGACATATTATAACTATCATTGAACTGACCACGACGATGTTACTGACATATTATAACTATCATTGGACTGACCACGACGATGTTACTGACATATTATAACTATCATTGAACTGACCACGACGATGTTACTGACATATTATAACTATTATTGAACTGACCACGACGATGTCACTGACATATTATAACTATCATTGAACTGACCACGACGATGTTACTGACATATTATAACTACCATTGGACTGACCACGACGATGTTACTGACATATTATAACTATCATTGAACTGACCACGACGATGTTACTGACATATTATAACTATCATTGAACTGACCACGACGATGTTACTGACATATTATAACTATCATTGAACTGACCACGACGATGTTACTGACATATTATAACTATCATTGAACTGACCACGACGATGTTACTGACATATTATAACTATCATTGAACTGACCACGACGATGTTACTGACATATTATAACTATCATTGAACTGACCACGACGATGTTACTGACATATTATAACTATCATTGAACTGACCACGACGATGTTACTGACATATTATAACCATCATTGAAATGACCACGACGATGTTACTGACATATTATAACTATCATTGAACTGACCACGACGATGTCACTGACATATTATAACTATCATTGAACTGACCACGACGATGTTACTGACATATTATAACTATCAATGAATTGACCACGACGATGTTACTGACATATTATAACTATCATTGAACTGACCACGACGATGTTACTGACATATTATAACTATCATTGAACTGACCACGACGATGTTACTGACATATTATAACTATCATTGAACTGACCACGACGATGTTACTGACATATTATAACTATCATTGAACTGACCACGACGATGTTACTGACATATTATAACTATCACTGAACTGACCACGACGATGTTACTGACATATTATAACTATCATTGAACTGACCACGACGATGTTACTGACATATTAAACTATCATTGAACTGACCACGACGATGTTACTGACATATTATAACTATCATTGAACTGACCACGACGATGTTACTGACATATTATAACTACCATTGAACTGACCACGACGATGTTACTGACATATTATAACTACCATTGAACTGACCACGACGATGTTACTGACATATTATAACTACCATTGAACTGACCACGACGATGTTACTGACATATTATAACTATCATTGAACTGACCAAGACGATGTTACTGACATATTATAACTATCATTGAACTGACCACGACGATGTTACTGACATATTATAACTATCATTGAACTGGCCACGACGATGTTACTGACATATTATAACTACCATTGAACTGGCCACGAAGATGTTACTGACATATTATAACTATCACTGAACTGACCACGACGATGTTACTGACATATTATAACTATCATTGAACTGACCACGACGATGTTACTGACATATTATAACTATCATTGAACTGACCACGACGATGTTACTAACATATTATAACTATCATTGAACTGACCACGACGATGTTACTGCCATATTATAACTATCATTGAACTGACCACGAAGATGTTACTGACATATTATAACTATCATTGAACTGACCACGACGATGTTACTGACATATTATAACTATCATTGAACTGACCACGACGATGTTACTGACATATTATAACTATCATTGAACTGACCACGACGATGTTACTGACATATTATAACTATCATTGAACTGACCACGACGATGTTACTGACATATTATAACTACCATTGAACTGACCACGACGATGTTACTGACATATTATAACTATCATTGAACTGGCCACGACGATGTTACAGACATACTATAACTACCATTGAACTGGCCACGAAGATGTTACTGACATATTATAACTATCACTGAACTGACCACGACGATGTTACTGACATATTATAACTATCATTGAACTGACCACGACGATGTTACTGACATATTATAACTACCATTGAACTGACTACGACGATGTTACTGACATATTATAACTATCATTGAACTGGCCACGACGATGTTACAGATATATTATAACTACTACTGAACTGGCCACGAAGATGTTACTGACATATTATAACTATCACTGAACTGACCACGACGATGTTACTGACATATTATAACTATCATTGAACTGACCACGACGATGTTACTGACATATTATAACTATCATTGGACTGACCACGACGATGTTACTGACATATTATAACTATCATTGAACTGACCACGACGATGTTACTGACATATTATAACTATTATTGAACTGACCACGACGATGTCACTGACATATTATAACTATCATTGAACTGACCACGACGATGTTACTGACATATTATAACTACCATTGGACTGACCACGACGATGTTACTGACATATTATAACTATCATTGAACTGACCACGACGATGTTACTGACATATTATAACTATCATTGAACTGACCACGACGATGTTACTGACATATTATAACTATCATTGAACTGACCACGACGATGTTACTGACATATTATAACTATCATTGAACTGACCACGACGATGTTACTGACATATTATAACTATCATTGAACTGACCACGACGATGTTACTGACATATTATAACTATCATTGAACTGACCACGACGATGTTACTGACATATTATAACTATCATTGAACTGACCACGACGATGTTACTGACATATTATAACCATCATTGAAATGACCACGACGATGTTACTGACATATTATAACTATCATTGAACTGACCACGACGATGTCACTGACATATTATAACTATCATTGAACTGACCACGACGATGTTACTGACATATTATAACTATCAATGAATTGACCACGACGATGTTACTGACATATTATAACTATCACTGAACTGACCACGACGATGTTACTGACATATTATAACTATCATTGAACTGACCACGACGATGTTACTGACATATTATAACTATCATTGAACTGACCACGACGATGTTACTGACATATTATAACTATCATTGAACTGACCACGACGATGTTACTGACATATTATAACTATCACTGAACTGACCACGACGATGTTACTGACATATTAAAACTATCATTGAACTGACCACGACGATGTTACTGACATATTATAACTATCATTGAACTGACCACGACGATGTTACTGACATATTATAACTATCATTGAACTGACCACGACGATGTTACTGACATATTATAACTACCATTGAACTGACCACGACGATGTTACTGACATATTATAACTACCATTGAACTGACCACGACGATGTTACTGACATATTATAACTACCATTGAACTGACCACGACGATGTTACTGACATATTATAACTATCATTGAACTGACCAAGACGATGTTACTGACATATTATAACTACCATTGAACTGACCACGACGATGTTACTGACATATTATAACTATCATTGAACTGGCCACGACGATGTTACTGACATATTATAACTACCATTGAACTGGCCACGAAGATGTTACTGACATATTATAACTATCACTGAACTGACCACGACGATGTTACTGACATATTATAACTATCATTGAACTGACCACGACGATGTTACTAACATATTATAACTATCATTGAACTGACCACGACGATGTTACTGCCATATTATAACTATCATTGAACTGACCACGAAGATGTTACTGACATATTATAACTATCATTGAACTGACCACGACGATGTTACTAACATATTATAACTATCATTGAACTGACCACGACGATGTTACTGACATATTATAACTATCATTGAACTGACCGCGAAGATGTTACTGACATATTATAACTATCATTGAACTGACCACGACGATGTTACTGACATATTATAACTATCATTGAACTGACCACGACGATGTTACTGACATATTATAACTATCATTGAACTGACCACGACGATGTTACTGACATATTATAACTACCATTGAACTGGCCACGAAGATGTTACTGACATATTATAACTATCACTGAACTGACCACGACGATGTTACTGACATATTATAACTATCATTGAACTGACCACGACGATATTACTGACATATTATAACTATCATTGAACTGACCACGACGATGTTACTGACATATTAATACTATCATTGAACTGACCACGACGATGTTACTGACATATTATAACTACCATTGAACTGACCACGACGATGTTACTGACATATTATAACTATCATTGAACTGGCCACGACGATGTTACAGACATATTATAACTACCATTGAACTGGCCACGAAGATGTTACTGACATATTATAACTATCACTGAACTGACCACGACGATGTTACTGACATATTATAACTATCATTGAACTGACCACGACGATGTTACAGACATATTATTACTATCATTGAACTGACCACGACGATGTTACTAACATATTATAACTATCATTGAACTGACCACGACGATGTTACTGCCATATTATAACTATCATTGAACTGACCACGAAGATGTTACTGACATATTATAACTATCATTGAACTGACCACGACGATGTTATTGACATATTATAACTATCATTGAACTGACCACGACGATGTTACTGACATATTATAACTATCATTGAACTGACCACGACGATGTTACTGACATATTATAACTATCATTGAACTGACCACGACGATGTTACTGATATATTATAACTATCATTGAACTGATCACGACGATGTTACTGACATATTATAACTATCATTGAACTGACCACGACGATGTTACTGACATATTATAACTATCATTGAACTGACCACGACGATGTTACTGACATATTATAACTATCATTGTACTGACCACGACGATGTTACTGACATATTATAACTATCATTGAACTGACCACGACGATGTTACTGACATATTATAACTATCATTGAACTGACCACGACGATGTTACTGCCATATTATAACTATCATTGAACTGACCACGAAGATGTTACTGACATATTATAACTATCATTGAACTGACCACGACGATGTTACTGACATATTATAACTATCATTGAACTGACCACGACGATGTTACTGACATATTATAACTATCATTGAACTGACCACGACGATGCTACTGACATATTATAACTATCATTGAACTGACCACGACGATGTTACTGACAAATTATAACTATCATTGAAATGACCACGACGATGTCACTGACATATTATAACTATCATTGAACTGACCACGACGATGTTACTGACATATTATAACTATCATTGAACTGACCACGACGATGCTACTGACATATTATAACTATCATTGAACTGACCACGACGATGTTACTGACAAATTATAACTATCATTGAACTGACCACGACGATGTCACTGACATATTATAACTATCATTGAACTGACCACGACGATGTTACTGACATATTATAACTATCATTGAACTGACCACGACGATATTACAGACATATTATAACTATCATTGAACTGACCACGACGATGTTACTGACATATTATAACTACCATTGAACTGACCACGACGATGTTACGGACATATTATAACTATCATTGAACTGACCACGACGATGTCACTGACATATTATAACTATCATTGAACTGGCCACGAAGATGTTACTGACCTATTTTAACTATCATTGAACTGACCACGACGATGTTACTGACATATTATAACTATCATTGAACTGACCACGACGATATTACTGACATATTGTAACTATCATTGAACTGACCACGAAAATGTTACTGACATATTATAACTATCATTGAGCTGACCACGACGATGCTACTGACATATTATAACTATCATTGAACTGACCACGACGATGTTACTGACATATTATAACTATCATTGAACTGACCACGACGATGTTACTGACATATTATAACTATCATTGAACTGACCACGACGATGTTACTGACATATTATAACTATCATTGAACTGACCACGACGATGTTACTGACATATTATAACTATCATTGAACTGACCACGACGATGTCACTGACATATTATAACTACCATTGAACTGACCACGACGATGTTACTGACATATTATAACTATCATTGAACTGGCCACGACGATGTTACTGACATATTATAACTATCATTGAACAGACCACGACGATGTTACTGACATATTATAACTATCATTGAACTGACCACGACGATGTTACTGACATATTAAAACTATCATTGAACTGACCACGACGATGTTACTGACATATTATAACTATCATTGAACTGACCACGACGATGTTACTGACATATCATAACTATCATTGAACTGACCACGACGATGTTACTGACATATTATTACTATCATTGAACTGACCACGAAGATGTTACTGACATATTATAACTATCATTGAACTGACCACGACGATGTTACTGACATATTATAACTATCATTGAACTGACCACGACGATGTTACTGACATATTATAACTATCATTGAACTGACCACGACGATGTCACTGACATATTATAACTATCATTGAACTGACCACGACGATGTTACTGACAAATTATAACTATCATTGAACTGACCACGACGATGTCACTGACATATTATAACTATCATTGAACTGACCACGACGATGTTACTGACATATTATAACTATCATTGAACTGACCACGACGATGCTACTGACATATTATAACTATCATTGAACTGACCACGACGATGTTACTGACAAATTATAACTATCATTGAACTGACCACGACGATGTCACTGACATATTATAACTATCATTGAACTGACCACGACGATGTTACTGACATATTATAACTATCATTGAACTGACCACGACGATATTACTGACATATTATAACTATCATTGAACTGACCACGACGATGTTACTGACATATTATAACTACCATTGAACTGACCACGACGGTGTTACTGACATATAATAACTATCATTGAACTGACCACGACGATGTTACTGACATATTATAACTATCATTGAACTGACCACGACGATGTTACTGACATATTGTAACTATCATTGAACTGACCACGAAAATGTTACTGACATATTATAACTATCATTGAGCTGACCACGACGATGCTACTGACATATTATAACTATCATTGAACTGACCACGACGATGTTACTGACATATTATAACTATCATTGAACTGACCACGACGATGTTACTGACATATTATAACTATCATTGAACTGACCACGACGATGTTACTGACATATTATAACTATCATTGAACTGACCACGACGATGTTACTGACATATTATAACTATCATTGAACTGACCACGACGATGTCACTGACATATTATAACTACCATTGAACTGACCACGACGATGTTACTGACATATTATAACTATCATTGAACTAGCCACGACGATGTTACTGACATATTATAACTATCATTGAACAGACCACGACGATGTTACTGACATATTATAACTATCATTGAACTGACCACGACGATGTTACTGACATATTATAACTATCATTGAACTGACCACGACGATGTTACTGACATATTATAACTATCATTGAACTGACCACGACGATGTTACTGACATATTATAACTATCATTGAACTGACCACGACGATGTTACTGACATATTATAACTATCATTGAACTGACCACGACGATGTTACTGACATATTATAACTACCATTGAACTGACCACGACGATGTTACTGACATAGTATAGCTATCACTGAACTGACCACGACGATGTTACTGACATATTATAACTACCATTGAACTGACCACGACGGTGTTACTGACATATTATAACTATCATTGAACTGACCATGACGATGTTACTGACATATTATAGCTATCACTGAATTGACCACGACGATGTTACTGACATATTATAACTACCATTGAACTGACCACGACGATGTTACTGACATATTATAACTATCATTGAACTGACCACGACGATGTTACTGACATATTATAACTACCATTGAACTGACCATGACGATGTTACTGACATATTATAACTACCATTGAACTGACCACGACGATGTTACTGACATATTATAACTACCATTGTACTGACCACGACGATGTTACTGACATATTATAACTATCATTGAACTGACCACGACGATGTTACTGACATATTATAACTACCATTGAACTGACCATGACGATTTTACTGACATAACTACTATAATAACATACCTGTTTTTATAATCATAGTATTTTTTCTATATATGTAATGCCTTTCATATACATACACATATATTTTTGTTGATTGGAGAGAACAATTCAAGTATGGATACATATATATATATATATATATGACTTTCTGTATATGTATTTACAAATACAATATGTTTAGACTATTATTTGTTTATCCTAAATATTGAACTCTAATTATACATATCATATTGTAATGTGCGATGAACTCGCAACGATAGGATAGCAACAATAGAAGAATAGCAACGATAGGATAGCAACAATAGAAGAATAGCAACGATAGGATAGCAACAATAGAAGAATAGCAACGATAGGATAGCAACGATAGGATAGCAACAATAGAAGAATAGCAACAATAGAAGAATAACATAGACAGTTTGTCAGTGAATTGTGCTGGGTTTCCCCGGGTTCTCCGGTTTCCTCCGCCTGCAAAACTGACCGCCACGATATAACGGAAATATTGTTGAAAGTGGCGTTAAGCACCATAATCCTAACCCTTTGTTAAGCAGGTTTAGTTGTGGTACACATTAATACAGCCCAATAACTTAATAATCCACTTTAGATAACCCACGGTTACAAGTTGAAGTATATTTGTTTCGGAGTAATGTTATATAGATCGTTGTTTGTCCTTTTTATTTTGACAATTGTATTGACCGGTCCTTTCATTTACTGCTTTCAATTACCACTTTGATATCCTCAATCTTTTTCTTAAGAAAGGAGTGAAAATACGTAAAGGAAAATCAGAATTCGTAAATCGAAGTTGGACAGGCATTACAATGGCCGAAAAAAAGGACAAGCAGTGATCTGTGGTATTTCAAGTTCATTTCATGTCTTACAACTATGACATCAATGCAAGACTTTGGTCATAATACGTAATACACCAGAAATGCTTCATCTGTACATGCTCATTTATTTTATTAATAAATAGGATAAGGTTGGTCACAGACCAAAGTCTAATATTCTAACAGAAGTAGACACGATTTGACACCAATAGATAATAATAGTAAACGAAATAAAGTTCACAATAGTAAAACGAGTGGAGGTTTAACCCAAAAACCCTGCAACTTTTCTATATTTTAAATTATTTGGCTTTCCAATCGTTCAATTCTGAGCAAATCTTAAAATGGTTATTCTAGAAACGCGTCATACACACTAAATTTGATATCTATGTTTCCATAGCAACGGATGTGCTAAGCCAGAAATTAGAGCGGTCATGTATTTGTGATAGGGGTATCGATTTTACCATTCTATACGATATTGGAACTCTTCCGACAGTGTGGTACTTTTTGTTTTTCATTTTGTTATATTGATGAACAGCTTAAAAAAATATTTGAATTCTTTTACTTGAAAATAAACCTTATAGAAACTAAAGGGGCAATCAGGAATGGATAGTCCAGAGACATCGGCGACATTGGACACATAAGACATAGGACGGATACAAACAAAGCAAAAAACACAACACAGAAAAGATGACATGAGCCACGCGGACACCATACAAAACAGGGGGTGAAGTCAGTAGCTCACGAAGGGTAAGTAGTTACTGCTTCTTACACATCTAAGTCGTGTAAGACGCTGCTATATACAATAAAAACAGCAACCTAAATAAGACATGAGCCTTCCTAGAAACTACAGGGGATAAAGGTGATCCGAACACCGGTGTTATGCTTAAAACACAACACGGAACTAAGACCGTGAAAACACATAATAGTACAAAATGTTGGACATCACTATAAGTAGATAGACACCAACAGACGTCACAACACGGAACTAAGACCGTGAAAACACATAATAGTACAGAATGTTGGACACCACTATAAGTAGATAGACACCAACAGACGTCACAACACGGAACTAAGACCGTGAAAACACATAATAGTACAAAATGTTGGACACCACTATAAGTAGATAGACACCAACAGACGTCACAACACGGAACTAAGACCGTGAAAACACATAATAGTACAGAATGTTGGACACCACTATAAGTAGATAGACACCAACAGACGTCACAACACGAAACTAAGACCGTGAAAACACATAATAGTACAGAATGTTGGACACCACTATAAGTAGATAGACACCAACAGACGTCACAACACGGAACTAAGACCGTGAAAACACATAATAGTACAGAATGTTGGACACCACTATAAGCAGAGACACAAACAACACAATATGACATGAAGTATTTTAATGGAGAAAACAGCTTCCCTTTGAAACACAGAAAGTTAGAATGAGAATTATGATAGATCAATAACTAAAGTATTGTTTTTTCTTGATTTCTCACAAATCACATACAAGTACATTAGGCAAGTTCAGGCGCGAATTACTATTTCTGTTTATAATCTAGCGACCTCACAGCGAGTGTCGTTAAATGCACAAGGCATTATATTCTTTCCGCAGCCCCTTTCACGGTTTTTGTGTGAACGTTTATTCTTTTGATATTGTTGCTATACTCCTAAAGGAACCCCCGTGACGCCCTGACCACCCGTCACCATTTTACAATAATTAGAAAGCAAAAAATCTAAAACTTGATTAAACCATTGTAGATACTGAATGACCTTTTGAGTATTTGAGTGAGCATGTTTTATTGTTATGTTATCAAATTGCACTTGTCTGCTAGGACTACATTTGATTGGGAACATAAATAGAATTGAAAAAAATCAATCCAAATGGTATGATTATGGCGTTAATCTAAGCGTATGTTAATGATGTGCATTTGATTTCAGTAATCCGAATAATTTACGACTCGACATACGATACAATATAATGAAATTGAAACAGCACTAAAATAGAACACAGTTGGTTTTCCAGGGGTACAAGCCATATCATCCACACCAAAGGGGCATCCACAAATTGTAAAGGATCAGCAAAATACGAAACTAGCATTTTGGACGGGAGGTTAATGAATTTCTCGTGTATGGAAAATGTCACGCCCCTTTCACGTTTAAGAAAACTTGGAGTAGTTCTTAACGAACAACAACTCGCTAAGAATGGTCGTTGGTGTAAAAATATCCTTCAATAGGTCAATCACACTGTCATCTGTTATTTACGTGATAAGTACTTTGTAAGCTTGTTATCTCTCTAAATGTTGCTGATATACTGCTCCATAGACGTTAGTCAACGAATGGTCAATCAACCAATATAACCAAAAACTTAAAAATTATCTGGAATTTACTCAAAGAAGTCATTCACATTTATCAAACATAGATGGTCAAACATGAACGATCATTTCGTGCCGTTTTATCCTCGCTTATCTACATATTGTCAGTAGAATATTAATGGAATAATCTACTTGTTGGTAAATGAACAGGGGTTCTAACTATTCAAGAACCGTACGTAAAGTCTGTAACAGACAAATAATATCATCTTTAATTAAAATATAAACGTATAAAATAACTATCATAACAGGATCGTTGTGATTTTCAATGTGGTATTAACGTTGTTTCTACCTCACAACTTTACAACTTTAACATGTTGTTTAACCCTTTTATTATAATGGTACCGACTGTCCAAAATTGAGATGGTCAGTGACAGTTTAACAGGTCAAGCTTTATAAGAGCCCTGTCCCAAACAGACTTGATCAATTCAGGAAAATGAAGGCTTTAATAATTCTATGTCTTGCCAGTGTAGTGTTTGGTAAGTATAACAATCAGACAAAATATATTGCCATGAGAACTATCATGATCTTATTTGTTTTTTATGCAAATCAATAAATGACTTTTATTTGGCTTTCATAAATTATACATCTTTAAATGTATCTAGCAATATGGTGAACATATCTGATACAATCAAACGTTTTAATTACTTTATAAATGAATTAGTGTTTAGTAAACATACATTATAACTGAAATATGAATAATATCTACCAATTATCATAAATATCGTAACATAGAGATTCGTCATAATTGTGTGGTATTCGGATACAACTTCAAAATATATTCAACACAACCTACAAGATGGAGCATAAGTACATGTCTCACGGAGTAAATATACGTTAGAGAATGTCGAAGGGTTAATCTAGAATAGATAATCCAGAAACACTGGCAATTACATCTGTGGGCAAGACGAATTACACATCGTTTGTATGCTGAAATCGTAGCGGACATCATAACACGGAACTAAGTACGTAAAGACATATAATAGCCCAAATTGTTGGACACATTATACGATAACAAACAGAAGTAACATAAATAAGACAAAGCCATCCTACAAACAACTGAAGGTAAACAAAAAACGAACATCGTTTTAGGCGAAAATCGTAAAGGACATCACAACTCGGATCGAAGAACGTATTAGGACAAAATGAGCAGTACGAACCCCACTACTTAATTCATAAAATGTTATTAGGTTTTTTTCGAAATTGTTTTAGAATGACTCTAGCAATGTACCTAAAAAGCACAAGAGGGAATCCAATGCTTCGATCGTATATTAGTTTGATTTCATCTATCTAACACAAGTATGGTGTGTGTATTCCTCTTCATCTATCTAACATCTATCTAACACAAGTATGGTGTGTGTATTCCGCTTCATCTATCTAACATCTATCTAACACAAGTATGGTGTGTGTATTCCGCTTCTATTCGTTGGCTGGCATACTCGATGCAACCGTGTATGAGAAAGTATGTCAGCGACTACTGGAGCTCGGGGAAGCGGATACACCAGTTTTCGTAACAAATAAAACTGACCGCCACAGTTCAGTGATCTTTCTGTTCTTGATTGTCGGTGGTAGGGATACACACCTTTCCCCCACCATTAAAACTGATAGCCACAATTCAATGACTTCTGAAAGGTCGGTGATACAGATACATCATTTCCGCAACAAATGAAGCTCACCGTCATATACGATTGTTTCCCAAGATACATGCATGATAAAAGCAAATGAAATTCACGGTCGATAAATATATTTGTTTCCTCCTTGAAAATCTATAAGATGAGAGGGAAATAATAAATATAAAATTCTAAACCAGATTCAATAAATAAACGTAATAGTTAATATCTTAATGTATTTTCTCAAATAAGGTAAACCCAGCACAAGAAACACAGGGTGTGGAAACCCAGCTAACACACCGAAGTCTAGATCTATATCTTCATACATTGTCGGTGGTGAGGAGGCTGTACCTCACAGTTGGCCATGGCAGGTAAGTTCCTCAGTAAAAAAAACCACGTAGATATCAACTTTAGTGCACACGACACGTTTCTGGAATAATCTGCATCAGGTACGCTCAAAATCGAAAGATTGGACAGACAAATATTTTAGTTTTTTGAGCAATAAAACCAAAGGGCATAAACAGGTTATCCAAAATCGACTAAGGTAACATATTCAAAGTTTGCAAACACACAATAGATTAAAATAAAAAATAACTCGACGTTAAGTAACAATCAATCAATAAATAAACATTAGAGAAAACCGAAAGGACAATCACGAATGAACAATCCAGAGACACTGGCAACATTGGACACAAACGACACATGACGAAGACAAACAAAATGATAAACACAAAGCTAAAAAGATGAACAACACGGATCTGACTGAGAAGCCGGGGTGATGGATGTCACTGACAAGCCGGGGTGATGGATGTCACTGACATGCCGGGGTGATGGATGTCACTGACAAGCCGGTTTGATAGATCTCACTGACAAGCCGGGGTGATGGATGTCACTGACAAGCCGGGGTGATGGATGTTACTGACACGCCGGGGTGATGAATGTCACTGACAAGCCGGGGTGATGGATGTCACTGACATGCCGGGGTGATGGATGTCACTGACAAGCCGGGGTGATAGATCTCACTGACAAGCCATGGTGATGGATGTCACTGACAAGCCGGGGTGATGGATGTCACTGACAAGCCGGGGTGATGGATGTCACTGACATGCCGGGGTGATGGATGTCACTGACAAGCCGGGGTGATGGATGTCACTGACAAGCCGGGGTGATGGATGTCACTGACAAGCCGGGGTGATGGATGTCACTGACAAGCTGGGGTGATAGATCTCACTGACAAGCAGTGGTGATGGATGTCACTGACAAGCCGGGGTGATAGATCTCACTGACAAGCCGTGGTGATGGATGTCACTGACAAGCCGGGCTGATGGATGTCACTGACAAGCCGGTGTGATGGATGTTACTGACAAGCCAGGGTGATGGATGTCACTGACAAGCCGGGGTGATGAATGTCACTGACAAGCCGGGGTGATGGATGTCACTGACAAGCCGGGGTGATGGATGTCACTGACAAGCTGGGGTGATAGATCTCACTGACAATCCGGGGTGATGGATGTCACTGACAAGCCGGGGTGATAGATCTCACTGACAAGCCGTGGTGATGGATGTCACTGACAAGCCGGGGTGATGGATGTCACTGACAAGCTGGGGTGATGAACGTTACTGACAAGCCGGGGTGATGAATGTCACTGACAAGCCGGGGTGATGGATGTCACTGACAAGCGGGGTGATGGATGTCACTGACAAGCCGGGGTGATGGATGTCACTGACAAGCCGGGGTGATGGATCTCACTGACAAGCCGGGTGATGGATCTCACTGACAAGCCGGGTGATGGATCTCACTGACAAGCCGGGGTGATGGATGTCACTGACAAGCCGGGGTGTTGGATGTCACTGACAAGCCGTGGTGATGGATGTCACTGACAAGCCGGGGTGATGGATCTCACTGACAAGCCGGGGTGATGGATGTCACTGACAAGCCGGGGTGAAGGATCTCACTGACAAACCGGCGTGATGGATGTCACTGACAAGCCGGTGTGATGGATCTCACTGACAAGCCAGGGTGATGGATGTCACTGACAAGCCGGGGTGATGGATGTCACTGACAAGCCGGGGTGATGGATGTCACTGACAAGCCGGGGTGATGAATGTCACTGACAAGCCGGGGTGATGGATCTCACTGACAAGCCGGCGTGATATAGTAGCATGCGAAGGGTAAGTAGTTCCTGATTTTGACAATACACCCGTCATATTACTCTTACAGTAAGCTGGTTGTGGGTAATGGCACAAATTAAAATCGTTTACAAAGATTGTTCGCATATTGTTAGTGTTGGAAATGCGTTACAGTTTTCCGGTTGTTGACTGATTTTGTCTGTTTATATACTTATGAGTTTTGACTTTCCCTTTGTAAGATTGTTCGGAGTTCGATAATTTTGTTATTACCCTTAGATAATGAACGTTATTGTATGTTATAGGTACTGATGAGGTACAGAACGAGTACTCTGACATGTGGCGGATCTTTAGTAAGAAATAATGACGGTGATCTGGTTGTTATTACTGCTGCCCACTGTGTTGATGGGTAGGTTTTCTTTATCTCTCCTATATTTATATATTTTTTGTATTTATTGCGATTCTTCTAATGTAATATAGTGTCTGTCTCTAAATGGCAGATATTCAGTGATAGCTATGCACACATGATTAGCAACAATATGATTTGGTCTATGGTGTTTAACGCCACTTTCAACAAATATTTCAGTTATATCGTGGCGGTGCAAAAATATGGTATAATGTCTTTAAGGTATATAATTCATGTACATACAATTAACGAACCGTATTGTGACGAACAATCGTAAAATAATGTTTTACGTATCTACAGCATTAAAGTAATACTCAATATTTACTCACATATATCGATTTGATTATTTGCATGTTAAATGTAACAATTATAAGATTTATTTCATTTGATTTTTGGTGTTTAACGCCACTTTCAGCAATATTTCAGCTATATCATGGCGACCAGATTTAGTGGTGGAAGAAGCCGGAGTACCCGGAGAGACCATGGGCAAGCAACTGGTAAACTTTATCACTTGCGGCTGCTAATCGAGTGCACCCTTTCTGTACGGGTAAGAATCCACGCCGTATTGGTGATAAGCTTGTATGAGTTGTTAGGTAATCAAACTACCTAACTCATTGAGCCATCGGGCCCACAATTAGAATATTATCTCTTAACTCGGATGTAATACATATCAATACCAAACTATTTTTACTATTCGATGACAATTAGATATATTTTATTTTATGTTATGAAGATTTCTTTTTTCTATTATTATTTTACACATTTTTATTTTATAATTAAACGTAACAATATCAATATCCCTTCTTTTCAATGTGTAACTTTATATATACTAGAACAGAAAACAGACCACAGGACTGGACAATTGACGTTGGTGTACACGCAAGGTCTGCCAATGAAGCTAACCAGAAATCATATGCCGTCAGTCAGATAATTTCCCACAGTAATTACAACTCTAGAAACTTTAATAATGACATAGCTATAATGAAACTATCTGGAACTGTAGAGGAAAGTAGTGATGTTAGTCCTGTCTGTGTAACATCAATACCAACCAGCGACTTCAATGGTCAAAACTGTGTCGTAACAGGATGGGGTACAACAACACAAAGTACGAAAAGTAAAACATATTGAAACTTTTAATTCTCGATGAATTAACGATATAAGATAGATAATAATATGTTAATATTTAATTAGTAACACGATCTTATTATCTATCAGTGGCCCCACAAATAACAATGTAGGAAACAGAATATATCTGATAGTCGTCGATGAATATGATATTAATAATGATAAATGTCACTACCGTAATAGATTTTGACTCTACAGTTTAATCTCTTAGGATAGGTTTCCTCCCAAAAGACAACGGCATCGGTGGCGTAATGGTTAGCGTGCTCGCCTCGAGTGCTGTAGATTGTGGGTTCGAGCCTCGGTCGGGTCAAACCAAAGACTATACAATTAGTATGTGTTGCTTCTCCGCTAAGCACGCAACATTAAGGAGAAAGAGCAAAGTCTGCTTGGTTCGGAATGAGAATAATGTGTCCGAGTGGAGCGACATGTCTACCCGCGGACTGTTGTTTCAGTGAGCTAGCACTATAAAATTCCAACTCAGCTCGTTGGTCTAAAACAAAGCGGACCTCATTATCATCATCTCATTGAAAATTAACTTGTTCTCGCCATGATATAACTGAAAAATTCCTGAACTGGCGTTAAACAACAATCACTCACTCACTTCCCCCAAAAGACTTTTAAAGTATAAGGTTTTCCAATCTGTTTTACTTTGAACCTGATGAAGGTTATTCCTGAAGCATGTCTTGGTACATTTAATTAGATATCCATATTTAAATGCTTCATCTAGACATTTGGTACATTTGTACTGGATGTATATTATGTTACTCGTTCTACATATCTGTGTAAGTTCCATTGAATATATTATGATGATTACTTTCTTGGTACACGTATAATATATACCAGGGGTTGTTGAACTTATGATTAAGCTAATCATATGATTAGCTCATATTACATTTTTAATTCGTAATCACATACTTAGCTAATGCAATGATTAAATTCTGTTGGTGAACTGTTTTTAATCAATGTATTAACTAATCATATTTAATCATGACATTAGCTAATTATGTGATTAGGAATTAAAAATGTAATTAGAGCTAATCAAATGATTAGCTTAATCATAAGTTCAACAACGGACCCCAGGGGTCTGACGAATTAACTTATTTAAACAAACGAACCCAAACGATGAGCTTGTCTAAATATGTTCATGAGTAAGGCATGTTATATATATAATTTGTAACATAAATAAAATTATTGACAGTTTTAGCTATGGTACATCATTCAGACCAGCTTTTGTACCATGGTATAAACCCCGCCCATTTGCATTCAGCAAAATGCTAATGGCTGGTCAATTAAGTATGGTACAATATCAATTCCATAAAATAGACGATGGCTTTCTAATATGTATAATTCATAAAAACATAAAAGGAAATAAGCTCATTTCTGTTACAAGTTATAGTGCGGATCCATAGCAGTGACAAATGTGTTCAAACGAAACAACGACGTAACACTTAATGAAGAGTAATGTACAATTTACTATTACTTTGCCAGCACAACTCAACTTACTAATATACAATGTGTAACAGTGCTAGTTAAAGTTTTAGACATATTGACTAATGGCTCGAGACGTGATATTAAGACGTTACTTCATTCTTTGAAAATGTCATTGAAGCTAGTAAGTTGCCTTTCAAATATCCACAAGAACACTTCAGGGTTTTGGTGGGGTTCGTGCTACTCAATCTTAGTTTTCGGTATAGTGTTTTGTAGATCATTGTTTATCCTTTTACCATTTTGTCTACGGCCATTGTATTATCTGTCCTTAGATTTATAGTTTCTGATTACCTCTTTGGTATCGTCAAATCTTTCTTTTAACCGTTGCTGTTTACATAATGTTTATATTTAATATGTGCAGGTGGTTCCACATCTGACAGACTTCAACAAGTATACAAGCCTGTTTTGTCTGATTCCCAGTGCACTGGATACTTAGGCAACAGTTATAATATCAGAACTATGTTGTGTGCTGGGCTTGATCAAGGTGGAAAAGACGCTTGTCAGGTGATATGATCAAATTATTCTACTATGCGTTTTATTTCCAATAAGTGGAATTATATTAAAATAAGTTAATTTATTCAAATTATTATATTTTGAAACATGATTTATTTCAATAATGCATTTCCTGTTTTGTCGATATTGTAAAGGAATAAATAAAATACAAAAACAAAACGTATTAAAGATTTTAAATATTAAGATTTTGAAATTTAACATATAAAAAAAACCCAGGAGAATAGTATACAATTGTAAACGAGGGTCATTTTGGTAAGCCATACAATACCCTGTTAGCTGAAGAAGATGGGTTTATTACAAGATAAAATATAGATATAATGTGAGTAGTCAACAGATATAAAACTACTGACCAGCAAATATTGTATTGCAAACAATTTCTAATAAAGCTAAAAAAAAAAATAGATTTTAAAGAATTTAATGGAATATATAGGTAAAAAAAGTACTAATAAAAATTATAGGAACACATACAATTATTTAAGCAAAAGTAGATCGTTGTTTGTCCTTTTGTACTTTTCCCTTTGTTGTCTGTTCTTCTTCGATATACGGATTCTGATTACCCCTTTGGCATCTCCAAACTCTTCTTAATAATGTTTTATGTTAATGAATTTTAAAAGAAATGTCGACAAGAAGATATTGGGATGTTAATTGTAATGTATGGTATATAAATGTAGCTTCTGTTTATACCATAGGGAGATTCGGGTGGCCCATATGTCTGCATGAATGCTAATGGCCAGTGGGATCTTATAGGTAAGATATAATTTATTCATCATTACAATAGACAGACTATACTAGTATTTCTCGACGTCACATACAACTATCAATATATTTACCACTTTTCTGGTTTATGAGATTATGTACGACAAGTACTAAATACTCAATAATAAAGAACTCCGTAATGATCAACATTGTGTCTGCATGTAACAATAGTATCTACGTAATGATCAACATTGTGTCTGCATGTAACGATAGTATCTACGTAATGATCAACATTGTGTCTGCATGTAACAATAGTATCTACGTAATGATCAACATTGTGTCTGCATGTAACAATAGTATCTACGTAATGATCAACATTGTGTCTGCATGTAACAATAGTATCTACGTAATGATCAACATTGTGTCTGCATGTAACGATAGTATCTACGTAATGATCAACATTGTGTCTGCATGTAACAATAGTATCTATGTAATGATCAACATTGTGTCTGCATGTAACAATAGTATCTACGTAATGATCAACATTGTGTCTGCATGTAACAATAGTATCTACGTAATGATCAACATTGTGTCTGCATGTAACAATAGTATCTACGTAATGATCAACATTGTGTCTGCATGTAACGATAGTATCTATGTAATGATCAACATTGTGTCTGCATGTAACAATAGTATCTACGTAATGATCAACATTGTGTCTGCATGTAACGATAGTATCTATGTAATGATCAACATTGTGTCTGCATGTAACAATAGTATCTACGCAATGATCAACATTGTGTCTGCATGTAACAATAGTATCTATGTAATGATCAACATTGTGTCTGCATGTAACAATAGTATCTACGTAATGATCAACATTGTGTCTGCATGTAACGATAGTATCTACGTAATGATCAACATTGTGTCTGCATGTAACAATAGTATCTATGTAATGATCAACATTGTGTCTGCATGTAACAATAGTATCTATGTAATGATCAACATTGTGTCTGCATGTAACGATAGTATCTACGTAATGATCAACATTGTGTCTGCATGTAACGATAGTATCTATGTAATGATCAACATTGTGTCTGCATGTAACAATAGTATCTATGTAATGATCAACATTGTGTCTGCATGTAACAATAGTATCTACGTAATGATCAACATTGTGTCTGCATGTAACAATAGTATCTATGTAATGATCAACATTGTGTCTGCATGTAACAATAGTATCTACGTAATGATCAACATTGTGTCTGCATGTAACAATAGTATCTACGTAATGATCAACATTGTGTCTGCATGTAACAATAGTATCTATGTAATGATCAACATTGTGTCTGCATGTAACAATAGTATCTACGTAATGATCAACATTGTGTCTGCATGTAACGATAGTATCTACGTAATGATCAACATTGTGTCTGCATGTAACAATAGTATCTATGTAATGATCAACATTGTGTCTGCATGTAACAATAGTATCTATGTAATGATCAACATTGTGTCTGCATGTAACAATAGTATCTATGTAATGATCAACATTGTGTCTGCATGTAACAATAGTATCTACGTAATGATCAACATTGTGTCTGCATGTAACGATAGTATCTACGTAATGATCAACATTGTGTCTGCATGTAACGATAGTATCTATGTAATGATCAACATTGTGTCTGCATGTAACAATAGTATCTATGTAATGATCAACATTGTGTCTGCATGTAACAATAGTATCTACGTAATGATCAACATTGTGTCTGCATGTAACGATAGTATCTATGTAATGATCAACATTGTGTCTGCATGTAACAATAGTATCTATGTAATGATCAACATTGTGTCTGCATGTAACAATAGTATCTACGCAATGATCAACATTGTGTCTGCATGTAACGATAGTATCTATGTAATGATCAACATTGTGTCTGCATGTAGCAATAGTATCTATGTAATGATCAACATTGTGTCTGCATGTAACGATAGTATCTACGTAATGATCAACATTGTGTCTGCATGTAACGATAGTATCTACGTAATGATCAACATTGTGTCTGCATGTAACAATAGTATCTATGTAATGATCAACATTGTGTCTGCATGTAACGATAGTATCTACGTAATGATCAACATTGTGTCTGCATGTAACGATAGTATCTACGTAATGATCAACATTGTGTCTGCATGTAACAATAGTATCTACGTAATGATCAACATTGTGTCTGCATGTAACGATAGTATCTACGTAATGATCAACATTGTGTCTGCATGTAACAATAGTATCTACGTAATGATCAACATTGTGTCTGCATGTAACAATAGTATCTACGTAATGATCAACATTGTGTCTGCATGTAACGATAGTATCTACGTAATGATCAACATTGTGTCTGCATGTAACAATAGTATCTACGTAATGGTCAACATTGTGTCTGCATGTAACGATAGTATCTACGTAATGATCAACATTGTGTCTGCATGTAACGATAGTATCTACGTAATGATCAACATTGTGTCTGCATGTAACAATAGTATCTACGTAATGATCAACATTGTGTCTGCATGTAACAATAGTATCTACGTAATGATCAACATTGTGTCTGCATGTAACGATAGTATCTACGTAATGATCAACATTGTGTCTGCATGTAACGATAGTATCTACGCAATGATCAACATTGTGTCTGCATGTAACAATAGTATCTATGTAATGATCAACATTGTGTCTGCATGTAACGATAGTATCTACGTAATGATCAACATTGTGTCTGCATGTAACGATAGTATCTACGTAATGATCAACATTGTGTCTGCATGTAACGATAGTATCTACGTAATGATCAACATTGTGTCTGCATGTAACGATAGTATCTACGCAATGATCAACATTGTGTCTGCATGTAACAATAGTATCTATGTAATGATCAACATTGTGTCTGCATGTAACGATAGTATCTACGTAATGATCAACATTGTGTCTGCATGTAACGATAGTATCTATGTAATGATCAACATTGTGTCTGCATGTAACAATAGTATCTACGTAATGATCAACATTGTGTCTGCATGTAACGATAGTATCTACGTAATGATCAACATTGTGTCTGCATGTAACAATAGTATCTACGTAATGATCAACATTGTGTCTGCATGTAACGATAGTATCTACGTAATGATCAACATTGTGTCTGCATGTAACGATAGTATCTATGTAATGATCAACATTGTGTCTGCATGTAACAATAGTATCTACGTAATGATCAACATTGTGTCTGCATGTAACGATAGTATCTACGTAATGATCAACATTGTGTCTGCATGTAACGATAGTATCTATGTAATGATCAACATTGTGTCTGCATGTAACGATAGTATCTATGTAATGATCAACATTGTGTCTGCATGTAACGATAGTATCTACGTAATGATCAACATTGTGTCTGCATGTAACGATAGTATCTATGTAATGATCAACATTGTGTCTGCATGTAACAATAGTATCTATGTAATGATCAACATTGTGTCTGCATGTAACAATAGTATCTACGTAATGATCAACATTGTGTCTGCATGTAACAATAGTATCTACGTAATGATCAACATTGTGTCTGCATGTAACAATAATATCTATGTAATGATCAACATTGTGTCTGCATGTAACAATAGTATCTACGTAATGATCAACATTGTGTCTGCATGTAACAATAGTATCTACGTAATGATCAACATTGTGTCTGCATGTAACAATAGTATCTATGTAATGATCAACATTGTGTCTGCATGTAACAATAGTATCTATGTAATGATCAACATTGTGTCTGCATGTAACAATAGTATCTACGTAATGATCAACATTGTGTCTGCATGTAACAATAGTATCTACGTAATGATCAACATTGTGTCTGCATGTAACAATAGTATCTATGTAATGATCAACATTGTGTCTGCATGTAACGATAGTATCTACGTAATGATCAACATTGTGTCTGCATGTAACGATAGTATCTATGTAATGATCAACATTGTGTCTGCATGTAACAATAGTATCTATGTAATGATCAACATTGTGTCTGCATGTAACAATAGTATCTATGTAATGATCAACATTGTGTCTGCATGTAACAATAGTATCTACGTAATGATCAACATTGTGTCTGCATGTAACGATAGTATCTACGTAATGATCAACATTGTGTCTGCATGTAACAATAGTATCTATGTAATGATCAACATTGTGTCTGCATGTAACAATAGTATCTACGTAATGATCAACATTGTGTCTGCATGTAACAATAGTATCTACGTAATGATCAACATTGTGTCTGCATGTAACGATAGTATCTACGTAATGATCAACATTGTGTCTGCATGTAACGATAGTATCTACGCAATGATCAACATTGTGTCTGCATGTAACAATAGTATCTATGTAATGATCAACATTGTGTCTGCATGTAACGATAGTATCTACGTAATGATCAACATTGTGTCTGCATGTAACGATAGTATCTACGTAATGATCAACATTGTGTCTGCATGTAACGATAGTATCTACGTAATGATCAACATTGTGTCTGCATGTAACGATAGTATCTACGCAATGATCAACATTGTGTCTGCATGTAACAATAGTATCTATGTAATGATCAACATTGTGTCTGCATGTAACGATAGTATCTACGTAATGATCAACATTGTGTCTGCATGTAACGATAGTATCTATGTAATGATCAACATTGTGTCTGCATGTAACAATAGTATCTATGTAATGATCAACATTGTGTCTGCATGTAACAATAGTATCTACGTAATGATCAACATTGTGTCTGCATGTAACAATAGTATCTACGTAATGATCAACATTGTGTCTGCATGTAACAATAGTATCTATGTAATGATCAACATTGTGTCTGCATGTAACAATAGTATCTATGTAATGATCAACATTGTGTCTGCATGTAACAATAGTATCTACGTAATGATCAACATTGTGTCTGCATGTAACAATAGTATCTATGTAATGATCAACATTGTGTCTGCATGTAACGATAGTATCTACGTAATGATCAACATTGTGTCTGCATGTAACGATAGTATCTATGTAATGATCAACATTGTGTCTGCATGTAACAATAGTATCTACGTAATGATCAACATTGTGTCTGCATGTAACAATAGTATCTATGTAATGATCAACATTGTGTCTGCATGTAACAATAGTATCTACGTAATGATCAACATTGTGTCTGCATGTAACAATAGTATCTATGTAATGATCAACATTGTGTCTGCATGTAACGATAGTATCTACGTAATGATCAACATTGTGTCTGCATGTAACGATAGTATCTATGTAATGATCAACATTGTGTCTGCATGTAACAATAGTATCTACGTAATGATCAACATTGTGTCTGCATGTAACAATAGTATCTATGTAATGATCAACATTGTGTCTGCATGTAACAATAGTATCTACGTAATGATCAACATTGTGTCTGCATGTAACAATAGTATCTATGTAATGATCAACATTGTGTCTGCATGTAACGATAGTATCTACGTAATGATCAACATTGTGTCTGCATGTAACGATAGTATCTATGTAATGATCAACATTGTGTCTGCATGTAACAATAGTATCTACGTAATGATCAACATTGTGTCTGCATGTAACAATAGTATCTATGTAATGATCAACATTGTGTCTGCATGTAACAATAGTATCTATGTAATGATCAACATTGTGTCTGCATGTAACAATAGTATCTATGTAATGATCAACATTGTGTCTGCATGTAACAATAGTATCTATGTAATGATCAACATTGTGTCTGCATGTAACGATAGTATCTACGTAATGATCAACATTGTGTCTGCATGTAACGATAGTATCTATGTAATGATCAACATTGTGTCTGCATGTAACAATAGTATCTACGTAATGATCAACATTGTGTCTGCATGTAACGATAGTATCTATGTAATGATCAACATTGTGTCTGCATGTAACAATAGTATCTATGTAATGATCAACATTGTGTCTGCATGTAACAATAGTATCTACGTAATGATCAACATTGTGTCTGCATGTAACAATAGTATCTACGTAATGATCAACATTGTGTCTGCATGTAACAATAGTATCTATGTAATGATCAACATTGTGTCTGCATGTAACAATAGTATCTACGTAATGATCAACATTGTGTCTGCATGTAACGATAGTATCTACGTAATGATCAACATTGTGTCTGCATGTAACGATATTATCTACGTAATGATCAACATTGTGTCTGCATGTAACAATAGTATCTATGTAATGATCAACATTGTGTCTGCATGTAACAATAGTATCTATGTAATGATCAACATTGTGTCTGCATGTAACGATAGTATCTACGTAATGATCAACATTGTGTCTGCATGTAACGATAGTATCTACGTAATGATCAACATTGTGTCTGCATGTAACAATAGTATCTATGTAATGATCAACATTGTGTCTGCATGTAACGATAGTATCTACGTAATGATCAACATTGTGTCTGCATGTAACGATAGTATCTATGTAATGATCAACATTGTGTCTGCATGTAACAATAGTATCTATGTAATGATCAACATTGTGTCTGCATGTAACAATAGTATCTACGTAATGATCAACATTGTGTCTGCATGTAACGATAGTATCTACGTAATGATCAACATTGTGTCTGCATGTAACAATAGTATCTATGTAATGATCAACATTGTGTCTGCATGTAACAATAGTATCTATGTAATGATCAACATTGTGTCTGCATGTAACAATAGTATCTACGTAATGATCAACATTGTGTCTGCATGTAACAATAGTATCTATGTAATGATCAACATTGTGTCTGCATGTAACGATAGTATCTACGTAATGATCAACATTGTGTCTGCATGTAACAATAGTATCTACGTAATGATCAACATTGTGTCTGCATGTAACAATAGTATCTATGTAATGATCAACATTGTGTCTGCATGTAACGATAGTATCTATGTAATGATCAACATTGTGTCTGCATGTAACAATAGTATCTATGTAATGATCAACATTGTGTCTGCATGTAACGATAGTATCTACGTAATGATCAACATTGTGTCTGCATGTAACAATAGTATCTATGTAATGATCAACATTGTGTCTGCATGTAACAATAGTATCTACGTAATGATCAACATTGTGTCTGCATGTAACAATAGTATCTACGTAATGATCAACATTGTGTCTGCATGTAACGATAGTATCTACGTAATGATCAACATTGTGTCTGCATGTAACGATAGTATCTATGTAACACATTTAATCGACGATTATCCTTCCTGGTTCATGATTTGTTTTTTGTATATACATGTAATTATGTAATTGTAAATCATCATGATAGTTTAAAGCTTTGAATTTAAATATTCCCTTCAGTTTAAGCAAAACGGGACGTTATATTTTTCAATGTCTAATGTCAAACCATGGTACAGCCAAACATATTTTTGAAAACGGTATGATACCCAAAAACTCATTCAATAAACGGCCTACCAGTGTGGCATATATACTTTGGGCCAATTGAGCAGACTGTATGTCCTAATACGACTGGAGGAGACCCACACAAATATGTGTCAAGAGAGGGTATTACTTTTTCTCATTGATTCCATTCGGTGATAAGGTCTGAAGTTTTTTTTAATCCAGAACCTCTCCGTTTCCTGTCTATTTTTTATGGGGTTATGGTAAATTACGGAGACCTTCAGTTTGCCGAAAGAATCATGGTGACCCGTAAAGCTATGACGTCTGGTGAACTAGAATATATATATTCTATTTTGCCATCATATGAAACATGTATACTCAATCGTAACTATCCCTCAATTTTACATCTTCTTGCTAACCGATAGACCAAATTACCGTCTTATTATTTTGAAGCCATTATGTTGTTTAGTTCGTAATATTTCTTAGAGTATATTTGTTTCGAATGTGTTTAAATAAGGGTAATAACAAAATTACCGAACTCCGAACAATCTTACAAAGGGAAAGTCAAAACTCATAATTATATAAACAGACAAAATCAGTCAACAACCGGAAAACTGTGAAAACCGTAATGACCCTGACTTGGTACAGGCATTTCTAAAGAAATGGTGGATTGAATCAGATTTTAAAGCGCAAAACCTCCCGCTTTCATTAAAATGAAGACTTAAGCTACTTCATTGCTCCACATCAACTGATTGTGTTCTTTGCTCTGTTTTGTAGGCGTTGTCAGCTGGGGATATGGCTGTGCTCAACCACAACTGCCTGGTGTTTACGCAGATGTACACAACTACTTGTCTTGGATACAGAACAATGCATAAATATAATTTTTATAATAAACCCAACACACAATACCTGAACGATAGTCATTTAATCACAAATATAAGTAAGACGTTTACTCTGACCCTCTAAGATCCTAGTGGCGCTTCAATGTTTATTAAGTTAGACGTTTACTCTGACCCTCTAAGATCCTAGTGGCACTTCAATGTTTATTAAGTTAGACGTTTACTCTGACCCTCTAAGATCCTAGTGGCACTTCAATGTTTATTAAGTTAGACGTTTACTCTGACCCTCTAAGATCCTAGTGGCGCTTCAATGTTTATTAAGTTAGACGTTTACTCTGACCCTCTAAGATCCTAGTGGCGCTTCAATGTTTATTAAGTTAGACGTTTACTCTGACCCTCTAAGATCCTAGTGGCGCTTCAATGTTTATTAAGTTAGACGTTTACTCTGACCCTCTAAGAACCTAGTGGCACTTCAATGTTTATTAAGTGAGACATTTACTCTGACCCTCTAAGATCCTAGTGGCACTTCAATGTTTATTAAGTTAGACGTTTACTCTGACCTTCTAAGATCCTAGTGGCACTTCAATGTTTATTAAGTTAGACGTTTACTCTGACCCTCTAAGATCCTAGTGGCACTTCAATGTTTATTAAGTTAGACGTTTACTCTGACCCTCTAAGATCCTAGTGGCGCTTCAATGTTTATTAAGTTAGACGCTTACTCTGACCCTCTAAGATCCTAGTGGCGCTTCAATGTTTATTAAGTTAGACGCTTACTCTGACCCTCTAAGATCCTAGTGGCGCTTCAATGTTTATTAAGTTAGACGTTTACTCTGACCCTCTAAGATCCTAGTGGCACTTCAATGTTTATTAAGTTAGACGTTTACTCTGACCCTCTAAGAACGTAGTGGCACTTCAATGTTTATTAAGTTAGACGTTTACTCTGACCCTCTAAGAACCTAGTGGCGCTTCAATGTTTATTAAGTTAGACGTTTACTCTGACCCTCTAAGATCATAGTGGCACTTCAATGTTTATTAAGTTAGACGTTTACTCTGACCCTCTAAGAACGTAGTGGCACTTCAATGTTTATTAAGTGAGACGGTTACTCTGACCCTCTAAGAATCTAGTGGCGCTTCAATGTTTATTAAGTGAGACGTTTACTCTGACCCTCTAAGAATCTAGTGGCACTTCAATGTTTATTAAGTTAGACGTTTACTCTGACCCTCTAAGAACGTAGTGGCACTTCAATGTTTATGGGAATTCGTGCTGTGCAATCAGTTGTTGCTATATATTTTTAATTTCTCTGGTAAAATGTCTATACAGATTGTGGTAATTTACACTGTCCAAATATGTGTATTTCTTGGTGCAACTAGTGGAACAGGAACTGCTTATCATTCCGGAGCACCTGAGCTCATCCCCGGTTTTTAGTGGGGTTTGTGTTGCACAATGTTCAAGTTTATTGTAGTGGTTTGTATGTCGTTTTGTTCTGTTTCTTTTGGCCATTGCATTGTCTGTCCTTCGACTTACGGCTTCTGAATACCCATTTGGTATCTCCAAATGTCCTAATCTTTTACCATCGTGTAATATAAACCATAGTTTAAATCCTCATTTACCGACGACTACATGTAGTCAGCATTTATTCAGTTTATATCTATTTGACATATTTCGTAAGAATTTTATCTCCACGATTTAGACTTTGTTCGAAGAGCATACGACATGGAATTATCAATAACACTATAAAGGCACATACTTGGGGAAATTAATTCTAGTCAAAACTTTTTTCTATACTTGTATTCTAATGTTTGATGCCATCATTATCCCACATCTGTCCTCTTATATTTTAAATAATAAAATACAGGAGGAAGTGTAATTAAATGCATAACTTAGTTGTCTACAGTGGTATTACCACTCTTGACGCCTTCATGAGGCACTAGTACAAAAGTATCCAGTTAACGGTTGATAAGATCATTACGTGCTTCGTTGTTCATTTGACATCATGAAGACATTAATTATATTACTATCAGTAGTTATTCTAGTACTTGGTAAGTTTATTATAAAATATAATGTTAAACTTTAAACTATCATTTGTATTTAAAGTGGTGGTGTCCCGAAATGTTATTTTGGTTTCAAAAAATTGCATGATGGGCATTTAGAAGTTCATCTTCGGATTGGTCCCGCTTTATGTCAGCATCCTCAGTGAATCTAATCAAAAACATTGGTTGATAGAGGGAAGTGTCAAAATATGTTTTTCTATATTGCTCATATAACTACAGATGAATTTCATATAAGCATATGCAACGTCCATGGAGACATGAATAGGTCCTGGAGGAAGTGGATTCACGGATTATACTACACTCTGATACCACCCACTGAATGATTAGTCCATATGCCTACCTTGGTGTTAATGCTCTGCGAACTTTACCTCTAACGAAGACTATTTCCTTCTAATTAACGGGACAGTTATGGGGACAACGACCCCTCCATATAACAATTATATATAGCTCGGATGAATAGTTTTATGAAAATAATGCTACCATATTATAAAACCCTAGAAACTATGGCTTGCATGAATAATTTCTCAAATACTCTTTCCCATTAAAGTGTATACAAATTTGCCCACCAATAACCGAGTTCATCTTCATTTCTAGTTTTACGTGATTTTCACTAAAGAAAAACACATATTTCACTCCCAAAACACCCTTTTCCGCAAATCAATGTATATGTTTAGTATGTTGTTAATACAAGTCCATAATCTAATTTGCACTCCATTAAAGCTTAGATTATAAAAATTCGCCCACCAATAACCGAGTTCTTCTTCATTTCCAGTTTTACGTGATTTTCACTAAAAAAACACATATCTCACACCAAATTACCCTTTTCCACAAATTATATTCTTAGTATGTTGTTAATACAAGTCCATATTCTAATTTGCACCCCACTAAAGCTTAGTTTATAAAAATGTTCCCACCGATAACAGAATTATTCTTCATTTCCAGTTTTACGTGATTTTCACTAAGCGACACATAGTTCACCCCCAAAATACCTTTTTCCGCAAATCATTTATATGTATATTTTTAGTATGTTGTTAATACTTGTAAGTTCATATTCTAATTTGCACACTATTAAAGCTTAGATTATAAAAATTCGCCAACCAATAACCGAGGAATTCTTCATTTCCAGTTTTACGTGATTTTCACTAAAAAATCGCACATTTCACCCCAAAATACCATTTTCCGCAAATTAAATTTATGTATATTTTTAGTATGTTGTTAATACATGTCCATATTCTAATTTGCACTCAAAAAACCTTGTGTTGCAATTAGTTGCAGGTTATACACTAATTTGACTAGACTATTAATACGTTTACATTGCTTGAGCAATTAAAAAAACTATCATTTGTACAACAGCTTGTACAGAAATATGGTATGGTTGTCACCTGCTTAGATATTTGTATATATACAATATATATATACATGGTCAGAGAATATATAAAAAAAAATATTTGTACGAGCTATAGAAACACGATGTTCCTTTCCGAGTTGCCTGTTTTGCAGTGTTTGCAACCAACTTATATATTTACCGACAATGTACGTCTATCGATTTTATCCTGTAATGTCAAAATGTCCAAACAACTGCCACCCTTTACTGCAAAGATCAGATACAAGCGTCATTTCACTCGTTTTCATTTCAGAGGTATCCCATGTCACGTCCGCGCTACACTGTTACCGATTCTTACTTTTCGCTTTACATTAATCAAGTTTTATGAGGTTTTTATTTGTATACTAGACGAATAAAGCAAAACATTCGTATACCTTTATTGCACAGCAAATGGTTGCAGGATAAATTAACTCTAGCAAAACGTGGAATTTAAATCAGATAAATAAACAAAAGATCGCTTGAGTAGCCATTACCCCGATTAACTAATTTCGGAAACTGGTGTTTTGACGGACCATAATCTTCAGTCGTTACATGGCACCATTCTTATGTTATGAGGACATCCCTTGAAACTGGTGTTTTGACGGATCATAATCTTCAGTCGTTACATGACACCATTCTTATGTTATGAGGACATCCCTGGAAACTGGTGTTTTGACGGACCATAGTCTTCAGTCGTTACATGGCACCATTCTTATGTTATGAGGACATCCCTGGAAATTGGTGTTTTGACGGACCATAGTCTTCAGTCGTTACATGGCACCATTCTTATGTTATGAGGACATCCCTGGAAACTGGTGTTTTGACGGACCATAGTCTTCAGTCGTTACATGGCACCATTCTTATGTTATGAGGACATCCCTGGAAACTGGTGTTTTGACGGACCATAATCTTCAGTCGTTACATGACACCATTGTTATGTTATGAGAACATCCCTGGAAACTGGTGTTTTGACGGACCATAATCTTCAGTCGTTACATGACACCATTCTTATGTTATGAGGACATCCCTGGAAACTGGTGTTTTGACGAACCATAATCTTCAGTCGTTACATGGCACCATTCTTATGTTATGAGGACATCCCTGGAAACTGGTGTTTTGACGGACCATAATCTTCAGTCGTTACATGGCACCATTCTTATGTTATGAGGACATCCCTGAAAACTGGTGTTTTGACGGACCATAATCTTCAGTCGTTACATGACACCATTCTTATGTTATGAGAACATCCCTGGAAACTGGTGTTTTAACGGACCATAATCTTCAGTCGTTACATGACACCATTCTTATGTTATGGGGACATCCCTAGAAACTGGTGTTTTGACGGACCATAGTCTTCAGTGGTTACATGGCACCATTCTTATGTTATGAGGACATTCCTGGAAACTGGTGTTTGACGGACCACAATCTTCAGTCGTTACATGACACCATTCTTATGTTATGAGGACATCCCTGGAAACTGGTGTTTTGACGGACCATAATCTTCAGTCGTTACATGGCACCATTCTTATGTTATGAGGACATCCCTGGAAACTGGTGTTTTGACGGACCATAGTCTTCAGTCGTTACATGGCACCATTCTTATGTTATGAGGACATCCCTGGACTCTGGTGTTTTGACGGACCATAGTCTTCAGTCGTTACATGGCACCATTCTTATGTTATGAGGACATCCCTGGAAACTCGTGTTTTGACGGACCATAGTCTTCAGTCGTTACATGACACCATTCTTATGCTATGAGAACATTCCTGGAAACTGGTGTTTTGACGGACCATAGTCTTCAGTCGTTACATGGCACCATTCTTATGTTATGAGGACATCCCTGGAAACTGGTGTTTTGACGGACCATAGTCTTCAGTCGTTACATGGCACCATTCTTATGTTATGAGGACATCCCTGGAAACTGGTGTTTTGACGGACCATATTCTTCAGTCGTTACATGGCACCATTCTTATGTTATGAGGACATCCCTGGAAACTGGTGTTTTGACGGACCATAGTCTTCAGTCGTTACATGGCACCATTCTTATGCTATGAGGACATCCCTGGAAACTGGTGTTTTGACGGACCATAATCTTCAGTCGTTACATGACACCATTCTTATGTTATGAGAACATCCCTGGAAACTGGTGTTTTGACGGACCATAATCTTCAGTCGTTACATGACACCATTATTATGTTATGAGGACATCCCTGGAAACTGGTGTTTTGACGGACCATAGTCTTCAGTCGTTACATGGCACCATTCTTATGTTATGAGGACACCCCTGGAAACTGGCGTTTTGACGGACCATAGTCTTCAGTCGTTACATGGCACCATTCTTATGTTATGAGGACATCCCTGGAAACTGGTGTTTTGACGGACCATAGTCTTCAGTCGTTACATGACACCATTCTTATGTTATGAGAACATCCCTGGAAACTGATGTTTTGACGGACCATAGTCTTCAGTCGTTACATGGCACCATTCTTATGTTATGAGGACATCCCTGGAAACTGGTGTTTTGACGGACCATAATCTTCAGTCGTTACATGGCACCATTCTTATGTTATGAGGACATCCCTGGAAACTGGTGTTTTGACGGACCATAGTCTTCAGTCGTTACATGGCACCATTCTTATGTTATGATGACACCCCTGGAAACTGGCGTTTTGACGGACCATAGTCTTCAGTCGTTACATGGCACCATTCTTATGTTATGAGGACATCCCTGGAAACTAGTGTTTTGACGGACCATAGTCTTCAGTCGTTACATGACACCATTCTTATGTTATGAGAACATTCCTGGAAACTGGTGTTTTGACGGACCATAGTCTTCAGTCGTTACATGGCACCATTCTTATGTTATGAGGACATCCCTGGAAACTGGTGTTTTGACGGACCATAGTCTTCAGACGTTACATGGCACCATTCTTATGTTATGAGAACATCCCTGGAAACTCGTGTTTTGACGGACCATATTCTTCAGTCGTTACATGACACCATTCTTATGTTATGAGGACATCCCTGGAAACTGGTGTTTTGACGGACCATAGTCTTCAGTCGTTACATGGCACCATTCTTATGTTATGAGGACATCCCTGGAAACTGGTGTTTTGAAGGACCATAATCTTCAGTCGTTACATGACACCATTCTTATGTTATGAGAACATCCCTGGAAACTGGTGTTTTGACGGACCATAATCTTCAGTCGTTACATGACAACATTCTTAAGTTATGAGGACATCCCTGGAATCTGGTGTTTTGACGGACCATAATCTTCAGTCGTTACATGACACCATTCTTATGTTATGAGGACATCCCTTGAAACTGGTGTTTTGACGGACCATAGTCTTCAGTCGTTACATGGCACCATTCTTATGTTATGAGGATATCCCTGGAAACTGGTGTTTTGACGGACCATAGTCTTCAGTCGTTACATGACACCATTCTTATGTTATGAGAACATCCCTGGAAACTGGTGTTTTGACGGACCATAGTCTTCAGTCGTTACATGGCACCATTCTTATGCTATGAGGACATCCATGGAAACTGGTATTTTGACGGACCATAGTCTTCAGTCGTTACATGGCACCATTATTATGTTATGAGGACATCCCCGGAAACTGGTGTTTTGACGGACCATAGTCTTCAGTCGTTACATGGCACCATTCTTATGTTATGAGGACATCCCTGGAAACTGGTGTTTTGACGGACCATAGTCTTCAGTCGTTGCATGGCACCATTCTTATGTTATGAGGACATCCCTGGAAACTGGTATTTTGACGGACCATAGTCTTCAGTCGTTACATGGCACCATTATTATGTTATGAGGACATCCACGGAAACTGGTGTTTTGACGGACCATAGTCTTCAGTCGTTACATGGCACCATTCTTATGTTATGAGGACAACCCGGGAAACTGGTGTTTTGACGGACCATAGTCTTCAGTCGTTACATGGCACCATTCTTATGTTATGAGGACATCCCTGAAAACTGGTGTTTTGACGGATCATAATCTTCAGTCGTTACATGACACCATTCTTATGTTATGAGAACATCCCTGGAAACTGGTGTTTTGACGGACCATAATCTTCAGTCGTTACATGACACCATTCTTATGTTATGAGGACATCCCTGGAAACTGGTGTTTTGACGGACCATAGTCTTCAGTCGTTACATGGCACCATTCTTATGTTATGAGGACATCCCTGAAAACTGGTGTTTTGACGGACCATAATCTTCAGTCGTTACATGACACCATTCTTATGTTATGAGGACATCCCTGGAAACTGGTGTTTTGACGGACCATAGTCTTCAGTCGTTACATGGCACCATTCTTATGTTATGAGGACATCCCTGAAAACTGGTGTTTTGACGGACCATAATCTTCAGTCGTTACATGGCACCATTCTTATGTTATGAGGACATCCCTGGAAACTAGTGTTTTGACGGACCATAGTCTTCAGTCGTTACATGGCACCATTCTTATGTTATGAGGACATCCCTGGAAACTGGTGTTTTGACGGACCATAGTCTTCAGTCGTTACATGGCACCATTATTATGTTATGAGGACATCCCTGGAAACTAGTGTTTTGACGGACCATAGTCTTCAGTCGTTACATGGCACCATTCTTATGTTATGAGGACATCCCTGGAAATTGGTGTTTTGACGGACCATAGTCTTCAGTCGTTACATGACACTATTCTTATGTTATGAGAACATCCCTGGAAACTGGTGTTTTGACGGACCATAGTCTTCAGTCGTTAATTGGCACCATTGGTATGTTATGAGGACATCCCTGGAAACTGGTGTTTTGACGGACCATAGTCTTCAGTCGTTACATGCCACCATTCTTATGTTATGAGGACATCCCTGGAAACTGGTGTTTTGACGGATCATAGTCTTCAGTCGTTACATGGCACCATTCTTATGTTGTGAGGACATCCCTGGAAACTGGTGTTTTGACGGACCATAGTCTTCAGTCGTTACATGGCACCATTCTTATGTTATGAGGACATCCCTGGAAACTGGTGTTTTGACGGACCATAATCTTCAGTCGTTACATGACACCATTCTTATGTTATGAGAACATCCCTGGAAACTGGTGTTTTGACGGACCATAATCTTCAGTCGTTACATGACACCATTCTTATATTATGAGGACATCCCTGGAAACTGGTGTTTTGACGGACCATAGTCTTCAGTCGTTACATGCCACCATTCTTATGTTATGAGGACATCCCTGGAAACTGGTGTTTTGACGGATCATAGTCTTCAGTCGTTACATGGCACCATTCTTATGTTATGAGGACATCCCTGGAAACTGGTGTTTTGACGGACCATAGTCTTCAGTCGTTACATGACACCATTCTTATGTTATGAGAACATCCCTGGAAACTGGTGTTTTGACGGACCATAATCTTCAGTCGTTACATGACACCATTCTTATATTATGAGGACATCCCTGGAAACTGGTGTTTTGACGGACCATAATCTTCAGTCGTTACATGACACCATTCTTATGTTATGGGGACATCCCTAGAAACTGGTGTTTTGACGGACCATAGTCTTCAGTGGTTACATGGCACCATTCTTATGTTATGAGGATATCCCTGGAAACTGGTGTTTTGACGGACCACAATCTTCAGTCGTTACATGACACCATTCTTATGTTATGAGGACATCCCTGGAAACTGGTGTTTTGACGGACCATAGTCTTCAGTCGTTACATGACACCATTCTTATGTTATGAGGACATCCCTGGAAACTGGTGTTTTGACGGACCATAGTCTGCAGTCGTTACATGGCACCATTCTTATGTTATGAGGACATCCCCGGAAACTGGTGTTTTGACGAACCATAATCTTCAGTCGTTACATGACAACATTCTTAAGTTATGAGGACATCCCTGGAAACTGGTGTTTTGACGAACCATAATCTTTAGTCGTTACATGACAACATTCTTATGTTATGATGACATCCCTGGAAACTGGTGTTTTGACGGACCATAATCTTCAGTCGTTACATAACACCATTCCTCTGTTATGAGGACATCCCTGGAAACTGGTGTTTTGACGGACCATAATCTTCAGTCGTTACATGGCACCATTCTTATGTTATGAGGACATCCCTGGAATAGAGGAGGAAACCACTAAAAATACACTATAATGCTGTAAACGAACAGTATATCACAACAAATAAATTGAAGTACAGGACATAGCTGATCTTATTTATAGTAATGAAGTTCACAGTAAAACAATGTACAAGACATTTAGTCGTTCTTGTCTATACTAGGTTCATTTATAAGACAATATGAATCGAGTAGGAAAATCAGAGTTAGATCAGGTATTTGAAAATGATAGTCGTTCCTGATCAGTAGTGCCAGAGGTTTCAATTCTCTATGAAAGCCCATACTAGCGTTTGATTGGTCACCCTGATACGGAAGCCATCCCTCCTTACAAACAAAACCACGTGCTGACATTGAACAAATCGAGCGCAACTCGTCTCACTTTAATCAATTAAAACTCATTCAGTCTTCTGATTGATTACTCTCGTTTGAAGGCGAAGTCCTAGAAAACCAAACCACATGATTACAATGGACACACTTAGATAGATCAGAGCCGTTTTGTTTTTAATTTGACACCTGATTGCAAATATTCCATCTCAATGTTAACTCGTCGGATACTCAAATGTTAAACAAAACATTTTCTGAATGGAGAAAATGTCCCCTATTTGTCCCGGAAATATCTGCTTTTCCAACATAAATAACGTAATCATCTATGACACAGACATTCGGTAATGGTTATTCAAGTAATGCTGGCGACCACATAGCTTGCTTACCACTCGGAACCCCTGATTCTGTAGGTTGTGCCTTTTATGCTAGCAGCAGCCCTTTATCAATATAATCTTGGGACCCCAGGGTTTGCTAACTAGAGTGGCAACATAGTTCGATATTTATATAATAACTTGGGGGTAATCTTTTAAATCCTCGATTCCGCAGTCCTAGTATCTACTTCCCTTTAGTTACTTATACATTGAATTCTAACAAATATCTACGTCCATTATTGTAACCAACACATTAGTATCGATTCTATCAGTGTCAAAATTGAGGCATATCTTTTCATTGTATATCAACATCAGATCAGTATATACGTTTAGTAATTGAAATGTAGATGTGTTTATCTTGAAAAAAAATACCAGAAGCACACATTTGAGTTTTTGAAATTTTATTTAAATTTAATTTAAGATAATTTTATTTTTCTCGTTCTAACAACAGGGAAACACGTTAAGCGTCAGTCATCTTGTGGAACGCAAACAGTATCACCACACGGCTTACGCTCTCCATCTCTGCAGATAGTCGGTGGAAAAGAATCAGTTCCGCACAGCTGGCCGTGGCAGGTTTGTTATTCATCTTCAAAATCTGTGTTTAAAAAATGTGTTGTCTATTGGTAAATACGTGGGAATAATGCAATATTCTAATTGCATCCATTATATTTGAAAAGAACTGGTCAAATAATTTATTATATTTCATATATGTTGTCGTTCCAGCTGACACTTTCTCTGCTGATAAAATTGATTTTGAGTGCAAATAACTTTACCGTATCTATCTGATAAAATATATAACAATCATTGTCATACATTATCATAGAATCCCGGGTTATAGATATGATGTAGCTTCATCACTGCGCAGTACAATTCCCCAAAAAGTGGCATGCGCTTGTGGCGCATACGAATTAAGTACGCAACTAGCATGCAGGATGTGACGTAAATGATGTCCCTTTTGCATGTAACAAACAACTTGTAGCAGCTTCTATAGGGCAATATCTTCTTAGGAGTGGCCGTTGATGACCCGTTACAAGGCAACATTATCCGATCCTACTATTTTAGTTTTACTTGCGGTAACAGTATCCATCAACAGGCCGACTCAATACAACATCTTTCCAACATGGCTTACTGTTTATGAAAAAAATACCAATTAACTGGTGATATTCTAGTTAAATAACATGAACATTTGGTGATAAACCTTCCGTACCTTATAGTATCGATAGTGCCTCTGTTTCTACGATTTGTCTATAGGATGTTTGAACTATTCCAACGGCGTTGTATGTTGCAATCGTCTTTTTTTCTCCCCGCTATATCGTAGAGTCACCTGTTCTCGATAGTTACCAGTTCTCGATAATTATGCGCGTGAGAGTATTGACATAAATCGGGAAAACGCACGTGTCTTCTGTTCGCCAGGATTTTACCTACGGAACACCACCTCGCTTCGCAAGAAGGAAAACATGGCTATGTTACGTATCAATGTATGTATAAACATAATCTTTATAGTCTCAGATATTCATGCACATTTTCTTATTCCAAAAATAACTCTAAATTCACCGGGTCATTGCTCAAAATATACGTTTGTGATGTAAACAAAACTTTGCTGTCAATGAAGGTCAAGTACGTATACGTCATACAAAACCGGAAATATACAGGTGGCACTGTTCAGAAGAAAAAAAAAATTGGAACACCGTTCGGGTCATATCTTATCAGTTTTATCTTTATATCAATGCTATTTCTGTATTGTGTAACCCCAATGGAACACTTTTTCAAACATGTTTAATTTTACATATATGGTTGAAATCAATAATCTTGGTGTTTGCAAATATCTTAAATACATTTTTTTCTTTTTTTCCTATAGTTTTTATTAGTAAACATGCCCTCCATAATTGATTTTACACACTCATCGAGAACTGGTTTCGTAATACACAAGTGTCAAAAATAAGGTCATACACACAAATTATGTTTTCTTCGTAACTTCTAGGAGTAGAACTTTTAGGTTTTGGTAGAAATAAAGAACTAGTTTTGACAAACAAACAAAAACAATTTTGTAAAAATTTATTGTTTTTAAGGGACACACGGGAGAAATGTTTCTTACGCTATCGAGAACCGGCAACACCAGGATACTGTTACCATTTTCTAACATTCCGCTCTGTAAAAATCAGGTACCACTAGACTATTTCTGTATACTAGTCGAATAATGCAAAAGAGCCATTATTTCACAGCAAAAGTCATGACTGTGGGATGATGTTAATTATTTGGACAAACAGGAATGATCATATCAAGCAGGGGCAAGTGTGTTAATATCTGTATTTATAATAACTTGAACTAGTGCTGGAAATTAGGACTTTACGACGGTGTCAAAATATGGCATAAAACGCAACGTTTGACCATCACCTGGTATCCCTTCTGGTTTTCGTGGGTTGTTGTGGTTTGATTTGTTCTTAGCTTGATCATAGACCGTGTTTTTACGGTTGTTTATAGTTTGTATCCGAATCATTTCTTTACTCACTTACTCATGTATTCCTAATTGAGAACTAATTCGCCTTGTGAAACCTAAATTTCTTTTATTGTAGGTTGTATTGGAATACAGAGGCAATTTTGTTTGTGGAGGTGCTCTTGTTGAAGGAGCTAATGGAGATATAGTTGTAGTCACTGCAGCACATTGTACAGATGGGTAACTACATTCAATATGTATTCTTAAATAATACGAGGATGTTCCACAGTACTCTAACGAGAAGTTCAACACATAGAATTCGGACCTACGTTCACCCCACCCCCACCCCGATGGATTGTACAACTCCATAAAAGGGGCATCTTATGATTGCTAGAGACGACTCAAATACATAACTCACCCTAAGACGGGAAGTAACGTAGTGTCTCAAATATCCACCCCTAGGACGGGAAGTAACGTAGTGTCTCAAATACTCACCCCTAGGACGGGAAGTAACGTAGTGTCTCAAATACATAACTCACCCCTAAGACGGAAGGTAACGCAGTGTCTCAAATGCATAACTCATCCATGAGATGGAAAGTAACGTAGTGTCTCAAATACATAACTCACCCCTGAGACGGAAAGTAACGTAGTGTCTCATGAATAAGGATTACTATATTCCATACATGTAGAGTATTAATTTTAGCAGCTCCTTATGAAAAGTAACTTGTTATATGTGGTGGATGGTGGCCGGGTAGATAATGCGTTTCCACCCAATGTATTATCTCGAATTTTACTCGCATTTTTCAAAATATATCCAATATCTATCTTCGTTTTCTTTTATCAGGCTATAGGCTGTCAATAAATCTTAGTACCACCTTTGTTCATATATGTTGTTTAAGCAATAACTCATGGAAGCCAGAATGTGTTTTGAGTTTTAACATGGGTTGGCGGATATTAGTATTTTATCCCGAGCTAGAGTCTAAGAGTACAAATACGGTAGTATACTTTGATTGGAAGACGGTAATTTATATTTACGTTTGCGGAAAATGTCGCACACAATTTATGCTGCCAATGGAAAAGTCAATCACATTCACCAGCGCGTGTGCGAATGAGATTATACCATCGATAAATCGCTCGTTTGCCTTCAAAGCGAAAGAAGGACGTTATGTTAGAATTTGTTTTAAAACGTTCTGCTGGTCATAAATATAGGTGAAATAGTTCTCACTTGACATTAAACAACGATCAATTAATCATCTACAGAAAATATAAGAAAAGTTTGAAGATACCAAAGGGGTAATCAGAAGATACCAAAGGGGTAATCAGAAGCCGTAAATCTAAGAGGGACAGACAACACAATGGCCAAAAGTTTGAAGATACCAAAGGGGTAATCAGAAGATACCAAAGGGGTAATCAGAAGCCGTAAATCTAAGAGGGACAGACAACACAATGGCCAAAAGTTTGAAGATACCAAAGCGGTAATCAGAAGATACCAAAGGGGTAATCAGAAGCCGTAAATCTAAGAGGGACAGACAACACAATGGCCAAAAGTTTGAAGATACCAAAGGGGTAATCAGAAGATACCAAAGGGGTAATCAGAAGCCGTAAATCTAAGAGGGACAGACAACACAATGGCCAAAAGTTTGAAGATACCAACGCGGTAATCAGAAGCCACAAATCGAAGAAAGACAGACAATGCAACGGCCAAAAGATAAAGGACAGACAATACAATGGCCAAAAGATAAAAGACAGACAATATAATGGCCAAAAGATAAAGACAGACAATACAATGGCCAAAAGATAAAAGACAGACAATACAATGGCCAAAAGATAAAGACAGACAATACAATGGCCAAAAGATAAAGACAGACAATACAATGGGGCCAAAAGATAAAGACAGACAATACAATGGCCAAAAGATAAAGACAGACAATACAATGGGGCCAAAAGATAAAGACAGACAATACAATGGGGCCAAAAGATAAAGACAGACAATACAATGGCCAAAAGATAAAAGACAGACAATACAATGGCCAAAAGATAAAAGACAGACAATACAATGGCCAAAAGATAAAGACAGACAATACAATCGCCAAAAGATAAAAGACAGACAATACAATGGCCAAAAGATAAAAGACAGACAATACAATGGCCAAAAGATAAAGACAAGACAATACAATGGCCAAAAGATAAAGACAGACAATACAATGGGGCCAAAAGATAAAGACAGACAATACAATGGCCAAAAGATAAAGACAGACAATACAATGGGGCCAAAAGATAAAGACAGACAATACAATGGCCAAAAGATAAAAGACAGACAATACAATGGCCAAAAGATAAAGACAGACAATACAATGGCCAAAAGATAAAGACAGACAATACAATGGGGCCAAAAGATAAAGACAGACAATACAATGGCCAAAAGATAAAGACAGACAATACAATGGGGCCAAAAGATAAAGACAGACAATACAATGGGGCCAAAAGATAAAGACAGACAATACAATGGCCAAAAGATAAAAGACAGACAATACAATGGCGCAAAGATAAAAGACAGACAATACAATGGCCAAAAGATAAAGACAGACAATACAATGGCCAAAAGATAAAAGACAGACAATACAATGGCCAAAAGATAAAAGACAGACAAGACAATGGCCAAAAGATAAAGACAGACAATACAATGGCCAAAAGATAAAGACAGACAATACAATGGGGCCAAAAGATAAAGACAGAAAATACAATGGCCAAAAGATAAAGACAGACAATACAATGGGGCCAAAAGATAAAGACAGACAATACAATGGCCAAAAGATAAAGACAGACAATACAATGGGGCCAAAAGATAAAGACAGACAATACAATGGGGCCAAAAGATAAAGACAGACAATACAATGGCCAAAAGATAAAAGACAGACAATACAATGGCCAAAAGATAAAAGACAGACAATACAATGGCCAAAAGATAAAGACAGACAATACAATGGCCAAAAGATAAAAGACAGACAATACAATGGCCAAAAGATAAAAGACAGACAATACAATGGCCAAAAGATAAAGACAAGACAATACAATGGCCAAAAGATAAAGACAGACAATACAATGGGGCCAAAAGATAAAGACAGACAATACAATGGCCAAAAGATAAAGACAGACAATACAATGGGGCCAAAAGATAAAGACAGACAATACAATGGCCAAAAGATAAAAGACAGACAATACAATGGCCAAAAGATAAAGACAGACAATACAATGGCCAAAAGATAAAGACAGACAATACAATGGGGCCAAAAGATAAAGACAGACAATACAATGGCCAAAAGATAAAGACAGACAATACAATGGGGCCAAAAGATAAAGACAGACAATACAATGGGGCCAAAAGATAAAGACAGACAATACAATGGCCAAAAGATAAAAGACAGACAATACAATGGCCAAAAGATAAAAGACAGACAATACAATGGCCAAAAGATAAAGACAGACAATACAATGGCCAAAAGATAAAAGACAGACAATACAATGGCCAAAAGATAAAAGACAGACAATACAATGGCCAAAAGATAAAGACAGACAATACAATGGCCAAAAGATAAAGACAGACAATACAATGGGGCCAAAAGATAAAGACAGACAATACAATGGCCAAAAGATAAAGACAGACAATACAATGGGGCCAAAAGATAAAGACAGACAATACAATGGCCAAAAGATAAAGACAGACAATACAATGGGGCCAAAAGATAAAGACAGACAATACAATGGGGCCAAAAGATAAAGACAGACAATACAATGGCCAAAAGATAAAAGACAGACAATACAATGGCCAAAAGATAAAAGACAGACAATACAATGGCCAAAAGATAAAGACAGACAATACAATGGCCAAAAGATAAAAGACAGACAATACAATGGCCAAAAGATAAAAGACAGACAATACAATGGCCAAAAGATAAAGACAGACAATACAATGGCCAAAAGATAAAGACAGACAATACAATGGGGCCAAAAGATAAAGACAGACAATACAATGGCCAAAAGATAAAGACAGACAATACAATGGGGCCAAAAGATAAAGACAGACAATACAATGGCCAAAAGATAAAGACAGACAATACAATGGGGCCAAAAGATAAAAGGACTAATAATGTTCTACAAAACACCACACACAAAACTAAAGATCGACCACGGACCCCACAAATATATCTAATACACTTTAGGTTTTATGTTGAAATTACTTTGTTATAATTTATTTTTTACTCTTACATTACACGTATAGCATATTACAAATGTATTAGCAGGACAGTGTCATGATTAGCCGTTACCTATGGTCATTACAAAAATTGTCATACAGTGTACATTCAAATACATAGCTTGCTCGTGTTATCATCATTGTTAATCTAAATAATTAACTAATATAAACATAGATCATTTTTACAACGTTGAAATTGTGTTTTCGAAAAAGAAATTAAATATTACATACATTTAAAAGTTCAGCAATAACTGAACTATATTTATAATATATAATGCAATACAATAATATTCATGTTGGATGCACTTTCCCACTGTCCATAGCCCCCCTCCCAGAGGATGTGCCGGGGGTAGAATAGGCACCAGGTTTCTCCGCCCTAGAGGCACTAGTCCTCTTAAAGGGGTCAACCCCGCGGGAACCCTGGGGTATAGAAATGGGACCGAGAGCTTCTTCGGCTTGAAGGGGCGTCCGTCGGTTGTGGGGGATGTTTAAATTTACAACCAACCCGTCCTTCGGATGAGACGTAAATAAAACCGAGCTCCCGTGTTGAGAGATTGCCACCCTCTTCGCACGTTAAAGAACCCAGAGTAGCAGCTCATTATGAGCATTATGGTCATGATGAGTGGTCCATAGGAGACCTGTTGCACTGGCTAAATTATCCGTCCCTACCCATCACCTTTCCTTATTTCGAGTCCCGTGGTGTTTACATTTTTAAATGTTCTCGTCTCGAATATAGCTGAAAAATTGCTCTCTGGACGTTAAACACCATCCATCCATCCATCCATCCATCCATCCATCCATCCATCCATCAATCAATCAATCCACTGTCCATAAGTATCGTGCATCCATTTGAATATGTCAAGAACATTATATATTATTGAGTTACTTCCCTTATACCAATGTTATCTTAATTCATCCTCAGTTCTTCACAATCCTTTCTCTAATTGCTGACCTAATAGACTTCATAGCCGGTTTCGTCGGTGAAGAATCTGAAACAAAAATGAATATTGGCATTAGAAAGTTGGAAACCGTTAAACGTTATTGATAATCAATTTTACTAACTACATGTACACAGACCTATTGTTAGAAAAAAATACTACTGACATTGAGAAATGACCTGCCACTGACATTGTTTATTATATATATGTATTACTGAAATTTACAGTTCTTAATTAATGTAATTATAAATAAAACTAAGGTTCTCCTCTCTTAGGCATAAGTGACCTTGAACGAAATTGGCTAGCCTGTTGAGGGGCTTTGGTTTTATTAGTCCCAAAAATTTAAATTTTTGGCTTTCCGATCTTTTGATTTTGAGCGTACCCGAAGAATTTTATTCCAGAAACCCGCCGTGCGCACTACATTTGATATATACCATTGTATTGCTATCACTGGGTCGATACCTCTGCTGGTAGACTATTAGTCCTCGATGGTATCATCCACCCAGTAGTCAGTGCTTCGGTACTAACATGGTGCTCCTCCCTCAGGCATCGGTGACCATAGTCGATTTTGACTATCCTGTTTAGGCCCTATGGTTTTATTGCTCCCAAAACTTTATAAATTATGTGTCTTTCAATCTTTGATTTTGAGTGTACTTGATGAAGATTATTCCAGAAAGGTGTCGTGCGCACTAAATGCAATCTACGCTTTTATTATTTTTATTCAGCACTGTATTGTTTATTTAACATTATTCCCATACATATATGTATATGGTGTGTTTGTAATGCCTCTATGTCTATATGTACAAACTTCATTGTAGAACTAATGCAGGTCAGTGGAAAATCAGGGTCGGAGTTCATTCCAGAAGTGCTAATGAAGCCAACCACAAAACATATGCAGTTTCTGCAGTCATTAACCATGGAAGTTACAATGCAAACAATCTGAGGAATGACATCGCCATTATGAATTTATCAACTACCGTAGAAACAAACGCCCACGTATCACCCATATGTATTACAAATGTAGTCAGCAGTGATTATGTGGGACAAGACTGTGTAGTGACAGGATGGGGTACTACATCAGAAGGTAGAAACTTTGTTTTATATACATTACCGTACCCGTACTACATCAGAAGGTAGAAACTTTGTTTTATATACATTTAGGCATTACCGTACCCGTACTACATCAGAAGGTAGAAACTTTGTTTTATATACATTTAGGCATTACCGTACCCGTACTACATCAGAAGGTAGAAACTTTGTTTTATATACATTTAGGCATTACCGTACCCGTACTACATCAGAAGGTAGAAACTTTGTTTTATATACATTTAGGCATTACCGTACCCGTACTACATCAGAAGGTAGAAACTTTGTTTTATATACATTTAGGCATTACCGTACCCGTACTACATCAGAAGGTAGAAACTTTGTTTTATATACATTTAGGCATTACCGTACCCGTACTACATCAGAAGGTAGAAACTTTGTTTTATATACATTTAGGCATTACCGTACCCGTACTACATCAGAAGGTAGAAACTTTGTTTTATATACATTTAGGCATTACCGTACCCGTACTACATCAGATGGTAGAAACTTTGTTTTATATACATTTAGGCATTACCGTACCCGTACTACATCAGAAGGTAGAAACGTTGTTTTATATACATTTAGGCATTACCGTACCCGTACTACATCAGAAGGTAGAAACGTTGTTTTATATACATTTAGGCATTACCGTACCCGTACTACATCAGAAGGTAGAAACGTTGTTTTATATACATTTAGGCATTACCGTACCCGTACTACATCAGAAGGTAGAAACTTTGTTTTATATACATTTAGGCATTACCGTACCCGAACTACATCGGAAGGTAGAAACTTTGTTTTATATACATTTAGACATTACCGTACCCGTACTACATCAGAAGGTAGAAACTTTGTTTTATATACATTTAGGCATTACCGTACCCGTACTACATCGGAAGGTAGCAACTTTGTTTTATATACATTTAGGCATTACCGTACCCGTACTACATCGGAAGGTAGAAACTTTGTTTTATATACATTTAGGCATTACCGTACCCGTACTACATCAGAAGGTAGAAACTTTGTTTTTTATACATTTAGGCATTACCGTACCCGTACTACATCGGAAGGTAGAAACTTTGTTTTATATACATTTAGGCATTACCGTACCCGTACTACATCAGAAGGTAGAAACTTTGTTTTATATACATTTAGGCATTACCGTACCCGTACTACATCAGAAGGTAGAAACGTTGTTTTATATACATTTAGGCATTACCGTACCCGTACTACATCAGAAGGTAGAAACTTTGTTTTATATACATTTAGGCATTACCGTACCCGTACTACATCAGAAGGTAGAAACGTTGTTTTATATACATTTAGGCATTACCGTACCCGTACTACATCAGAAGGTAGAAACTTTGTTTTATATACATTTAGGCATTACCGTACCCGTACTACATCAGAAGGTAGAAACTTTGTTTTATATACATTTAGGCATTACCGTACCCGTACTACATCAGAAGGTAGAAACGTTGTTTTATATACATTTAGGCATTACCGTACCCGTACTACATCAGAAGGTAGAAACTTTGTTTTATATACATTTAGGCATTACCGTACCCGTACTACATCAGAAGGTAGAAACGTTGTTTTATATACATTTAGGCATTACCGTACCCGTACTACATCAGAAGGTAGAAACTTTGTTTTATATACATTTAGGCATTACCGTACCCGTACTACATCAGAAGGTAGAAACTTTGTTTTATATACATTTAGGCATTACCGTACCCGTACTACATCAGAAGGTAGAAACTTTGTTTTATATACATTTAGGCATTACCGTACCCGTACTACATCAGAAGGTAGAAACTTTGTTTTATATACATTTAGGCATTACCGTACCCGTACTACATCGGAAGGTAGAAACGTTGTTTTATATACATTTAGGCATTACCGTACCCGTACTACATCGGAAGGTAGAAACTTTGTTTTATATACATTTAGGCATTACCGTACCCGTACTACATCAGAAGGTAGAAACTTTGTTTTATATACATTTAGGCATTACCGTACCCGTACTACATCAGAAGGTAGAAACTTTGTTTTATATACATTTAGGCATTACCGTACCCGTACTACATCGGAAGGTAGAAACGTTGTTTTATATACATTTAGGCATTACCGTACCCGTACTACATCGGAAGGTAGAAACTTTGTTTTATATACATTTAGGCATTACCGTACCCGTACTACATCAGAAGGTAGAAACTTTGTTTTATATACATTTAGGCATTACCGTACCCGTACTACATCAGAAGGTAGAAACTTTGTTTTATATACATTTAGGCATTACCGTTCCCGTACTACATCAGAAGGTAGAAACTTTGTTTTATATACATTTAGGCATTACCGTACCCGTACTACATCAGAAGGTAGAAACTTTGTTTTATATACATTTAGGCATTACCGTACCCGTACTACATCAGAAGGTAGAAACTTTGTTTTATATACATTTAGGCATTACCGTACCCGTACTACATCAGAAGGTAGAAACTTTGTTTTATATACATTTAGGCATTACCGTACCCGTACTACATCGGAAGGTAGAAACGTTGTTTTATATACATTTAGGCATTACCGTACCCGTACTACATCGGAAGGTAGAAACGTTGTTTTATATACATTTAGGCATTACCGTACCCGTACTACATCGGAAGGTAGAAACGTTGTTTTATATACATTTAGGCATTACCGTACCCGTACTACATCAGAAGGTAGAAACGTTGTTTTATATACATTTAGGCATTACCGTACCCGTACTACATCGGAAGGTAGAAACGTTGTTTTATTTACGATTAGGCACTCCCGTTCCCGTAGAGGAACTATTACATCGGAAGGTAGAAACTTTGTTTTATTTACGTTTATGCACTACCGTTCTCGTAAAGGAACTATTACATCGTACTTTGCCCGTCTCTCAATGAGATTATCTTACCAACTAATTTTAAAATTGTTTTGAAATTTTGTGATATTTGTGGTAAGGGTTTATTTGCAATGAAGGTGTTTATTTTCCACCCGACATTCGGAGTTGTTTTGAGATCATTAACTTATAGTATGTTATAATAACGTCCACTATTCAGAGACCAGGCACGGAAAATGAAATTTCGTGAAATTTCAAAATGGTGGAGAGGCATCGATTCTGCCGTAATTCTAATATTGTGCCAAATTTCGAAACCATATTGTTATTGGAGAATGGACAATTAATCATGGTGAACATATAAAGATGATTCTCTGTCCATATTTATGTTGTCGTTCATTATTGTGACAATATATGGCCTATGGTGATCTAATTATCAAGAGGGTAGTGTTGGAATCCAATCAATAAGTATAGATCCCCTCCCATGTTTGTGCATATCCTAAGTCAAGACATCGATTACTATCAGCTTATAGTATGGTCTGTTTAAGGTAAGAGGTAGTTGTTCGTTTTACTGATGTTACCACAACTGTTGACCATTACTAATTATTTTCATAAATTGTAAGGGAACATATGTATTAATTATAAGGGAACATATGTATTAATTATAAGGGAACATATGTATTAATTATAAGGGAACATATGTATTAATTATAAGGGAACATATGTATTAATTATAAGGGAACATATGTATTAATTATAAGGGAACATATGTATTAATTATAAGGGAACATATGTATTAATTATAAGGGAACACATGTATTAATTATAAGGGAACATATGTATTTGGTATTTGATATATTAGTATATATACTGACCATATATACAACTAGTTTATGGACAATTACATGAGATGGCAAAACCACATCGGTTGTGTAATGGTGAGCGTGCTCGCCAAGGATGAGGTAGATCATGGGGTCAAGTGCCTGTCGGGTCAAACCCAAAACTACAAATGTATTTGATGTTTCTCCGCTCAACATGCAGCAGTATAGAGTAAGACTGGTTGGCTAGGAATCTGGATAATGTATCCACGTGTACGACATGTATATCGGTGGACTGCTGCTGCGCTACAAAAATCCAACTAAGCGTGGTGGTCTAGAACAAAGTGGATATCATAATCATAATCATAATCATAATCATAATTATCATCAATTCGTCAAAATGTAACTTGTTCTCATCATTATATAGCTGAAACATTGCTGAATTGACGTTAAACAGCAATCACTCACTCACATGATGTGACAAAGCTGTTAAAGTTAGCATTTTGTAAAATCGGGATTGTTGATTGAATTCTAATTTATTCACATGTCAATCATAACTATTTTTAAAGGTGGAAGTGTAACAGATAAACTGCAAGAGGTTTACAAACCTATTATATCAGATGCTGAATGTGGGTCAAAAGTAAGCGGATTCCACCCAACAACAATGATCTGTGCAGGTTTACTTTATGGAGGAGTTGATGCATGTCAGGTAGGAATATGTTTTTATGTAGCAACACGGAGTATATTACATTTACATATAAAAAACAAAATCCATGGGAAATTAAAATCATACTGCGTCGTTTAGCAAAACTTCTGACTACGACTGGAAATTAGTCTGCGCCATTTAGCAAAACTTTTGACTTCGACTGGAAATTAGTCTGCGTCATTTAGCAAAACTTCTGACTTCAACTGGAAATTGGTACGCGTCATTTAGCAAAACTGCTGATTTCAACAGGAAATTGATATGCGTCATTTAGCAAAACTTCTGACTTCAACTGAAAATTGGTCCGTGTCATTTAGCAAAACTGCTGACTTCAACTGGAAATTGAAATGCGTCATTTAGCAAAACTGCTGATTTCAACTGGAAATTGGTATGCGTAATTTAGCAAAACTGCTGACTTCAACTGAAAATTAGTCTGCGTCATTTAGCCAAACAGCTGACTTCAATGAATTATTGCAGTTACTGCTAAATATAAGAATAAACATACGTCCTAGATGAACAGCTGCGATCATGTGTTAGTTTTATTAGACTTTCCTACATGTACAATATCAGCCATCCAGACCCTTCTCTACATATCTTAAAAACTTGTTGTCATTTATAACTATATCTTAAATTAGTTTCATACATATATTTTAATTTAATTCTTTATTTATTTTATGATTATTTTACATACAACCAGAGGTTACTAGTAGCTCTCCTCATATATTTTACATACAACCAGAGGCTACTAGTAGCTCTCCTCATTTACATTACTATGTTTGTAATATAGTTATCAGTTTACTAATGTAGAAGGGAAGCTTACAATGCACTTACCCTGTACAGTTATACTGGTTTTATTGTATTTTCTACTTCTACTTCTACCAAATACTGACAGCCTTCAACAAACTGACAATTATATCAGATGTTGTACTACTTCTACCAAATACTGACAGCCTTCAACAAACTGACAATTATATCAGATGTTGTACTACTTCTACCAAATACTGACAGCCTTCAACAAACTGACAATTATATCAGATGTTGTACTACTTCTACCAAATACTGACAGCCTTCAACAAACTGACAATTATATCAGATGTTGTACTACTTCTACCAAATACTGACAGCCTTCAACAAACTGACAATTATATCAGATGTTGTACTACTTCTACCAAATACTGACAGCCTTCAACAAACTGACAATTATATCAGATGTTGTACTACTTCTACCAAATACTGACAGCCTTCAACAAACTGACAATTATATCAGATGTTGTACTACTTCTACCAAATACTGACAGCCTTCAACAAACTGACAATTATATCAGATGTTGTACTACTTCTACCAAATACTGACAGCCTTCAACAAACTGACGATTATATCAGATGTTGTACTACTTCTACCAAATACTGACAGCCTTCAACAAACTGACAATTATATCAGATGTTGTACTACTTCTACCAAATACTGACAGCCTTCAACAAACTGACAATTATATCAGATGTTGTACTACTTCTACCAAATACTGACAGCCTTCAACAAACTGACGATTATATCAGATGTTGTACTACTTCTACCAAATACTGACAGCCTTCAACAAACTGACAATTATATCAGATGTTGTACTACTTCTACCAAATACTGACAGCCTTCAACAAACTGACAATTATATCAGATGTTGTACTACTTCTACCAAATACTGACAGCCTTCAACAAACTGACGATTATATCAGATGTTGTACTACTTCTACCAAATACTGACAGCCTTCAACAAACTGACAATTATATCAGATGTTGTACTACTTCTACCAAATACTGACAGCCTTCAACAAACTGACAATTATATCAGATGTTGTACTACTTCTACCAAATACTGACAGCCTTCAACAAACTGACAATTATATCAGATGTTGTACTACTTCTACCAAATACTGACAGCCTTCAACAAACTGACGATTATATCAGATGTTGTACTACTTCTACCAAATACTGACAGCCTTCAACAAACTGACAATTATATCAGATGTTGTACTACTTCTACCAAATACTGACAGCCTTCAACAAACTGACGATTATATCAGATGTTGTACTACTTCTACCAAATACTGACAGCCTTCAACAAACTGACGATTATATCAGATGTTGTACTACTTCTACCAAATACTGACAGCCTTCAACAAACTGACGATTATATCAGATGTTGTACTACTTCTACCAAATACTGACAGCCTTCAACAAACTGACGATTATATCAGATGTTGTACTACTTCTACCAAATACTGACAGCCTTCAACAAACTGACGATTATATCAGATGTTGTACTACTTCTACCAAATACTGACAGCCTTCAACAAACTGACGATTATATCAGATGTTGTACTACTTCTACCAAATAATGACAACCTTCAACAAACTGACGATTATATCAGATGTTGTACTACTTCTACCAAATACTGACAGTCTTCAACAAGCTGACTATTTTTTCAGAGGTTGTGCTACTTACGCCAAATACTGACAGCCTTCAACAAACTGACAATTATATCAGATGTTGTACTACTTCTACCAAATACTGACAGCCTTCAACAAACTGACGATTATATCAGATGTTGTACTACTTCTACCAAATACTGACAGCCTTCAACAAACTGACGATTATATCAGATGTTGTACTACTTCTACCAAATACTGACAGCCTTCAACAAACTGACGATTATATCAGATGTTGTACTACTTCTACCAAATACTGACAGCCTTCAACAAACTGACGATTATATCAGATGTTGTACTACTTCTACCAAATACTGACAGCCTTCAACAAACTGACGATTATATCAGATGTTGTACTACTTCTACCAAATACTGACAGCCTTCAACAAACTGACGATTATATCAGATGTTGTACTACTTCTACCAAATACTGACAGCCTTCAACAAATTGACGATCATATCAGATGTTGTACTACTTCTACCAAATACTGACAGTCTTCAACAAGCTGACTATTTTTTAAGAGGTTGTGCTACTTCTGCCAAATACTGACAGCCTTCAACAAACTGACGATTATATCAGATGTTGTACTACTTCTACCAAATACTGACAGCCTTCAACAAACTGACGATTATATCAGATGTTGTACTACTTCTACCAAATACTAACAGCCTTCAACAAACTGACGATTATATCAGATGTTGTACTACTTCTACCAAATACTGACAGCCTTCAACAAACTGACGATTATATCAGATGTTGTACTACTTCTACCAAATACTGACAGTCTTCAACAAGCTGACTATTTTTTCAGAGGTTGTGCTACTTACGCCAAATACTGACAGCCTTCAACAAACTGACGATTATATCAGAGGTTGTACTACTTCTACCAAATACTGACAGCCTTCAACAAACTGACTATTATATCAGAGGTTGTACTACTTCTACCAAATACTGACAGCTTTCAACAAGTTGACGATTATGTCAGAGATTGTACTACTTCTACCAAATACTGACCGCCTTCAGAATACAGATGTTTATGTCAGAGGTTGTACTACTTCTACCAAATACTGACAGCCTTCAACAACCTGACGATTATGTCAGAGGTTGTACTACTTCTACCAAATACTGACAGCCTTCAACAAACTGACGATTGTCAGAGGTTGTACTACTTCTACCAAATACAGACAGCCTTCAACAAGTTGACGATTATGTCAGAAATTGTACTACTTCTACCAAATACTGACATCCTTCAACAACCCGACGATTATGTCAGAGGTTGTACTACTTCTACCAAATACTAACAGCCTTCAACTACCTGACGATTATGTCAGAGGTTGTACTACTTCTACCAAATACTGACAGCCTTCAACAACCAGACGATTATGTCAGACATTGTACTACTTCTACCAAATACTAACAGCCTTCAACAACCTGACGATTATGTCAGAGGTTGTACTACTTCTACCAAATACTGACAGCCTTCAACAAGTTGACGATTATGTCAGAAATTGTACTACTTCAACCAAATACTAACAGCCTTCAACAAGCTGACGATAATGTCAGAGATTGTACTACTTCTACCAAATACTGACAGCCTTCAACAAACTGACGATTATGTCAGAGGTTGTACTACTTCTACCAAATACTGACAGCCTTCAACAACCTGACGATTATGTCAGAGGTTGTACTACTTCTACCTGATACTGACATCCTTCAACAAGCTGACGATTATGTCAGAGGTTGTACTACTTCTACCAAATACTGACAGCCTTCAACAAGTTGACGATTATGTCAGAGGTTGTACTACTTCTACCAAATACTGACAGCCTTCAACAAGTTGACGATTATGTCAGAGGTTGTACTACTTCTACCAAATACTGACAGCCTTCAACAAGTTGACGATTATGTCAGAGGTTGTACTACTTCTACCAAATACTGACAGCCTTCAACAAGTTGACGATTATGTCAGAGGTTGTACTACTTCTACCAAATACTGACAGCCTTCAACAAGTTGACGATTATGTCAGATGTTGTACTACTTCTACCAAATACTGACAGCCTTCAACAAGTTGACGATTATGTCAGAGGTTGTACTACTTCTACCAAATACTGACAGCCTTCAACAAGTTGACGATTATGTCAGAGGTTGTACTACTTCTACCAAATACTGACAGCCTTCAACAAGTTGACGATTATGTCAGAGGTTGTACTACTTCTACCAAATACTGACAGCCTTCAACAAGTTGACGATTATGTCAGAGGTTGTACTACTTCTACCAAATACTGACAGCCTTCAACAAGTTGACGATTATGTCAGAGGTTGTACTACTTCTACCAAATACTGACAGCCTTCAACAAGCTGACGATTATTCAGAGGTTGTACTACTTCTACCAAATACTGACAGCCTTCAACAAACTGACGATTATGTCAGAGGTTGTACTACTTCTACCAAATACTGACAGCCTTCAACAAACTGACGATTATGTCAGAGGTTGTACTACTTCTACCAAATACTGACAGCCTTCAACAAACTGACGATTATGACAGAGGTTGTACTACTTCTACCAAATACTGACAGCCTTCAACAAACTGACGATTATGTCAGAGGTTGTACTACTTCTACCTAATACTGACAGCCTTCAACAAGCTGACGATTATGTCAGAGGTTGTACTACTTCTACCAAATACTGACAGCCTTCAACAAGTTGACGATTATGTCAGAGGTTGTACTACTTCTACCAAATACTGACAGCCTTCAACAAGTTGACGATTATGTCAGAGGTTGTACTACTTCTACCAAATACTGACAGCCTTCAACAAGTTGACGATTATGTCAGAGGTTGTACTACTTCTACCAAATACTGACAGCCTTCAACAAGTTGACGATTATGTCAGAGGTTGTACTACTTCTACCAAATACTGACAGCCTTCAACAAGTTGACGATTATGTCAGATGTTGTACTACTTCTACCAAATACTGACAGCCTTCAACAAGTTGACGATTATGTCAGAGGTTGTACTACTTCTACCAAATACTGACAGCCTTCAACAAGTTGACGATTATGTCAGAGGTTGTACTACTTCTACCAAATACTGACAGCCTTCAACAAGTTGACGATTATGTCAGAGGTTGTACTACTTCTACCAAATACTGACAGCCTTCAACAAGTTGACGATTATGTCAGAGGTTGTACTACTTCTACCAAATACTGACAGCCTTCAACAAGTTGACGATTATGTCAGAGGTTGTACTACTTCTACCAAATACTGACAGCCTTCAACAAGCTGACGATTATTCAGAGGTTGTACTACTTCTACCAAATACTGACAGCCTTCAACAAACTGACGATTATGTCAGAGGTTGTACTACTTCTACCAAATACTGACAGCCTTCAACAAACTGACGATTATGTCAGAGGTTGTACTACTTCTACCAAATACTGACAGCCTTCAACAAACTGACGATTATGACAGAGGTTGTACTACTTCTACCAAATACTGACAGCCTTCAACAAACTGACGATTATGTCAGAGGTTGTACTACTTCTACCTAATACTGACAGCCTTCAACAAGCTGACGATTATGTCAGAGGTTGTACTACTTCTACCAAATACTGACAGCCTTCAACAAGTTGACGATTATGTGAGAGGTTGTACTACTTCTACCAAATACTGACAGCCTTCAACAAACTGACGATTATGTCAGAGGTTGTACTACTTCTACCAAATACTGACAGCCTTCAACAAGCTGATGATTATGTCAGAGGTTGTACTACTTCTACCAAATACTGACAGCCTTCAACAAACTGACGATTATGTCAGAGGTTGTACTACTTCTACCTAATATTTAGAGCCTTCAACAAGCTGACGATTATGTCAGAGGTTGTACTACTTCTACCAAATACTAACAGACTTCAACAACCTGACGATTATGTCAGAGGTTGTACTACTCCTACCTAATACTGACAGCCTTTAACAAGCTGACGATTATGTCAGAGGTTGTACTACTTCTACCAAATACTGACAGCCTTCAACAAGTTGACGATTATGTCAGAGGTTGTACTACTTCTACCTAATACTGACAGCCTTCAACAAGTTGACGATTATGTCAGAGGTTGTACTACTTCTACCAAATACTGACAGCCTTCAACAAGTTGACGATTATGTCAGAGGTTGTACTACTTCTACCAAATACTGACAGCCTTCAACAAGTTGACGATTATGTCAGAGGTTGTACTACTTCTACCAAATACTGACAGCCTTCAACAAGTTGACGATTATGTCAGAGGTTGTACTACTTCTACCAAATACTGACAGCCTTCAACAAGTTGACGATTATGTCAGAGGTTGTACTACTTCTACCAAATACTGACAGCCTTCAACAAGTTGACGATTATGTCAGAGGTTGTACTACTTCTACCAAATACTGACAGCCTTCAACAAGCTGACGATTATGTCAGAGGTTGTACTACTTCTACCAAATACTGACAGCCTTCAACAAACTGACGATTATGTCAGAGGTTGTACTACTTCTACCAAATACTGACAGCCTTCAACAAACTGACGATTATGTCAGAGGTTGTACTACTTCTACCAAATACTGACAGCCTTCAACAAACTGACGATTATGTCAGAGGTTGTACTACTTCTACCAAATACTGACAGCCTTCAACAAACTGACGATTATGTCAGAGGTGGTACTACTTCTACCAAATACTGACAGCCTTCAACAAACTGACGATTATGTCAGAGGTTGTACTACTTCTACCAAATACTGACAGCCTTCAACAAGTTGACGATTATGTCAGAGGTTGTACTACTTCTACCAAATACTGACAGCCTTCAACAAGCTGACGATTATGTCAAAGGTTGTACTACTTCTACCAAATACTGACAGCCTTCAACAAGCTGACGATTATGTCAGAGGTTGTACTACTTCTACCAAATACTGACAGCCTTCAACAAACTGACGATTATGTCAGAGGTTGTACTACTTCTACCAAATACTGACAGCCTTCAAATAACTGACGATTATGTCAGAGGTTGTACTACTTCTACCAAATACTGACAGCCTTCAACAAACTGACGATTATGTCAGAGGTTGTACTACTTCTACCAAATACTGACAGCCTTCAACAAACTGACTATTATGTCAGAGGTTGTACTACTTCTACCAAATACTGACAGCCTTCAACAAACTGACGTTTATGTCAGAGGTTGTACTACTTCTACCAAATACTGACAGCCTTCAACAAGTTGACGATTATGTCAGAGGTTGCACTACTTCTACCAAATACTGACAGCCTTCAACAAACTGACGATTATATCAGATGTTGTACTACTTCTACCAAATACTGACAGCCTTCAACAAACTGACGATTATATCAGATGTTGTACTACTTCTACCAAATACTGACAGCCTTCAACAAACTGACAATTATGTCAGAGGTTGTACTACTTCTACCTAATACTGACAGCCTTCAACAAACTGACGATTATATCAGATGTTGTACTACTTCTAACAAATACTGACAGCCTTCAACAAACTGACGATTATATCAGATGTTGTACTACTTCTACCAAATACTGACAGCCTTCAACAAACTGACGATTATGTCAGAGGTTGTACTACTTCTACCTAATACTGACAGCCTTCAACAAACTGACGATTATATCAGATGTTGTACTACTTCTACCAAATACTGACAGCCTTCAACAAGCTGACGATTATATCAGATGTTGTACTACTTCTACCAAATACTGACAGCCTTCAACAAACTGACGATTATATCAGAGGTTGTACTACTTCTACCAAATACTGACAGCCTTCAACAAGCTGACGATTATATCAGATGTTGTACTACTTCTACCTAATACTGACAGCCTTCAACAAACTGACGATTATATCAGATGTTGTACTACTTCTACCTAATACTGACAGCCTTCAACAAACTGACGATTATATCAGATGTTGTACTACTTCTACCTAATACTGACAGCCTTAAACAAACTGACGATTATGTCAGAGGTTGTACTACTTCTACCAAATACTGACAGCCTTCAACAAGTTGACGATTATGTCAGAGGTTGTACTACTTCTACCAAATACTGACAGCCTTCAACAAGTTGACGATTATGTCAGAGGTTGTACTACTTCTACCAAATACTGACAGCCTTCAACAAGTTGACGATTATGTCAGATGTTGTACTACTTCTACCAAATACTGACAGCCTTCAACAAGTTGACGATTATGTCAGAGGTTGTACTACTTCTACCAAATACTGACAGCCTTCAACAAGTTGACGATTATGTCAGAGGTTGTACTACTTCTACCAAATACTGACAGCCTTCAACAAGTTGACGATTATGTCAGAGGTTGTACTACTTCTACCAAATACTGACAGCCTTCAACAAGTTGACGATTATGTCAGAGGTTGTACTACTTCTACCAAATACTGACAGCCTTCAACAAGTTGACGATTATGTCAGAGGTTGTACTACTTCTACCAAATACTGACAGCCTTCAACAAGCTGACGATTATTCAGAGGTTGTACTACTTCTACCAAATACTGACAGCCTTCAACAAACTGACGATTATGTCAGAGGTTGTGCTACTTCTACCAAATACTGACAGCCTTCAACAAACTGACGATTATGTCAGAGGTTGTACTACTTCTACCAAATACTGACAGCCTTCAACAAACTGACGATTATGACAGAGGTTGTACTACTTCTACCAAATACTGACAGCCTTCAACAAACTGACGATTATGTCAGAGGTTGTACTACTTCTACCTAATACTGACAGCCTTCAACAAGCTGACGATTATGTCAGAGGTTGTACTACTTCTACCAAATACTGACAGCCTTCAACAAGTTGACGATTATGTGAGAGGTTGTACTACTTCTACCAAATACTGACAGCCTTCAACAAACTGACGATTATGTCAGAGGTTGTACTACTTCTACCAAATACTGACAGCCTTCAACAAGCTGATGATTATGTCAGAGGTTGTACTACTTCTACCAAATACTGACAGCCTTCAACAAACTGACGATTATGTCAGAGGTTGTACTACTTCTACCTAATATTTAGAGCCTTCAACAAGCTGACGATTATGTCAGAGGTTGTACTACTTCTACCAAATACTAACAGACTTCAACAACCTGACGATTATGTCAGAGGTTGTACTACTTCTACCTAATACTGACAGCCTTTAACAAGCTGACGATTATGTCAGAGGTTGTACTACTTCTACCAAATACTGACAGCCTTCAACAAGTTGACGATTATGTCAGAGGTTGTACTACTTCTACCTAATACTGACAGCCTTCAACAAGTTGACGATTATGTCAGAGGTTGTACTACTTCTACCAAATACTGACAGCCTTCAACAAGTTGACGATTATGTCAGAGGTTGTACTACTTCTACCAAATACTGACAGCCTTCAACAAGTTGACGATTATGTCAGAGGTTGTACTACTTCTACCAAATACTGACAGCCTTCAACAAGTTGACGATTATATCAGAGGTTGTACTACTTCTACCAAATACTGACAGCCTTCAACAAGTTGACGATTATGTCAGAGGTTGTACTACTTCTACCAAATACTGACAGCCTTCAACAAGTTGACGATTATGTCAGAGGTTGTACTACTTCTACCAAATACTGACAGCCTTCAACAAGCTGACGATTATGTCAGAGGTTGTACTACTTCTACCAAATACTGACAGCCTTCAACAAACTGACGATTATGTCAGAGGTTGTACTACTTCTACCAAATACTGACAGCCTTCAACAAACTGACGATTATGTCAGAGGTTGTACTACTTCTACCAAATACTGACAGCCTTCAACAAACTGACGATTATGTCAGAGGTTGTACTACTTCTACCAAATACTGACAGCCTTCAACAAACTGACGATTATGTCAGAGGTGGTACTACTTCTACCAAATACTGACAGCCTTCAACAAACTGACGATTATGTCAGAGGTTGTACTACTTCTACCAAATACTGACAGCCTTCAACAAGTTGACGATTATGTCAGAGGTTGTACTACTTCTACCAAATACTGACAGCCTTCAACAAGCTGACGATTATGTCAAAGGTTGTACTACTTCTACCAAATACTGACAGCCTTCAACAAGCTGACGATTATGTCAGAGGTTGTACTACTTCTACCAAATACTGACAGCCTTCAACAAACTGACGATTATGTCAGAGGTTGTACTACTTCTACCAAATACTGACAGCCTTCAAATAACTGACGATTATGTCAGAGGTTGTACTACTTCTACCAAATACTGACAGCCTTCAACAAACTGACGATTATGTCAGAGGTTGTACTACTTCTACCAAATACTGACAGCCTTCAACAAACTGACTATTATGTCAGAGGTTGTACTACTTCTACCAAATACTGACAGCCTTCAACAAACTGACGTTTATGTCAGAGGTTGTACTACTTCTACCAAATACTGACAGCCTTCAACAAGTTGACGATTATGTCAGAGGTTGCACTACTTCTACCAAATACTGACAGCCTTCAACAAACTGACGATTATGTCAGAGGTTGTACTACTTCTACCAAATACTGACAGCCTTCAACAAACTGACGATTATATCAGATGTTGTACTACTTCTACCAAATACTGACAGCCTTCAACAAACTGACGATTATATCAGATGTTTTACTACTTCTACCAAATACTGACAGCCTTCAACAAACTGACGATTATGTCAGAGGTTGTACTACTTCTACCTAATACTGACAGCCTTCAACAAACTGACGATTATATCAGATGTTGTACTACTTCTACCAAATACTGACATCCTTCAACAAACTGACGATTATATCAGATGTTGTACTACTTCTACCAAATACTGACAGCCTTCAACAAACTGACGATTATGTCAGAGGTTGTACTACTTCTACCTAATACTGACAGCCTTCAACAAACTGACGATTATATCAGATGTTGTACTACTTCTACCAAATACTGACAGCCTTCAACAAGCTGACGATTATATCAGATGTTGTACTACTTCTACCAAATACTGACAGCCTTCAACAAACTGACGATTATATCAGAGGTTGTACTACTTCTACCAAATACTGACAGCCTTCAACAAGCTGACGATTATATCAGATGTTGTACTACTTCTACCTAATACTGACAGCCTTCAACAAACTGACGATTATATCAGATGTTGTACTACTTCTACCTAATACTGACAGCCTTCAACAAACTGACGATTATATCAGATGTTGTACTACTTCTACCTAATACTGACAGCCTTAAACAAACTGACGATTATGTCAGAGGTTGTACTACTTCTACCAAATACTGACAGCCTTCAACAAGCTGACGATTATGTCAGAGGTTGTACTACTTCTACCAAATACTGACAGCCTTCAACAAACTGACGATTATGTCAGAGGTTGCACTACTTCTACCTAATACTGACAGCCTTCAACAAACTGACGATTATATCAGAGGTTGTACTACTTCTACCAAATACTGACAGCCTTCAACAAACTGACGATTATATCAGAGGTTGTACTACTTCTACCAAATACTGACAGCCTTCAACAAGCTGACGATTATATCAGATGTTGTACTACTTCTACCTAATACTGACAGCCTTCAACAAACTGACGATTATATCAGATGTTGTACTACTTCTACCTAATACTGACAGCCTTCAACAAACTGACGATTATATCAGATGTTGTACTACTTCTACCTAATACTGACAGCCTTCAACAAACTGACGATTATGTCAGAGGTTGTACTACTTCTACCTAATACTGACAGCCTTCAACAAGCTGACGATTATATCAGATGTTGTACTACTTCTACCTAATACTGACAGCCTTCAACAAGCTGACGATTATATCAGATGTTGTACTACTTCTACCTAATACTGACAGCCTTCAACAAACTGACGATTATATCAGATGTTGTACTACTTCTACCAAATACTGACAGCCTTCAACAACCTGACGATTATGTCAGAGGTTGTACTACTTCTACCAAATACTGACAGTCTTCAACAAGCTGACGATTATATCAGATGTTGTACTACTTCTACCAAATACTGACAGCCTTCAACAACCTGACGATTATATCAGATGTTGTACTACTTCTACCTAATACTGACAGCCTTCAACAAACTGACGATTATATCAGATGTTGTACTACTTCTACCAAATACTGACAGCCTTCAACAACCTGACGATTATGTCAGAGGTTGTACTACCTCTACCAAATACTGACAGCCTTCAACAAGCTGACGATTATATCAGATGTTGTACTACTTCTACCAAATACTGACAGCCTTCAACAAACTGACGATTATGTCAGAGGTTGTACTACTTCTACCAAATACTGACAGCCTTCAACAAGCTGACGATTATATCAGATGTTGTACTACTTCTACCAAATACTGACAGCCTTCAACAAGCTGACGATTATGTCAGAGGTTGTACTACTTCTACCAAATACTGACAGCCTTTAACAAACTGACGATTATGTCAGAGGTTGTACTGCTTCTACCAAATACTGACAGCCTTCAACAAGCTGACGATTATATCAGATGTTGTACTACTTCTACCAAATACTGACAGCCTTCAACAAGCTGACGATTATATCAGATGTTGTACTACTTCTACCAAATACTGACAGCCTTCAACAAGCTGACGATTATATCAGATGTTGTACTACTTCTACCAAATACTGACAGCCTTCAACAAGCTGACGATTATATCAGATGTTGTACTACTTCTACCAAATACTGACAGCCTTCAACAAGCTGACGATTATATCAGATGTTGTACTACTTCTACCAAATACTGACAGCCTTCAACAAGCTGACGATTATATCAGATGTTGTACTACTTCTACCAAATACTGACAGCCTTCAACAAGCTGACGATTATATCAGATGTTGTACTACTTCTACCAAATACTGACAGCCTTCAACAAGCTGACGATTATATCAGATGTTGTACTACTTCTACCAAATACTGACAGCCTTCAACAAGCTGACGATTATGTCAGAGGTTGTACTACTTCTACCAAATACTGACAGCCTTCAATAAACTGACGATTATGTCAGAGGTTGTACTACTTCTACCAAATTCTGACAGCCTTCAACAAGCTGACGATTATATCAGATGTTGTACTACTTCTACCAAATACTGACAGCCTTCAACAAACTGACGATTATGTCAGAGGTTGTACTACTTCTACCAAATACTGACAGCCTTCAACAAGCTGACGATTATATCAGATGTTGTACTATTTCTACCAAATACTGACAGCCTTCAACAAGCTGACGATTATATCAGATGTTGTACTACTTCTACCAAATACTGACAGCCTTCAACAAGCTGACGATTATATCAGATGTTGTACTACTTCTACCAAATACTGACAGCCTTCAACAAGCTGACGATTATGTCAGAGGTTGTACTACTTCTACCAAATACTGACAGCCTTCAACAAACTGACGATTATGTCAGAGGTTGTACTACTTCTACCAAATACTGACAGCCTTCAACAAGCTGACGATTATATCAGATGTTGTACTACTTCTACCAAATACTGACAGCCTTCAACAAGCTGACGATTATATCAGATGTTGTACTACTTCTACCAAATACTGACAGCCTTCAACAAGCTGACGATTATATCAGATGTTGTACTACTTCTACCAAATACTGACAGCCTTCAACAAGCTGACGATTATATCAGATGTTGTACTATTTCTACCAAATACTGACAGCCTTCAACAAGCTGACGATTATATCAGATGTTGTACTACTTCTACCAAATACTGACAGCCTTCAACAAGCTGACGATTATATCAGATGTTGTACTACTTCTACCAAATACTGACAGCCTTCAACAAGCTGACGATTATATCAGATGTTGTACTACTTCTACCAAATACTGACAACCTTCAACAACCTGACGATTATGTCAGAGGTTGTACTACTTCTACCAAATACTGACAGCCTTCAACAACCTGACGATTATGTCAGAGGTTGTACTACTTCTACCTAATACTGACAGCCTTCAACAACCTGACGATTATGTCAGAGGTTGTACTACGATTATGTCAGAGGTTGTGCTACGATTATGTCAGAGGTTGTACTACGATTATGTCAGAGGTTGTACTACGATTATGTCAGAGGTTGTACTACGATTATATCAGATGTTGTACTACTTCTACCAAATACTGACAGCCTTCAACAACCTGACGATTATGTCAGAGGTTGTACTACTTCTACCTAAAACTGACAGCCTTCAACAACCTGACGATTATGTCAGAGGTTGTACTACGATTATGTCAGAGGTTGTACTACGATTATGTTAGAGGTTGTACTACGATTATGTCAGAGGTTGTACTACGATTATGTCAGAGGTTGTACTACGATTATGTCAGAGGTTGTACTACGATTATGTCAGAGGTTGTACTACGATTATGTCAGAGGTTGTACTACGATTATGTCAGAGGTTGTACTACGATTATATCAGATGTTGTACTACTTCGACCAAATACTGACAGCCTTCAACAACCTGACGATTATGTCAGAGGTTGTACTATTTCTACCTAATACTGACAGCTTTCAACAACCTGACGATTATGTCAGAGGTTGTACTACGATTATGTCAGAGGTTGTACTACGATTATGTCAGAGATTGTACTACGATTATGTCAGACGTCGCACATGACAATTATAAAAGGATAAAACTATCAACAGATTTTATAGATTAGATTTAAAACGGAGACAACAACCCTGAATATTTCAACTGAGACACTCAAACTATGGGCTGTGGCAGTCGGTTTTAAATAGCAATTTATATCTATGGAAAGACACTATGAAGTTATGGTTGATTTGATTCCTAATATCAAAAACATGGAACATGGGAGGAATTGTTTATAAAATTGAATTACAAAGCTATAGCTATGCAGTCAATACCAGCTTCAGTGTTAATATATATGCATACTTTGTAGGGCGATTCTGGAGGACCATATGCTTGTAAAGACAGTAAAGGCCATTGGGATCTCGTTGGTAAGATATCAATATCCGACAGTAATATCTTACATAAATGTATCGGCAAACATTCTAACACAAAAATCCCAGCGGAAATCCCATGTATGATAATATTACCGAATTTGTTATTCCAAATTGAAAATTACTTTCGATTACAAAATATATTTTGATATGCCGTTAAATAGAATTTTGCATTAGTTAAGCACAACGAACATACTATTTAATATAGGTTGAATGTACTACAATAGAATAAACAATCTCGGTACACAATTACAGTGTTTGACAGAGGTACACGTATTGATGTACTATACATTGTTTCCTCCATAACACTTGTAAAATAGATGGTTCGTACAAATATCAGACGTAAGTTTTACTGTTCTTTTTAGGAATTGTTAGTTGGGGTTACGGATGTGCCAGACCAGAATTACCAGGAGTGTACTCTGACGTACATAACTATATATCATGGCTCCAGTCAAATACTTCATAATAATTATGAAATAAAATATATTTTGGACTGTCTATAATTTACTTATAACATTTATCAGGACATCAAATAGTATCGTGACCGTGATTTTATGGTAGTTGGATTTACAACTACCTATGCAATCAGTGCATATCACCACTGATGTTGTGAGTTCGAATCGCGATCAGGGCGAGGTGTACAACATTATGTGATAAAGTTTGTCGGTGACCGGTTTCCTCCACCAATTAAACTAACCGCCACGATATAACTGAAATATTGTTGAAAGTAGCGTTAAACACCACCAAACAAATAAGCAAACAGTCAAAAACTGCTGTGAGTTCGAGCCCCGGTCGGGTGATATCAAAGACTATTAGATTGGTATTTAACGTTTCTCCGCTAAGCACGCAGCACTAAGGACCAAGTTCAAATACTGGTTGACTCGGAATCAGAATTGAGTGGAGTGACATGTTTACCCGCGGATTGTTGTTTCAGTGACCAAGCACTATAAAAAATCCCACTCAGCGTGTTGGTCTAGATCAAAGCGGACATCATCACCATCATCTCGTTGAAATGCAACGTTGGTCTCGCCGTTATATAGCTGAAACATCGTTCATGTGGCGTTAAACAATAATCAAGTACTCACTCGAAGACTACTACGATGCATTCGAGTTTTTGTATGTATCTTTTTATTTCATTCGTTGTGGATACAATAACATCTAATAACAGCTCTCATGGGGTCACTGCAGGGTTCATATGTCAACCGACCATTCAGCGACGAGCCTACCAGGTATTAAATATAAACCTGAGCGCACAAAAATGAGAGATTGTGTCCGAATCGTCAATATATTAAACTTTCTAGTATATTTCTAGAAGGTCGAGATAAATGGATGTTTATATGACATGACACAATACGGAATGTTGTTTGATGTTTATATGACATGATACAATAGAGAATGTTGTTTGATGTTTATATGACATGATACAATAGAGAATGTTGTTTGATGTTTATATGACATGATACAATAGAGAATGTTGTTTGATGTTTATATGACATGATACAATAAAGAATGTTGTTTGATGTTTATATGACATGATACAATAAAGAATGTTGTTTGATGTTTATATGACATGATACAATAAAGAATGTTGTTTGATGTTTATATGACATGATACAATAGAGAATGTTGTTTGATGTTTATATGACATGATACAATAAAGAATGTTGTTTGATGTTTATATGACATGATACAATAAAGAATGTTGTTTGATGTGTATATGACATGATACAATAGAGAATGTTGTTTGATGTTTATATGACATGATACAATAAAGAATGTTGTTTGATGTTTATATGACATGATACAATAAAGAATGTTGTTTGATGTTTATATGACATGATACCATAAAGAATGTTGTTTGATGTTTATATGACATGATACAATAAAGAATGTTGTTTGATGTTTATATGACATGATACAATAAAGAATGTTGTTTGATGTTTATATGACATGATACAATAAAGAATGTTGTTTGATGTTTATATGACATGATACAATAAAGAATGTTGTTTGATGTTTATATGACATGATACAATAAAGAATGTTGTTTGATGTTTATATGACATGATACAATAGAGAATGTTGTTTGATGTTTATATGACATGATACAATAGAGAATGTTGTTTGATGTTTATATGACATGATACAATAGAGAATGCTGTTTGATGTTTATATGACATGATACAATAGAGAATGTTGTTTGATGTTTATATGACATGATACAATAGAGAATGTTGTTTGATGTTTATATGACATGATACAATAGAGAATGTTGTTTGATGTTTATATGACATGATACAATAGAGAATGCTGTTCGATGTTTATATGACATGATACAATAGAGAATGCTGTTCGATGTTTATATGACATGATACAATAGAGAATGCTGTTTGATGTTTATATGACATGATACAATAAAGAATGTTGTTTGATGTTTATATGACATGATACAATAAAGAATGTTGTTTGATGTTTATATGACATGATACAATAAAGAATGTTGTTTGATGTTTATATGACATGATACAATAAAGAATGTTGTTTGATGTTTATATGACATGATACAATAAAGAATGTTGTTTGATGTTTATATGACATGATACAATAAAGAATGTTGTTTGATGTTTATATGACATGATACAATAAAGAATGTTGTTTGATGTTTATATGACATGATACAATAAAGAATGTTGTTTGATGTTTATATGACATGATACAATAAAGAATGTTGTTTGATGTTTATATGACATGATACAATAAAGAATGTTGTTTGATGTTTATATGACATGATACAATAAAGAATGTTGTTTGATGTTTATATGACATGATACAATAAAGAATGTTGTTTGATGTTTATATGACATGATACAATAAAGAATGTTGTTTGATGTTTATATGACATGATACAATAAAGAATGTTGTTTGATGTTTATATGACATGATACAATAAAGAATGTTGTTTGATGTTTATATGACATGATACAATAAAGAATGTTGTTTGATGTTTATATGACATGATACAATAAAGAATGTTGTTTGATGTTTATATGACATGATACAATAAAGAATGTTGTTTAATGTTTATATGACATGATACAATAAAGAATGTTGTTTGATGTTTATATGACATGATACAATAAAGAATGTTGCTTGATGTTTATATGACATGATACAATAAAGAATGTTGTTTGATGTTTATATGACATGATACAATAAAGAATGTTGTTTGATGTTTATATGACATGATACAATAGAGAATGTTGTTTGATGTTTATATGACATGATACAATAAAGAATGTTGTTTGATGTTTATATGACATGATACAATAAAGAATGTTGTTTGATGTTTATATGACATGATACAATAAAGAATGTTGTTTGATGTTTATATGACATGATACAATAAAGAATGTTGTTTGATGTTTATATGACATGATACAATAAAGAATGTTGTTTGATGTTTATATGACATGATACAATAGAGAATGTTGTTTGATGTTTATATGACATGATACAATAAAGAATGTTGTTTGATGTTTATATGACATGATACAATAAAGAATGTTGTTTGATGTTTATATGACATGATACAATAGAGAATGTTGTTTGATGTTTATATGACATGATACAATAAAGAATGTTGTTTGATGTTTATATGACATGATACAATAAAGAATGTTGTCTGATGTTTATATGACATGATACAATAAAGAATGTTGTCTGATGTTTATATGACATGATACAATAAAGAATGTTGTCTGATGTTTATATGACATGATACAATAAAGAATGTTGTTTGATGTGTATATGACATGATACAATAAAGAATGTTGTTTGATGTGTATATGACATGATACAATACGGAATGTTGTTTGATGTTTATATGACATGATACAATAAAGAATGTTGTTTGATGTTTATATGACATGATACAATACGGAATGTTGTTTGATGTTAGTGTAGTACAAAACATAAATAAATAGAAATAAAAGAAAGGTACAACATACAAATTGTCAATTAGGAATATCTAATATGAGATATTGAATCTCGAATGATTCTTCTGGTCTTACGATTAATGTCAACACAACATTTCTGTAAACTCCTAATCCGAGTTGTCTCTTTTTTCCCGACAACGTCTCAGAACAATTGCACAAGAAAAGATACCAAAAGAGTAATTAGAAGCCGTAAATAAAAAAGTATCTTAAATTTGATAAACAATAAAGTGTACCTATATAATTAACAGATCTCAGATAAAGTCTTTATCAATTTAATGCCTTGGTTTCTAATCATTGTCTTCACGTCCATCTGATACAAGAAAGTCAGAAGAGTTTGAAGATACCAAAGTGATAATCAGAAGCTGTAAACCGAAGGACAGACGACATTATGACAAACAAAGGACAAACAACGATCTACAAAACCTTACATAGAAAACTAAAGATCGAGCAACACGACCCCTTCCCTCCCCCTAAAAACCGAGGATGAACGCAGGAGTTTCAGAAGGGTAAGCAGTATTCAGTGATTAGAAAGGTAAACTAAGGAAATAAATAACAAATTAGTCAACCATTATAAGGTTCAATGTCATAAATTCATGTCAATAAGTTCCACATATATCTAAAAGAACCGTCCCCCCGGACCACTTTGCAACATACACCGATTTTATAAACGAAAAGGTCATCATTCGTTTCATTTATGTAACAGAAATAAAAACCTGGCCTCAATTTGCTTCTTTTATTATTTGAAATTGTTAAATGTTTTTCAACAGAATAAATTGTTAAAATTTAAAATTTACCATAAAGATACATATTTCTTAAAATATAGAGGAGTGTGAATATACCCAAAAGAAAGGAAACTAGAAACCGTAAATCGAAGAAGGACAGACAACACAAAGGTCAAAATAGGGTCAGAAGTTCATACAATGATCTACAAAACACTACACAGAAAACTAAAAACTAAGCTACACTAATCATTACATAGAAAACTAAAAACTAAGCTACACCAATCATTACACAGAAAAGTAAAAACTAAGCTACACTAATCATTACACAGAAAACTAAAAACTAAGCTACACTAATCATTACATAGAAAACTAAAAGCTAAGCTACACTAATCATTACACAGAAAACTAAAAACTAAGCTACACTTATCATTACATAGAAAACTAAAAACTAAGCTACACTTATCATTACATAGAAAACTAAAAATTAAGCTACACTAATCATTACATAGAAAACTAAAAGCTAAGCTACACTAATCATTACACAGAAAACTAAAAACTAAGCTACACTTATCATTACATAGAAAACTAAAAACTAAGCTACACTTATCATTACATAGAAAACTAAAAACTAAGCTACACTAATCATTACACAGAAAACTAAAAACTAAGCTACACTAATCATTACACAGAAAACTAAAAACTAAGCTACACTAATCATTACATAGAAAACTAAAAACTAAGCCACACTAATCATTACACAGAAAACTAAAAACTAAGCTACACTTATCATTACATAGAAAACTAAAAACTAAGCTACACTAATCATTATATAGAAAACTAAAAACTAAGCTACACTAATCATTACATAGAAAATTAAAAACTAAGCTACACTAATCATTGCATAGAAAACTAAAAACTAAGCTACACTAATCATTACACAGCAAACTAAAAACTAAGCTTCACTTATCATTACATAGAAAACTAAAAACTAAGCTACACTTATCATTACATAGAAAATTAAAAACTAAGCTACACTAATCATTACATAGAAAAGTAAAAACTAAGCTTCACTAATCATTACATAGAAAACTAAAAACTAAGCTACACTTATCATTACATAGAAAACTAAAAACTAAGCTACACTTATCATTACATAGAAAACTAAAATCTAAACTACACTAATCATTACATAGAAAACTAAAAACTAAGCTACACTAATCATTACATAGAAAACTAAAAACTAAGCTACACTAATCATTACACAGAAAACTAAAAACTAAGCTACACTAATCATTACATAGAAAACTAAAAACTAAGCTACACTAATCATTACACAGAAAACTAAAAACTAAGCTACACTAATCATTACATAGAAAACTAAAAGCTAAGCTACACTAATCATTACACAGAAAACTAAAAACTAAGCTACACTTATCATTACATAGAAAACTAAAAACTAAGCTACACTTATCATTACATAGAAAACTAAAAACTAAGCTACACTAATCATTACATAGAAAACTAAAAGCTAAGCTACACTAATCATTACACAGAAAACTAAAAACTAAGCTACACTTATCATTACATAGAAAACTAAAAACTAAGCTACACTTATCATTACATAGAAAACTAAAAACTAAGCTACACTAATCATTACACAGAAAACTAAAAACTAAGCTACACTAATCATTACACAGAAAACTAAAAACTAAGCTACACTAATCATTACATAGAAAACTAAAAACTAAGCTACACTAATCATTACACAGAAAACTAAAAACTAAGCTACACTTATCATTACATAGAAAACTAAAAACTAAGCTACACTAATCATTACATAGAAAACTAAAAACTAAGCTACACTAATCATTACACAGCAAACTAAAAACTAAGCTTCACTTATCATTACATAGAAAACTAAAAACTAAGCTACACTTATCATTACATAGAAAATTAAAAACTAAGCTACACTAATCATTACATAGAAAAGTAAAAACTAAGCTTCACTAATCATTACATAGAAAACTAAAAACTAAGCTACACTTATCATTACATAGAAAACTAAAAACTAAGCTACACTTATCATTACATAGAAAACTAAAATCTAAACTACACTAATCATTACATAGAAAACTAAAAACTAAGCTACACTAATCATTACATAGAAAACTAAAAACTAAGCTACACTAATCATTACACAGAAAACTAAAAACTAAGCTACACTAATCATTACATAGAAAAGTAAAAACTAAGCTACACTAATCATTACACAGAAAACTAAAAACTAAGCTACACTAATCATTACACAGAAAACTGAAAACTAAGCTACACTAATCATTACACAGAAAACTAAAAACTAGGCTACACTAATCATTACATAGAAAACTAAAAACTAAGCTACACTAATCATTACATAGCAAACTAAAAACTAAGCTACACCAATCATTACACAGAAAACTAAAAACTAAGCTACACTAATCATTACACAGAAAACTAAAAACTAGGCTACACTAATCATTACATAGCAAACTAAAAACTAAGCTACACTAATCATTACATAGCAAACTAAAAACTAAGCTACACTAATCATTACACAGCAAACTAAAAACTAAGCTTCACTTATCATTACATAGAAAACTAAAAACTAAGCTACACTTATCATTACATAGAAAATTAAAAACTAAGCTACACTTATCATTGCATAGAAAACTAAAAACTAAGCTACACTAATCATTACATACAAAAGTAAAAACTAAGCTACACTAATCATTACATAGAAAACTAAAAACTAAGCTACACTAATCATTACATAGAAAACTAAAAACTAAGCTACACTAATCATTACATAGAAAACTAAAAACTAAGCTACACTAATCATTACACAGAAAACTAAAAACTAAGCTACACTAATCATTACACAGAAAACTGAAAACTAAGCTACACTAATCATTACACAGAAAACTAAAAACTAAGCTACACTAATCATTACACAGAAAACTAAAAACTAGGCTACACTAATCATTACATAGAAAATTAACAATTAAGCTACACTAATCATTACATAGCAAACTAAAAACTAAGCTACACTAATCATTACATAGCAAACTAAAAACTAAGCTACACTTATCATTACATAGAAAACTAAAAACTAGGCTACACTAATCATTACATAGAAAACTAAAAACTAAGCTACACTAATCATTACATAGAAAACTAAAAACTAAGCTACACTAATCATTACACAGAAAACTAAAAACTAAGCTACACTAATCATTCCACAGAAAACTAAAAACTAAGCTACACTAATCATTACATAGAAAACTAAAAACTAAGCTACACTAATCATTACATAGCAAACTAAAAACTAAGCTACACTAATCATTACACAGAAAACTAAAAATTAAGCTACACTAATCATTACACAGAAAACTAAAAACTAAGCTACACTAATCATTACATAGCAAACTAAAAACTAAGCTACACTAATCATTACATAGCAAACTAAAAACTAAGCTACACTAATCATTACACAGAAAACTAAAAACTAAGCTACACCAATCATTACATAGAAAACTAAAAACTAAGCTACACTTATCATTACACAGAAAACTGAAAACTAAGCTACACTTATCATTACATGGAAAACTAAAAACTAAGCTACACTAATCATTACATAGAAAACTAAAAACTAAGCTACACTTATCATTACATAGAAAATTAAAAACTAAGCTACACTAATGTTTACATAGAAAACTAAAAACAAAGCTACACTTATCATTACATAGAAAACTAAAAACTAAGCTACACTAATCATTACATAGAAAACTAAAACTAAGCTACACTAATCATTACATAGAAAACTAAAAACTAAGCTACACTAATCATTACATAGAAAACTAAAAACTAAGCTACACTAATCATTACATAGAAAACTAAAAACTAAGCTACACTAATCATTACATAGAAAAGTAAAAACTAAGCTACACTAATCATTACATAGAAAACTAAAAACTAAGCTACACTTATCATTACATAGAAAATTAAAAACTAAGCTACACTAATGATTACATAGAAAACTAAAAACAAAGCTACACTTATCATTACATAGAAAACTAAAAGCTAAGCTACACTAATCATTACACAGAAAACTAAAAACTAAGTTACACTAATCATTACATAGAAAACTAAAAACTAAGCTACACTAATGATTACATAGAAAACTAAAAACTAACTACACTAATCATTACACAAAAAACTAAAAACTAAGCTACACTAATCATTACATAGAAAACTAAAAACTAAGCTACACTAATCATTACACAGAAAACTAAAAACTAAGCTACACTTATCATTACATAGAAAACTAAAAACTAAGCTACACTAATCATCACATAGAAAACTGAAAACTAAGCTACACTAATCATTACACAGAAGAGTAAAAACTAAGCTACACTAATCATTACACAGAAAAGTAAAAACTAAGCTACACTAATCATTACACAGAAAACTAAAAACTAAGCTACACCAATCAGTGCACAGAAAACTAAAAACTAAGCTACGCTTATCATTACATGGAAAACTAAAAACTAAGCTACACTAATCATTACACAGAAAACTAAAAACTAAGCTACACTAATCATTGCATAACAAATTAAAAACTAAGCTACTCTAATCATTACATACAAAACTAAAAACTAAGTTACACTAATTATTTCATAGAAAACTAAAAACTAAGCTACACTTATCATTATATAGAAAACTAAAAACTAAGCTACACTAATCATTACATAGAAAACTAAAAACTAAGCTACACTAATCATTACATAGAAAACTAAAAACTAAGCTACACTTATCATTACATAGAAAACTAAAAACTAAGCTACAATAATCATTACATAGAAAACTAAAAACTAAGCTACACTAATCAATACATAGAAAAGTAAAAACTAAGCTACACTAATCATTACACAGAAAACTAAAAACTAAGCTACACTTATCATTACATAGAAAACTAAAAACTAAGCTACACTTATCATTACATAGAAAACTAACAACTAAGCTACACTAATCATTACACAGAAAACTAAAAACTAAGCTACACTTATCATTACATAGAAAATTAAAAACTAAGCTACACTAATGATTACATAGAAAACTAAAAACAAAGCTACACTTATCATTACATAGAAAACTAAAAACTAAGCTACACCAATCATTACACATGAAAGTAAAAACTAAGCTACACTAATCATTACACAGAAAACTAAAAACTAAGCTACACCAATCATTACACAGAAAACTAAAAACTAAGCTACACTTATCATTACATAGAAAACTAAAAACTAAGCTACACTTATCATTACATAGAAAACTAAAAACTAAGCTACACTAATCATTACATAGAAAACTAAAAGCTAAGCTACACTAATCATTACACAGAAAACTAAAAACTAAGCTACACTTATCATTACATAGAAAACTAAAAACTAAGCTACACCAATCATTACACAGAAAACTAAAAACTAAGCTACTCTAATCCCACGCAAAACGAAAAAAAATGAGTGAACTTTTGTGTACCGGAGGGGTGAGCAGTTCTTGCTGCACTTGCAGCTTCCATCTGGTTGCTGTTGCACAACACCAGCATTATGTGATATGGAAATCGTGTTAAACACAAGAATGCGTAAATAAATACAAATGACATAAATAAGACATGAATCCTCTACAAACCAAATGTGTGTAAAAACGAACAAACCTAGTTTTTACACGGAAGTCATAGCAACTCCGTGATTTATTTGTGATACAGATATTCCGTAACGGTTAAACTGGTCATGGTGGGAAGTAATGATTTCAACGCAAGCACTAGGGAATAGGTTGAAATAAAATAATATTTTAAGAAAACGCATTTATTATTTTCTTTTGCAGATACTCCTAGACATATGTCTCCTCTTAGCTTTGGGAAAGCATTCGTAATAATTTACCAGTCACCCTATATGTAAATGTTTAGAATTTGTGTTTTTGATTTCAGTCGCTTTTTATCCTATTTGTGCAAATTACATTTAATCAAACTAAAATAAACTCTGACATGACATAAAGTAAGTTTTCCTTTATAGATGTACTTATATTATTGGTGTTAGAATCATTTGACCTATCTGCACTTGAGAGATAATATAAATAGATGACCAACACCAATCATCTAATTTGAATGTAATTGAACTTAAATAGCAAGAGTACAGGCCATCGTCATAATTTCTCTATTAGTAAACTAGTGTTTCTAAGATAATTAATTGCCTATACATTCCATCTGTCATCCGTTTATCCCACCATTAGATAGATAGTTTTATATACTTGGACATAATTGATGACCACTTTAGCTCTAGACAGGGTAAACGAGATCTAGACGTATGCTATTAGAGTAGCTACAAAGTCAATAATAAATCAATTAGTACAATTTATAGCAATATTTTCAACAATCTAGTAAAATGAGCAGTAATTATGTTGCGTTTTATTCTATAATTGTATTGTAATGTCAGATTTATTCTGGTTCAACATGGAATATAAGGGTAATAACATAATTACCGAACTTCGAGCAATCTTACAAAGGGAAAGTCAAAACTCATAAGTATATAAACAGACAAAATCAGTCAACAACCGGAAAACTGTGAAAACCGTAATGACCCTGACTTGGTACAGGCATTTCTAAAGAAATGGTACGTTGAATCAGATTTGAAAGCGCCAACCCCCCCCCTTTCATTACGGCTCAAAGTTTCCGGCTGTCACTATAACATGTTTAGTTCAAACACAATTTATTAAAAACGATTTACAACATAATTACAATTATACATTTGTATCCTTTTTGACAATATACTAACATCTGCAAAGAACGAAATTCTTTATGGGGGGTCATGTCGGAAGTTATATCTTAAACCTACCAATCAGAAATGAGCCTTCCAAATTACGAGGTTGCCACCACGAACGGATCACAAACTAATTGACTAACGTGCAAGATCTGGGTTTCTTTGCGTCCAAGAAATAATATAATCTGGATTGTTCGTACAGATCAAATGCTGTGAGAGCTGTTTTCTGATTGGTCGATATACCGTTACTGTCTTTTGTATAATTAGACGGTCAAAGATGATTTAAAGGTGACCTGGCATGACCTTATACGGGATATTGTTAGAGGTTAATTTGTCATGAAAATAGAAAAAAAATCCAACACATATTTAATTTTAATTAGATTGGTAAATATACGTTTTGTGAATCATTCCACGTCATTCTTTCTTCAAAATTATAATTGAATATATTTTAATAGAATTCATTTTGTTGATATACTAAATTTTCCCCTGTTTTAGAGTTAAGCTAAATTATTACGAAAGACCCTATTTACAAGAGAATGAGAGATGTTTAATACAACTATATGCAAATATGGGTAAACAACACATAGTTTTGCTATCCATTTTCCATTTTTGGCCTTAATTAAAAAAAAAGCCATAAATAATATTGATGTTCACACGGATCTAGGATTTTTGAAGCAACCCCTCTTCAAAGGAACCACAATTAATTAAACTGTTCATTTGTTAGGTGGGTGAAGCACATTATCAACGTATCTTTCACATTATTTATATAATCAGTTTAAAAATTGTAAAACACATTTTTCCTCGCCAGAATTGACTGTGATGTACCGCGCTACAATCCTTTAACAGATATAGAAAATATGTTTTAAAGTTATAACGACTAATCAAAACTCTTGTAAAATCTATCCCATTGAGATTGAAACAAAGGAAACCACAGATACATCTATATCTCCTTCATACCTTGAGCTACACCTCGAAATTGACAGTGAAGGCTGGTTAAGAACGAACGTCATAGCAAAAGAGATGATTTCAATACTTCCATTGTGAACTTTCCATTTATATGTAACAGCATTACAGCAGCTCATGTATATAGAGTATATATATCTCACTTGATACGATATTCCAGAGTGTGTGAATTCTTGTCATGATTTCCTTGATAGAGGGTTGCTGCTTACAAGGTAGCTATTGAACCAAGTGTTCCTATCGGTTAAGCTGAAGTCGTAACTTCTAACGTTTTACGGTTTCCACTATGCATGGTTAACCGTTACGCAATATATGTATCACAATTGACCACGGATATGTTCAACTTGGAGTGAGCCCTTCACGGTCCTTTCCTTAGTCATCACTTATGACCAGGTTTGTAGCTAGAGTAATACGATGGGTGCCACATGTGGAACCGGAACTGCTCACCCTTTAAGAGCACCTGAGTTTACCTCTAGGTCTTAGTGGGGTTCGTGTTGATCGATCTGTAGTCTTCTGTATGCTGTTTTTAGATCGTTGTCATGTGGATTCTGATTACCCATGTGGATTCTGATTAACCATGTGGATTCTGATTAACCATGTTGGTATTCTTAAGCTCATCTTGATATTTCAACAGTGAAGAGAGTTTTTTGTTAACAGAAAGGCGAGGTATTTGTTAGAAACGACATTTTGATCAATCTCCATCTATTCATAGTCATTCAGTTTGTCATATTTTAAGAAATCTTTTGTTGTAACGTGCCAATAGCGGAAATGTATATACAACTAAGGTAAAAAGCAATAGTTGTGGGTCAGTGCAGTGACTATTTATTATGACCATTCTGAAATACAACACAATGAGAAAATCGAGTTAGTTATAAATGCCGAGCGTGATCTTGATGGAAAAAACTAGAGGTTCCGAAGAGGCTGTAATCGCTCAGCTGATTATCAATTTGACTTCTACAATTTATAGAAAATGGAAGGGTCACAAATGTTTTTTAAGGTTGGCCACCCAAAGTTTATGTCAGATCAAATATTTCAGCAGATTTTGATGTGATTTTTTTGTCTCATAATATGCCTAATCGGTATAAATTTGCTACAGAAAAACCGGAGTATATGTTGAACTACTCAATGTCATGTGGAAGGGAGTATATGTTGAACTACTCAATGTCATGTGGAAGGGTAACAGTTGAGCTCATGTTACAATGGACAATTGAAAACATTTATATTTCTTGTATCAGCAGCCATCTTGAATGGAGGTAAGGGATTTCGAACACAGTTTTGAAAGAGGGCTACTGAAGGACCATCCCAGCCAAATTTGGATCCAGTGCTAACACTGTCTTATATATGAATGGCTGCATGGCATGTATTCATCAGAAAATAGTAAGATAACCTTTCAAAACATCTAGTGAGAACCCTTACATTTAAGGGCTCGTGCAATCTGTTGTCTTGTTAATATAAGAAGATTCATGAGGCTAGAGCCTTTAATTTCACATACAGGTATATTGATGACGTTTTATCTATCAATAATTCTAGATTTGCAGAATTTCTTCCACTGATATATCCTCCAGGGCTGGAAGTTAAAGAGACCACCGATACAGCTTCGTCCGCATCATTTTTGGACTTGTACCTCGAATTTGACGACAGTGGTCAACTCAGTACTACAATTTATGATAAACGGGACGACTTCAATTTTAAAATCATAAATTTTCCAAACATGTGCAGCAATATACCAGCTTCTCCTGCATATGGTGTTTACATCTCGCAATTGATTCGCTATGCAAGGGCCAGTAGCAATTATTCTGATTTCCTGAAACGTCATCTTCATCTGAGAAACAGACTACTGGACCAGGGCTATGAAAAGATTCGCCTTATTCGATCTCTTAAAAAGTTTATATTCCGATACCAAGATCTTGTCGAAATATATTCCGTCTCTGCAGAAACGATTATAAGCGATGCATTTTCATATAGTGAAAATGTATAAAGATAAAGAAGTCAAGAAAAATGTCAAGGATATTTTTTTAATCAATGTGTGACGTAAAAATATTCTTGACATTTACGTCACCGAATATGGTACTGCTTTGACAACTATTTTACCTATTTTGTTCCTGTATTTAAATACTGTTATAGTGACAGCCGGAACCTTTGAACCGTAATGAGAGCGGGAGGTTTGGCGCTTTAAAATCTGATTCAACCCACCATTTCTTTAGAAATGCCTGTACCAAGTCAGGGTCATTACGGTTTTCACAGTTTTCCGGTTGTTGACTGATTTTGTCTGTTTATATAATTATGAGTTTTGACTTTCCCTTTGTAAGAGTGTTCGGAGTTCGGTAATTTTGTTATTACACTTATTGTTTTACGTTCAGTTTTGTTTGTATTGTTGTGTAGAAACGATTTGTTTTTTGTTATTAACAACGCCTTCGAACTAGTATATTAACTCTGTATCACAGTATCGGGGTAGTTGTAAATATATATATATATACCATTCCCTCAGATGCGTCTAAATTGCTATATAATTATATCTAAATGTATTTCAATTAAGCTAGACCCAACACAATTATCTCAAAATAATGTAAATCTCCACACAGAATAATAGTGTAAGCTACATGTATTACACTCGTACACTAAACACTATTTATATATTTTATTTTGCTCCTTTCTAAGATCGTATTACAAACAGTAATCTGTTGAATGAATTATCTTGTATTAGACGAACAAAGGTCAATACAGTTCAGTATGTCTAATAAATTCAAATTAGTGTTCCATATATGCATACAAACGACCTATCTGCTCCCAAAATATGCTAATTCTTTTTGAGCTGCAAAAATCAAATAGTATCATTACCGAATTTACATAACATGCTTCCTTTATCCATCAAATGTGTAAATTCTACAATAATACAAGCAAAAACAGTCAAGATATGCGTTACGGCTGTAGATTGAAGAGAATCTTATGTTATTATTGTTATATTTAATTATTATTTTGTCTATATTTTAGCGAAGTATTAAGACAAGGCTAGTTTTCCCATCGGAAATTGTATTTATTAATAAGTTTTTAAATATCTGTCATTTCTCTATCTGTAGACAGATATTTCACTATAATCTGACAACAACGTTGACGAAAGGATGTACAACGTGTCCGTTCAAACAATCGATAATCCTTCCATGTCAAACTAGTGAATGGAAGCTGACATCTAGAATTATTTACATCCACCACTGGTAGCAATGATGTCTCTGTGTTTCTAACAAATAGGACCATCATTCTAGTATACATTTACTCCATTCTAGTCAAACTGAAGTCATATAGGGGGAAGTATTACTCGCTACCTAATAAACAACGGGCACTTACTCATTCCCTCCCGGCATCAACTGCATCATTACTAGTTTTATAAAGTATGACCACTTGGTGTACCGCTCATTATCTTGTATACGACTTTCTGCCTCTAAATTACTATTACAGGTGTGTGATTCAGAGACATAAATTATGTAGGGCCTGGGTGGCTCAATGAGTTAGGTAGTTGAATTACCTAACAACTCATACAATCCTATCACCAATACGGCGTGGGTTCGCGCCCGGCTTTGCACTCGACTCGCAGCCGCCAGTGATAAATTTACCAGTTGCTTGCCCATGGTCGGTGGTTCTCTCCGGGTACTCCGGCTTCTTCCACCACTAAAACTGGTCTCCATGATATAGCTGAAATATTGCTGAAAGTGGGGTTAAAACACCAAAAATCAATCAAACATAAATTATGGTTACTCAATCGGAACTTGTGATAATAAAATTGTAATACGGATACTCAAACCTATCCAAGCAGAACATCCAAGTAATATTCCCAACAAAGCTCAAGAGAATTTTATCTTAAATTCATCATTCCTTCGATTTTACGGATCGTGATATGTTTATTATACTTTATAAGTCAATGGTACCTACTTTATTAGAATATGCTACGTGTATTTGGTCTTCATACCTTAAAGAAGACATGCGTAGATTGAAATCAGTCCAACGAAGAGCAACTAAATTTGTCAAAATTATATGTCATTTGAATAACGAGGACAGACTCCGTTCTTTAGGATTACCAACATTGTAATATCGTCATGATAGGAATGATATGATCCAAGTATAGAGAGCCCTACATGGTATTGACAATATCGTTTGGATGAAACTGGTTACATTGGCACCGTCAAATACAAAAGGTTACTGATTGAAACCTTTTAGGAAATAGTGCAGGACATCGCAAAGATTACATTCATTTTCTATAAGAGTAATATATCAGTGGAATAACATTTCTGACTCATCAATTACTGCAACATTTTTAACACCTTTAAGGCAACACTAAATGAAGAGGCATGGAACCATTTCAAGTTCATTAATTCATATGAATTTGTGCACACCTATATAAGTTGGTGTTAATGGATCAGAAACAATTGTTATAACAGATTATACAAATGAAGATACATGAACCTTTTAACAATGTAAATGCAGTTTCATTTAAAAATAAACTCGATTTCAGGGACGTGCTGTCAATTGTGTAAGATGTTTTGATTTGGGAAATTGTATGATATTTTGTACAAACACAGACTATGAACACCGTTTTTACTCCAAAGATCCAGCACTAGCATGTATGCCTTCCTCATTGCAGGAGATGAAATATCTTGTGAGTATTGTCGCTATTTCTGCATGATAGCGTTTCCTAATCCAGATTAATCATGTTGATATTGTGGATTATGTTGCTTGATCCTACGACCAAATACGTCCTACACTACATGTGGTCTATTGGGTTAATATAAAGGGCAGTGACAAGGTACATAAATGTGTATGTGACGTTTTGTTTCATTAAGTTGCGGACAATGAGGACTCGATATTTCTATATTTACCTGTAGCAATTGTCGCAGCCTTCCAGTGTCATATTTCTATATTTACATGTAGCCATTGTCACAGCCTTCCAGTGTCATATTTCTATATTTACCTGTAGCCATTGTCACAGCCTTCCAGTGTCATATTTCTATATTTACCTGTAGCCATTGCCACAGCCTTCCAGTGTCATATTTCTATATTTACCTGTTGCCATTGTCACATCCTTCCAGTGTCATATTTCTATATTTACCTGTAGCCATTGTCACAGCCTTCCAGGGTAATATTTCTATATTTACCTGTAGCCATTGTCACATCCTTCCAGTGTCATATTTATATATTTATCTGCAACCAATGCCACATCCTTCTAGGGCAATATTTCTATATTTACCTGCAGCCATGGCTACATCATTCCAGTATCATATTTCTATATTTACCTGTTGCCACATCCTTTCAGTGTCATATTTCAATATTTACCTGTAGCCATTGTCACATCCTTCCAGTGTCATATTTCTATATTTACCTGCAGCCATTGTCACAGCCTTCCAGTGTCATATTTCTATATCTACCTGCAACCAATGCCACATCCTTCCAGGGCAATATTTCTATATTTACCTGCAGCCATGGCTACATCCTTCCAGTGTCATATTTCTATATTTACCTATTGCCACATCCTTTCAGTGTCATATTTCTATATTTACCTGTAGCCATTGTCATAGCCTTCCAGTGTCATATTTCTATATCTACCTGCAACCAATGCCACATCCTTCCAGGGCAATATTTCTATATTTACCTGCAGCCATGGCTACATCCTTCCAGTGTCATATTTCTATATTTAACTATTGCCACATCCTTTCAGTGTCATATTACTATATTTACCTGTAGCCATTGTCACACCCTTCCAGTGTCATATTTCCATATTTACCTGTTGCCATTGTCACACCCTTCCAGTGTCATATTTCTATATTTATCTGTAGCCATTGTCACATCCTTCCAGTGTTATATCTTTATATTTACATGTAGCCATTATCACATCCTTCCAGTGTTATATTTATATATTTACCTGTTGCCATTGTCACATCCTTCCAGTGTCATATTTCTATATTTACCTGTTGCCATTGTCACACCCTTCCAGTATCATATTTCTATATTTACCTGTTGCCATTGTCACACCCTTCCAGTATCATATTTCTATATTTACCTATTGCCACATCCTTTCAGTGTCATATTTCTATATTTACCTGTAGCCATTGTCACATCCTTCCAGTGTCATATTTCTATATTTACCTGCAGCCATTGCTACATCATTCCAGTGTCATATTTCTATATTTACATGTAGCCATTGTCATATCCTTCCAGTGTTATATTTCTATATTTACTTATTGCCATTGTCACACCCTTCCAGTTTCATATTTCCATATTTACCTGTTGTCATTGTCACACCCTTCCAGTGTCATATTTCTATATTGATCTGTAGCCATTGTCACATCCTTCCAGTGTTATATTTTTATATTTACATGTAGCCATTATCACATCCTTCCAGTGTTATATTTATATATTTACCTGTTGCCATTGTCACATCCTTCCAGTATTATATTTTTATATTTACCTGTTGCCATTGTCACATCCTTCCAGCGTTATATTTATATATTTACCTATAGCAATTGTCACATTCTTCCTGTGTCATATTTCTATATTTACCTGTTGCCATTGTCACACCCTTCCAGTGTCATATTTCTATATTTACCTGTTGCCATTGTCACATCCTTCCAGTGTCATATTTTTATATTTACCTGTAGCCATTGTCACATCCTTCCAGTGTTATATTTATATATTTACCTGTAGCCATTGTCACATCCTTCCAGTGTTATATTTTTTATATTTACCTGTTGCCATTGTCACATCCTTCCAGTGTTATATTTCTATATTTATCTGTTGCCATTGTCACATCCTTCCAGTGTCATATTTCTATAGTTACCTGTAGCCATTGTCACATTCTTCCAATGTCACATTTTTATATTTACCTGTTGCCATTGTCACATCCTTCCAGTTTTATATTTATATATTTAACTATAACCATTGTCATATTCTTCCAGTGTCATATTTCTATATTTACCTGTTGCCATTGTCACACACTTCCAGTATCATATTTCTATATTTACCTGTAGCCATTGTCACATCCTTCCAGTGTCATATTTCTATAGTTACCTGTTGCCATTGTCACACCCTTCCAGTATCATATTTCTATATTTACCTGTTGCCATTGTCACACCTTTCCAGTATCATATTTCTATATTTACCTGTTGCCATTGTCACATCCTTCCAGTGTTATGTTTCTATATTTAACTGTTGCCATTGTCACGCCCGTCCAGTGTCATATTTCTATATTTACCTGCAGCCATTGTCACATCCTTCCAGTGTTATATTTCTATAGTTACCTGTTGCCATTGTCACACCCTTCCAGTATCATATTTCTATATTTACCTGTTGCCATTGTCACATCCTTCCAGTGTTATGTTTCTATATTTACCTGTTGCCATTGTCACGCCCTTCCAATGTCATATTTCTATATTTACCTGCAGCCATTGTCACATCCTTCCAGTGTCATATTTCTATTGTTACCTGTTGCCATTGTCACACCCTTCCAGTATCATATTTCTATATTTACCTGTTGCCATTGTCACACCCTTCCAGTATCATATTTCTATATTTACCTGTTGCCATTGTCACATCCTTCCAGTGTTATGTTTCTATATTTACCTGTTGCCATTGTCACGCCCTTCCAGTGTCATATTTCTATATTTACCTGCAGCCATTGTCACATCCTTCCAGTGTTATATTTCTATATTTACCTATTGCCATTGTCACACCCTTCCAGTGTCAAATTTCTATATTTACCTGTTGCCATTGTCACATCCTTCCAGTGTCATATTTTTATATTTACCTGTAGCCATTGTCACATCCTTCCAGTGTTATATTTATATATTTACCTGTAGCCATTGTCACATCCTTCCAGTGTTATATTTTTTATATTTACCTGTTGCCATTGTCACATCCTTCCAGTGTTATATTTCTATATTTATCTGTTGCCATTGTCACATCCTTCCAGTGTCATATTTCTATAGTTACCTGTAGCCATTGTCACATTCTTCCAATGTCACATTTTTATATTTACCTGTTGCCATTGTCACATCCTTCCAGTTTTATATTTATATATTTAACTATAACCATTGTCATATTCTTCCAGTATCATATTTCTATATTTACCTGTAGCCATTGTCACATCCTTCCAGTGTCATATTTCTATATTTACCTGTTGCCATTGTCACACCCTTCCAGTGTCATATTTCTATATTTACCTGTTGCCATTGTCACATCCTTCCAGTGTCATATTTTTATATTTACCTGTAGCCATTGTCACATCCTTCCAGTGTTATATTTATATATTTACCTGTAGCCATTGTCACATCCTTCCAGTGTTATATTTTTTATATTTACCTGTTGCCATTGTCACATCCTTCCAGTGTTATATTTCTATATTTATCTGTTGCCATTGTCACATCCTTCCAGTGTCATATTTCTATAGTTACCTGTAGCCATTGTCACATTCTTCCAATGTCACATTTTTATATTTACCTGTTGCCATTGTCACATCCTTCCAGTTTTATATTTATATATTTAACTATAACCATTGTCATATTCTTCCAGTGTCATATTTCTATAATTACCTGTTGCCATTGTCACACCCTTCCAGTATCATATTTCTATATTTACCTGTAGCCATTGTCACATCCTTCCAGTGTCATATTTCTATAGTTACCTGTTGCCATTGTCACACCCTTCCAGTATCATATTTCTATATTTACCTGTTGCCATTGTCACACCTTTCCAGTATCATATTTCTATATTTACCTGTTGCCATTGTCACATCCTTCCAGTGTTATGTTTCTATATTTACCTGTTGCCATTGTCACGCCCTTCCAGTGTCATATTTCTATATTTACCTGCAGCCATTGTCACATCCTTCCAGTGTTATATTTCTATAGTTACCTGTTGCCATTGTCACACCCTTCCAGTATCATATTTCTATATTTACCTGTTGCCATTGTCACATCCTTCCAGTGTTATGTTTCTATATTTACCTGTTGCCATTGTCACGCCCTTCCAGTGTCATATTTCTATATTTACCTGCAGCCATTGTCACATCCTTCCAGTGTCATATTTCTATTGTTACCTGTTGCCATTGTCACACCCTTCCAGTATCATATTTCTATATTTACCTGTTGCCATTGTCACACCCTTCCAGTATCATATTTCTATATTTACCTGTTGCCACTGTCACATCCTTCCAGTGTTATGTTTCTATATTTACCTGTTGCCATTGTCACGCCCTTCCAGTGTCATATTTCTATATTTACCTGCAGCCATTGTCACATCCTTCCAGTGTTATATTTCTATATTTACCTATTGCCATTGTCACACCCTTCCAGTGTCAAATTTCTATATTTACCTGTTGCCATTGTCACATCCTTCCAGTGTCATATTTTTATATTTACCTGTAGCCATTGTCACACCCTTCCAGTGTTATATTTATATATTTACCTGTAGCCATTGTCACATCCTTCCAGTATTATATTTTTTATATTTACCTGTTGCCATTGTCACATCCTTCCAGTGTTATATTTCTATATTTATCTGTTGCCATTGTCACATCCTTCCAGTGTCATATTTCTATAGTTACCTGTAGCCATTGTCACATTCTTCCAATGTCACATTTTTATATTTACCTGTTGCCATTGTCACATCCTTCCAGTTTTATATTTATATATTTAACTATAACCATTGTCATATTCTTCCAGTGTCATATTTCTATATTTACCTGTTGCCATTGTCACACCCTTCCAGTATCATATTTCTATATTTACCTGTAGCCATTGTCACATCCTTCCAGTGTCATATTTCTATAGTTACCTGTTGCCATTGTCACACCCTTCCAGTATCATATTTCTATATTTACCTGTTGCCATTGTCACACCTTTCCAGTATCATATTTCTATATTTACCTGTTGCCATTGTCACATCCTTCCAGTGTTATGTTTCTATATTTACCTGTTGCCATTGTCACGCCCTTCCAGTGTCATATTTCTATATTTACCTGCAGCCATTGTCACATCCTTCCAGTGTTATATTTCTATAGTTACCTGTTGCCATTGTCACACCCTTCCAGTATCATATTTCTATATTTACCTGTTGCCATTGTCACATCCTTCCAGTGTTATGTTTCTATATTTACCTGTTGCCATTGTCACACCCTTCCAGTATCATATTTCTATATTTACCTGTTGCCATTGTCACACCCTTCCAGTATCATATTTCTATATTTACCTGTTGCCATTGTCACATCCTTCCAGTGTTATGTTTCTATATTTACCTGTTGCCATTGTCACGCCCTTCCAGTGTCATATTTCTATATTTACCTGCAGCCATTGTCACATCCTTCCAGTGTTATATTTCTATATTTACCTATTGCCATTGTCACACCCTTCCAGTGTCAAATTTCTATATTTACTTGTTGCCATTGTCACATTCTTCCAGTATCATATTTCTATATTTACCTGTTGCCATTGTCACATCCTTCCAGTATCATATTTCTATACTTACCTGCAGCCATTGTCACATCCTTCCAGTGTCATATTTCTATATTTACCTGTTGCCATTGTCACACCCTTCCAGTATCATATTTCTATATTTACCTGTTGCCATTGTCACACCCTTCCAGTATCATATTTCTATATTTACCCGTTGCCATTGTCGCACCCTTCCAGTATCATATTTCTATATTTACCTGTTGCCATTGCCACACCCTTCCAGTGTCAAATTTCTATATTTACCTGAAGCCATTGTCACATCGTTCTATGGCCTCATCTTTACAACGTACATAATTTATTGCTCACTTGATGACAAACAAACAATCAATCTATGAAAACAAATAATTTTGCGATTCAAGACATAAATCAATTAAAAAACATATTAAAGTTTCACCTGCTGCGCAATCTTCCATCTTAAACTAATATCCGTTTAGATCCATTAAAACAGTTTGGATATGTCATTTCAAATTATAGGCAGTCTTTTTCTGTAAATAGATATTTTCTAACAAATAAATTGATGTAATAATTGTATTTGAACATAAAGATTATCTCCTTCGAGAAATTTACCAATTTAGACCATTTTTAGAAATCTTTCCATTTACTTAAGGGATATGATGTAGTTTAGATCTAACACTGATATTTCTTTGATTTCCTAATAGTATCGTGATTTATAATAATGTCTATAATTTGTGTTTTTCCACAATCCTACAGAAATATGCCTTACGGAGATTGTTGGCAATTAATAGCGCTATTTGTTTTAGAAGGCAATATTAATGGAACCAAATTCAATTTGCTACTTATTTTTGTAAATAATTGAATTCCATAAAAAATGCTTATTGTTTAGAAATTACTGATTAAGTTGTTTTGTCTAGATGTATTCAAAAGTTGGTATTATAGGTGTAAACAAACATCCATATGTATTAGGTATTCAATCTTTGATTCGAAGCATAAAAACAAATAAGAAATGAAGATGTGGTGTGTTTTATATAAACAATTGTACATCAAATATTAAATAAAGGTAAGAGTCAACATATCGATACATGTTCCTTGTATGTTTTCCAATGTTTTTAATTGTTTATTTCAATTTCGTCTTGTTTTCTGAAGATAATTCATCTTGTACCGAGATTTTATCGTTAGCCACATCAGTCTAAGCGGTAACATGCTGATTTTCCCACTTTTAAAACATTAAGTAAATGAGAAGCCTAACTATGTAAACAACATATGAATGTGTATGAGAAGCCTAACTATGTAAACAACATATGAATGTGTATGAGAAGCCTAACTATGTAAACAACATATGAATGTGTATGAGAAGCCTAACTATGTAAACAACATATGAATGTGTATGAGAAGCCTAACTATGTAAACAACATATGAATGTGTGGTAATGGTGGTGTTTAACGCAAATGTCAACACTATTTCTGTTGTTATCGTGGTGGTCAGTTTCATTGGTGGACAAAACCGGAGAACACCACCGACCTGACCCAAGTCACTGGCAAACTTTATCACATAATATTGTATGAAGTACACCTCGCAATGAGCGGGATTCCAACTCACATCTTTAGTGGTGATAGGTAGCTGTAAATACAACTAACATATGACCACGACGACTCTATTAATGTTTATATAGCAATAAAATGAAAGAATAAAAAAACAGCTTTCAGAACGATTCCAAAATTCAATAGAAAGATCGTAGAAAAAGGACAAATTGATACCCCTACATCTAACACATATATATGACCGCTGACTTTCCTGGCTAGGTACATATATCCCTACATCTAACACATATATATCACCGCTGACTTTCCTGGCTAGGTACATATACCCCTACATCTAACACATATATTTGACCGCTGACTTTCCTGGCTAGGTACATATATCCCTACATCTAACACATATATATGACCGCTGACTTTCCTCGCTAGGTACATATACCCCTACATCTAACACATATATATGACCGCTGACTTTCCTGGCTAGGTACATATACCCCTACATCTAACACATATATATGACCGCTGACTTTCCTGGCTAGGTATATATACCCCTACATCTAACACATATATATGACCGCTGACTTTCCTGGCTAGGTACATATACCCCTACATCTAACACATATATATGACCGCTGACTTTCCTGGCTAGGTACATATACCCCTACATCTAACACATATATATGACCGCTGACTTTCCTGGCTAGGTATATATACCCCTACATCTAACACATATATATGACCGCTGACTTTCCTGGCTAGGTATATATACCCCTACATCTAACACATATATATCACCGCTGACTTTCCTGGCTATGTACATATACCCCTACATCTAACACATATATATAACCGCTGACTTTCCTGGCTAGGTACATATACCCCTACATCTAACACATATATATCACCGCTGACTTTCCTGGCTAGGTACACATATCCCTACATCTAACACATATATATGACCGCTGACTTTCCTGGCTAGGTACATATACCCCTACATCTAACACATATATATGACCGCTGACTTTCCTGGATAGGTACATATACCCCTACATCTAACACATATATATGACCGCTGACTTTCCTGGCAAGGTACATATACCCCTACATCTAACACATATATATGACCGCTGACTTTCCTGGCTAGGTACATATACCCCTACATCTAACACATATATATGACCTCTGACTTTCCTGGCTTGATACATATTATATGTTATTCAGCTATCAGACAGGGTATATAATGCGCGTCAGGGAATATAGATCATAAGCCGGGAATGTCACATTATATACCCTGTCTGATAGCTGAATAACAAATATATTACGGATTTAACCATTGTTTTGTTAAATACAGAACCAAACTGTCGTATAAATTTTTTTTTAATTTTTTTTTATTTGTTTGTTTGTTTGTTTCCTTTTTGTTTGTTTATTTTTATTTTCCTTCTGGTTTTTTTTACCACGTACATAGTCCCAATTCATATTTAAAACCTTATTAAATATTTTGCATCTTTTATTTTCATTTTCCGTATTTCTAGATGTCCCTTTTCGTACCTCTGACATTCTTTGTTCAATGACGTCAAATATTTGTCACGTGATATTTTATGTACTGAGGTGTCTCATAAAGGAAAATCTTGTTCAATATTTCTAAATCAACACAATTTCATATGCAGTAAATTTAATAAACTTTATAATTATAACATTAATATATTACATAACAAAACAACGGGTTTGTGAAACAATTTCAATAATTAAAATGCTAACAATAAGCAATAACTTGGTGTGGCCCCGTGACCTCGAAAGTTTTAAAGGCGGAAACTTTAACACACTTTCACTTGTTGATTGTTATGTTCAAATTTATAATGGTACAGCCGTGGAACATGGGGGTTTGCTGAATTGTTCTGGTGTTTGTGACGGAATTAACTGATGTAAGAGTGTTATAATCACAAAATAAATCATCATAATTTACATCCAAAATGTCAACGATGTCCGTAACCGACGATGAAACATGTGTATTGGCTCTCATTTGAACAAGTGATGTTGAACTTGAACTGTTTTGTGTCGGCGGCATGAGTTGCAACCGGGAAGTACTGTGCGGTGGCATTATTGAGGATAGTTGAGATGGTTGCTCTCCACGAACAGAACTTGTGATAATGTCTCCCATAACTTGTTTTTCCTTTGATGAAACACGTTGATATACTGCAAGTGACGAGGCAGATTTGTGTCCGGTAACTGCCATAATTTGTGCCATTGAACAGTTTCTTCCGAGGATAGTTGCACCCGTTGCACGAATTGAGTGGTTGGTGTAGATTTGTGAAAGGTATATTTTAATTTTTTATTGAAGAAAAGAATATCTTTTTTGTTCATACAACCGTTTTTAATTTAACGGCATTTAATTTGGTAAAACTACATTTATTATTCCGTATTATGATATTGATTGAGTGAAGCGTAAATATTTCTGTTTTTGTCAACCACGTTGTTATTGTTTTTTGGGGCCCAAATGAGGGAGACCGAAAAAGTACATATATACCCCGTCTGTTTTCCGAATATATGCTGACATTCAGGGTTGAATAACCAATGAAAATATGTGTAACAAACTAAATTCGTAATATACCGCTGACTTTCCTAGGTACATACACTTCATTCTACTACATATGAAAACTTCCTGACAGCCGAATATTTCAATTTCCTGATTGTCCAACAATTGTTTTTGACTTTTTGATATGTTATAATTAAAGGTGTGACAATCATGATGACATCGTATGATTATAACTGTAAAATTATAGTTCTACTTTATTTGATTGATAATATAATTGCACATTAAACAGGAACGCTTTCAATTAACTAATTATATGATCAACTGTAGTGCGAATCCTTCTTCTATTTGGCTCTTTAAAACTTCTCTTTGTACACTTTGACAGAATCATCCTTCTTATGTAATAACTTATTAACAATGGCTTTATATGAATTTGATGCTTTCGTCTCCTCTGATAATGACGAGCAAGTGGATTGCATAATTTGTCATACTTAATACATAACAAAAGTCACAGCCTTTCATCCGATACAGGAAATGCCTAGCACATGAGTTCATCCCCGTTTTTAATGGGTTTCGGTTCGTTCTGCTCAATCTTTTGTTTTCTGTATAGTATTTTGTCGACATTTTGTTTTTGTTTTGGCAAATTGTAAAAAATAATATGGTTGTGTAAAATCAGATTGGTATTCAGTATCTACATTAGTCTTACTACATTTTATGATGCAAGCGTGGCATTAACATACACGAATCACTGTGTAATATAAAATTTTGATACACATCGCATATTGCGAGCATATTACTATCTACTGAAATAGTGAACAAGCATATGCTTTATTTTCTACAGTAACATTATCTTAGCACTTGAGGTCACCCTCGGTTTTTTGGTGAAGTCCGTGTTGCTCATCTTTTTTATTTTTGTGTGTGTTGTCATATTATGTGTCTTTACGTTCTGTGCTCTGTGTTGTGATGTCCGTTACGATTTCCCCATTAAAACGATGTTCGGTTCATCTTTACCTCCAGTTGTTTGTAGGAGGGCTCATGTCATATTTACGTTACACGTGTTTGCTTGCATGTGGTGGTGTTTTGTTTGTCTTCGTCTTTTGTCTTGTGCACCATATGTTAATTTTTTTCTGGATTTTCCATTTTTGATTACCCCTTCGGTATTCTCTAACGTTTATTTACCGTTCTGTTTATCAGACAATAGTATTTTGTAATGTTAGTTAGGCCCATGGTAATGTCGAAATACAGGAATAAAACATTGTTATGTACAAATGTTCGATCAATCATGGGCAAGCAAATATTTTTTTTAACTTGCTATAATTGTGAGAATAGCTGATGAGTTCACTTATGGTTAATATGTTAGTTCGTTTTCTTTTGGTCATGTTATTGTCTTCGGTTTACGTCTTCTGATTTCTCCTTTGGAATCTTCAAACTTTTCACTTTACACACAACACAATTATATACATGTACTTCTCTTATGTTATTGCACGAACTATACTTGACGTTATATTGCACGAAATGTGAACGCATTGCCTTGGTCCATGTGATTAAAAAAGCTGCAAGAACGGATACATAACCATGCCAGAATAAAATTTGATACACCTAATCTGAAAGAAAGATAGTCATTTCAGAGAATCTCCATCTTCTCAAGACAAAGCATTCTGCTTCCACATAGATTCCTAGTACACGGATACTTTGCAAAGACTAAGAGAAGCTTAAAGATACCAAAGGAATATTCAAAAGCCGTAAATCGAAGAAGGACAGACAATAAAATGGCCAAATAGAACAAAGAACAAGCGATGGCGTACAAAACACGACACAGAAAACTAAAAATCGAGCAACACGAACCCACTAAGAGACGGGAATGAATGAACTTGTTAAACACAGTAGACGTGTGCATCAATATAAAAGACTACAATAGGAACATGTAAACACCCATTACTGACCGATGTATATAAGTATACTGACCACCTAATGTCGTAATCAGCTGTTATTGATTATGTCCTAATTTAGAATCTATGATATATCTGTGTCAATAATGAATTGTTTCATCGTCAAAATGTCAGCGATGCCATCATGTTTTTCATTAGGAAAAAGATATATCGTGGCAAGCTAATAACATCAGTGACACCTGCTTAGCCTCGGACTTGACAGTTACAATTTATTTTACAATTTGTGATTCTCATGTAATACGTGTTTAGCTTCAGAGATAACCCACTGTAGACCAATGTTGAACCATTTGTATCATTGGCCTATTAACAGTTCGTTATTTATGTCGTTAATAATTATATCTAAGATAAATTTGACTTTGTATGGCGTTGATTTCTTTAAACCATAAACAATACAGGAAATTTACAAATGATCATTGAAAGTTCACAGCAAGAAAATCACCACTTTGATAAAAAAAAAAAAACACAACTAACACGCTGCAGTTCCTCTCCGGCAATGGAATAGACATGTCCAAATAGCAAATGAACATGCTTTATCAGTTACCGTCAAGTATATTGGGACATATTGATTGATTTTAGTTTCACAGCAAGTGAACAGCATTTCAGCGATATTCATAGCGAGATCATACTTACACACAATAACTCACGTGGAATTGTGAACGACATGAGTAAATGGGGGACATAGTGAATAGAGGTGGAAAGGTTCATCATACGACATGCCACTAAGAACTAAGGTTGGTGTTAAACACCAGTCAATCAATCAATCAATAAATCAATCAACGTATTAGTACATAACATATGGAAATGCTTTATTTTGATTTGATTATTAGTGTTTATTATTTTCTAACGGTGTATGCTTAAGTCCAGATTGATATGATATGTACTAAAATAGGACTGTTTTCTCCCTGGGGAACAGTGATTGTTATAGTGTTGTCTATACCTCCCCAGACAACACTATGATAAAACAGTTCCCTCGTGAGAATACAATAATCGAATAATAGCTTAACATTCTTCTGTCAAACGACATTCATTTATGCCCTTGTTGTTTTTATTTCAATCGCCTCAGACAACCAGCCAGTTTACGACCATTTACCAGAGACATCCACAGCTGAGAAATCAATGTTGCATTTGTATATCAGACATATACACTATAAGTGGTCACTGCATCTAAGGTTGTATAAAAACAATAAATTAAACATTCTAATGTAGTTGCTTTTTATTCCTGGTTTGGGATTGCACAGTGCTGTAATTTTCAAGGTATCAATTCTACGGTTGAAATATCATGAGATATTTTTAGAATTTTATCGCGTCGCCAATAAACTCAATTTGCGACCATCAAATCTCCAATTGATGCCGTGGAATTTTCAAATACAATTATCTACAGTTATCTCCTAAATGTATATCAAAAGATGAAATCCAATGACATTGCTATAAAATAACCCCAGACAACCATTAAGTGAGGTATTCAGAACTGAGAAAATACAAGGGTATAAATCAACAGGGTGTTGTAAATATTGTCGATTTTGTATTTGCATAAAAAACTGATGGGCGAACTTATAATAGGATTCCCATCATAAACTGCAGAACAAATAAGATTAATATGAGATCAATCATATGATTTCACGTGAACTCTCAAGACGACGATTCCAAGAACTAGCAGATTCTGATTGGCCCTTTGGTATCTTCAAACTCTTCCTTAATCTCTTTCACAGGACAACAGGACACTTTAACGTACATTTCTATAATTTGGTTCACATTGTCATGAATTGTAAAGGACAATTGCAGTAAACATCATTGCGTGGTTGATAATCTGTTAATACCTATGAATATAAGCTGACTAAGAAATAATACATATCTATTTTCAACGTATTAAATTCAACATTTTATATTGCCTCTGTGATATTTAAAACTTACACCTAGGCTATAGTTACATGTATTGATTTTTCATATATCGGTCATAGTCATTTAACCTTGTTTTTACGGTTTTAGCACGTGTAAATTGTCACGCGCACGATATAATAAAAACTTCTTCAAGGCTGACTATTGTTTTACCATTATGTCCTATGATGACCTTGCATATACTATCTAATATTTAGATAATAGATAAAAATATTGATAGACAAACAATAACTCGTAGCTGTTTTAGTGATTTTATACGACTCTCTTTAACAAAATTAACAACTTCTCTATGTCAGGAATTTTAAATATATTATGTATAATGCTAAAGATTATGGCCCGGTTATGTGTGCTTTGACATTTTATTCACATGTGGAAATCACTTGCATTAACGCATCGTTTCTCTAAGGGAGAAGATTTAGGCTCGTAACACTAGTTTAACCCTGCCACCTTTTATTGTACGAAGCCAGGAAAATGAGCGATATGGATGTTGCCTCTTTCTACGATTTTGATATTTGCTTTAGGAATTGTTCCGACAGAGTCTTATTTTTGTTTTACATTTGATTGTACGGTCATTCGACAGTGTACTCTCTGGCTAACACAAAGTACATCAGAAAACTGCAATAAAATCAACGATTGATTGATTGATTGGTGCCTAACGCCAACCTTAGCAATATTTCAGCTATCAATAAAATCAACATAATGCAATGAGTGAACATATCTTATAGGTATGGCCTAGGCCCGCATAAATGTCACATTTGTCGCAAGAGCTGTAGAGGTCTGCTATTGTACTCCCTCCACCAAATTCGGATTAGTTGGGTGGTTCCACAAGAGTTCGATCTGCTAAACAAAACAGATATCTCTAGCATTTACTTTCCGCTAAACCACAACATCGACTAAAGTTGTCCAAGGCGCTTTTGTTTTTGTTCCAGCTATAACATCAGCTAGCACTGTATTGCTATATGACATACACATTTCTATCGTTCCAAAAAGGAGACTATCAACTGAAAATCTAATCAAAACCCCAAGACCTAAGACAGATATCATCAATAAATATGATTTGTCTACTCAACCTCTAAACGCCAAATCCCCTCACATAATTATTCCTACTAAAGCTTGATACTTAAATTACACAAACAACCGTTCAAATATCGCTTTATATAAGCCTCGATCAAATGTTTAATCTTGAATACCACTTTGCTGCCACATGATTTTTTAAAATTTTGTAAATCAACCTGTGATTACATAATATGCTCTAGCGAATATACACATTTTGAGCGATGATAAAATGAGATAAATACTGCATTAGAATTATGAAGATGTGATTTATGTTATCAATTGTTTGCTAGACAACATTTACGATTTAGTAAAGATTGTGTCGTCAAATCGTTACTGCTATTAATCTCCAGTCTCCATGTCTGGTCAAAAATCAAACAGACTATTCAGCACATTCACTGACAAATCTTATCAGCAATAATTGCAGATATTTTCACGGTATCTTCATGGTAAATGATCGTTATTTTCGTACGATTTTATAAATAAAAGAACAGAAAACCCACAGGAACTTATGTTTAATAATATGCTTATTAAATTATCAAGGCAAATTTTAACAAGTGGTTACGACAAAAGAGATGATTTTTCTTTGCCTATCCTACATTTTCCTTTTATGGATGCTGACATTACTATGACACCATTATATGGCGTTTACCTTTTTTTCTTTCTCTTTGTTCGTCTTGCCCGTATTTTCAATAAGGTTTCTGGTATTGATGACTGTACATGTAATTCTGATGACTGTACATGTAATTCTGATGACTGTACATGTAATTCCGTTATAACGGACAAACTATAGCTCATAGCTAGGATATAGTAAATTATTGAAAACTATAACTTAATGTTATTGTCGCTAAAAAAGATTTTTACAAATTTATAAATACTATTCTACATGAAAAGATCTGATCAAAGGTGATATTTCCAAGCCATGTTGCTATGGCGACATTTATAACAAAGCTAAACATTTTAATCTGACACATCTAAGCTTTAAAATATCATTAGACCATCTTATTCATAAAGACTATAATTAAGCAACTATAGTTGTCTCTATGAGAAAGGTTTTCTTTGCTAAAAATAGACAATAAAGATGATAATCTTCAAACAAGTTGCCTCGTGTATATTAGGTTTTGACAGTTATCTTTAGTATGCCTCTTGTTTTGAATGACTACCTGAGGCGGAAATGCTCATCATTTATTATTTAATGTTGAGTTAGTGAACATGACAAAAAGGTTAAGTTTATACGAGGTAATTAATTAATAAACGTTAGAGAAAACCGAAGTGGCAATCAAAAATGGACAATCAAGAGAAACTGGAAACATGGATACACAAGACGAAGAAAACAATACAAAAACACAACACAATATGTGTTGGACACTACTACACGCAAACAAGACATGAACCCTCCCACAAAAAACTGGAGACATTTCGTGTTTCATTTACCTGTACTATCCTTTAATTTGCTCCTATATTTAAGACATTTGCATGTGCAATCGTTTTAATTATTAGTTCATTCGTTCTTGTCCTTGTTGTACATTAACTCATTCAATGCATGCCATATATATTATTGCATTTCTGACATTCCCAATAGATCTACATTAACTATGTTGTTCTTTTTTGTACTTGTCGATTGTTGTGGTCTATAGCTGTACCTAAGTAAGAGGAAGTACGTACGAACAGAGAGAGAATTGACGTGGTATTTCTGATCATTTATTACTTAGTCCTTATCTAATTAATAACATGGCGATGTTCGTACGAGTAAATCGATGTAGAACATCTTTCTTTTAATTCCTTATCAGTGTTCTAATGCTAAATTAAAAATAATCAATTTGCCTTCATCAGGAAAAAGAATAATTTGATTTAGCAGAGCCAGTTGGGGTTCAGATCTATATTAAATTAATATGCAATAGGGTTAAAATGTAGGCATGAAAACAATAAAGTTTAAACAGTCAAAGATGTCACTATACATTGACATGTTGAGAAGGTAAATATATGATCATGTCAGTTCTAGAGGTGCCTGTGTTATAGGACATAGATATAGTTACCAGTTTTAATTTGATTCTTGACATCTCAGTATGTAATTACTATGTAATAAGAAGTCAATTGACAGAAGTAATATCATTGTCGATAATGGTTTGTGGCAAGTCTTATTGACCATGTTCTAGTAGCTTTATTACTGTCATGAACGTCATCACTATCCCATTCAGACAATCTACCACTACATAGACGACCATGAAACGAGCGAAAAAGAATATGAAAACAATGAAAGAGCATGTTCTGGTTTATGTATGGATGTTAAAAAAAGCGTAATTAACTTAAAATAGAAAGAGATCAATATAATTCTATAAAAACTGACAAAACAATACGATTTTATATGAAAGAGGGGAAATGTAGAAAGGAGATTAATCGTTACGAAGGGAAAATTAATAGTAATAAAACGTTGGATTTAATGGTAATACAAAGCAATCAAAGCATGGCTAATTATCTCATCCTCATATACTAATGATATAGGAGTAATGTGCTTCAAGGCTACAAGTAGGTTCTGTGGTTGTTATACAAACATTGTCTCCACATAACAACTTTAAAACATATATACGAGTACATATTTTGTTCATCATATTAATTGTGGATAGAACAACACGTACCAATAACAAATAACACAAGTCAATGTCATTTTAAATGAAATATTTACAGGAATAGAACGATAATGATATATTAATCAGACAGTATATTACTATGATTGTTTATGTTTGTAGTAACAAGTATTACTGAGTAATTTAAGGACATCGTACTGAAAAATATATACTACAAGTGCTCTGTTAATAAATGACGTATTTATCGGAATTATGTTAGACGAGATGCCAAGTCACGTTTTACACTGAATTTAGGTACCCCATAGCTCTTTGATTTACTTATCCCATAGCTCTTTGATTTACTTATCCCATAGCTCTTTGATTTACTTACCCCATAGCTCTTTGATTTACTTATCTCATAGCTCTTTGATTTACTTATCTCATAGCTCTTTGATTTACTTATCTCATAGCTCTTTGATTTACTTATCTCATAGCTCTTTGATTTACTTATCTCATAGCTCTTTGATTTACTTATCTCATAGCTCTTTGATTTACTTATCTCATAGCTCTTTGATTTACTTATCTCATAGCTCTTTGATTTACTTATCCCATAGCTCTTTGATTTACTTACCCCATAGCTCCTTGATTTACTTATCTCATAGCTCTTTGATTTACTTATCCCATAGCTCTTTGATTTACTTATCTCATAGCTCTTTGATTTACTTATCTCATAGCTCTTTGATTTACTTATCTCATAGCTCTTTGATTTACCTATCACATAGCTCTTTGATTTACTTATCTCATAGCTCTTTGATTTACTTATCTCATAGCTCTTTGATTTACTTACCCCATAGCTCCTTGATTTACTTATCTCATAGCTCTTTGATTTACTTATCCCATAGCTCTTTGATTTACTTATCTCATAGCTCTTTGATTTACTTATCTCATAGCTCTTTGATTTACTTATCTCATAGCTCTTTGATTTACCTATCACATAGCTCTTTGATTTACTTATCTCATAGCTCTTTGATTTACTTATCCCATAGCTCTTTGATTTACTTATCTCATAGCTCTTTGATTTACTTATCTCATAGCTCTTTGATTTACTTATCTCATAGCTCTTTGATTTACTTATCTCATAGCGCTTTGATTTACCTATCACATAGCTCTTTGATTTACTTATCTCATAGCTCTTTGATTTACTTATCTCATAGCTCTTTGATTTACTTATCTCATAGCTCTTTGATTTACTTACCCCATAGCTCCTTGATTTACTTATCTCATAGCTCTTTGATTTACTTATCTCATAGCTCTTTGATTTACTTATATCATAGCTCTTTGATTTACTTACCCCATAGCTCCTTGATTTACTTACCCCATAGCTCTTTGATTTACTTATCTCATAGCTCTTTGATTTACTTATCTCATAGCTCTTTGATTTACTTATCTCATAGCTCTTTGATTTACTTATCTCATAGCTCTTTGATTTACTTATCTCATAGCTCTTTGATTTACTTATCTCATAGCTCTTTGATTTACTTATCTCATAGCTCTTTGATTTACTTATCTCATAGCTCTTTGATTTACTTATCTCATAGCTCTTTGATTTACTTATCTCATAGCTCTTTGATTTACTTATCTCATAGCTCTTTGATTTACTTATAGCATAACTATTTGATTTACTTATCTCATAGCTCTTTGATTTACTTACCCCATAGCTCTTTGATTTACTTACCCCATAGCTCTTTGGTTTACTTATCTCATAGCTCTTTGATTTACTTATCTCATAACTCTTTGATTTACTTATCTCATAGCTCTTTGATTTACTTATCTCATAGCTCTTTGATTTACTTATCTCATAGCTCTTTGATTTACTAATAGCATAACTATTTGATTTACTTATCTCATAGCTCTTTGATTTACTTACCCCATAGCTCTTTGATTTACTTATCTCATAGCTCTTTGATTTACTTATCTCATAGCTCTTTGATTTAGTTATCTCATAACTCTTTGATTTACTTATCTCATAGCTCTTTGATTTACTTATAGCATAACTATTTGATTTACTTATCTCATAGCTCTTTGATTTACTTACCCCATAGCTCTTTGATTTACTTACCCCATAGCTCTTTGGTTTACTTATCTCATAGCTCTTTGATTTACTTATCTCATAACTCTTTGATTTACTTATCTCATAGCTCTTTGATTTACTTATCTCATAGCTCTTTGATTTACTTATCTCAATAGCTCTTTGATTTACTTATCCCCTAAAACATTCAAATTATTTGGCTTTCCGATATTTTGACTATCATTGTAGCTGATGAATGTTATCCAAGAAACGTGTCGTGCACATTGAATTAGATATCTACGTTTTTATTTACAACTGTAATAAGAGGTATTACATTGTATATGAAAAGGTCACCACTGACAGAAAATATTCTGAATTTGAAATAAATTGATTGGATTGTAATTCCTTCAGTTTTGTGGTAATACATTTTAGACTGTATATACACGGCATTACTGTCACAGTACAACAAAAGCCATCTTACATATCCTAACATACGTGTAATTGAATCAGAATGACATCCACAAGTCAAGGCCGTCAAATGTAAATATTTGTTACATATATTGACAAAAACAATCACGGAATTTTATACCAAGATTGACTCTTCAGACATTACAGATTTTATATAATTATGTTATTTGGTCGTCGCAAATGGAAAACGAAAAACTACAAATCACTCTATTTGACCACTTTGGTTAACATATTTGATGTAATGAGTTAACTTATTTGACCTCTCTGACTTAACCTATTTGACCTCTTGAGTAAAGCTGTTATGGACTGACACTTGATATACACAAGCATTTGTATGACGGATATAAGCTGTATATAAGAATATAAGGATATACGAATCAGTTTAGCATTGAAATGTACATTGAACAAACGCTGTTATAATGTTGCTTATCTGTGTATGTCATCATGCTGTGCCTTGTGCCTAATGTTGTCTATGTTTCTATATTCTATATATAAATTACCCTCGTCAAACAGGAATGGGACAGGGTCTTGTCATGATCTTCGATTTGATTATGTCCTTTTAAATCGGAGATTATATAGCTTCATTAGAATATGTTTGCTCAGCACTGTCACTGCACACGACTTGTTAGTCCTTACTTTATGTAAATCGGAAGTCGTATGGACCCGCTTCGATAAATCAGTTGGTCACAAAAGGCCCTATAACATATCTTGTGGGGAATTATTCTTCTGAATTATTTCGTCTTGATACATGTGAGACTGATTTTTAATCGTTATGACATAGCTATAGGCTCATCAAAGAAGACGGTGATTTAATGGTCGATCGAGTAGTGGTATTTCGAGCTGTTTTGTCGCCGAGTTACTATGGGCACATATCCTGCATTGGCGAAAAAATCGCATATAATCCATTCAATCCTTGATTTTTAAATTGTTGTTATTGCTACTTTCTATTGGAGATTGACAGAGTTCACAGTATCGTTCGTGTTAGGACTGCACGGTGGACAGGGACAATGATGATTTTGTTAGCCATAATGGTTTTTTACTCACGTATGAAGGGTGTCGAAAAACGAAAGACAAGATAACAATGACTACACCATCACGACTTGGCCTAGAATGATCACGGCTTTGCCTACATTTATAACGGCTTGGCCTATAATGATCACGGCTTTGCCTACATTTATAACGGCTTGGCCTATAATGATCACGGCTTGGTCTACATTTATAACGGCTTAGCCTAGAATGATCACGGCTTGGTCTACATTTATAGCGGCTTGGCCTAGAATTATCACGGCCTGGCCTACATTTATTACGGTTTGGCCTAGAATGAACACGGCTTGGCCTACATTTATAACGGCTTTGCCTACATTTATCATGTCAAGATTAAAATAAATCTAAACTCTCACCCTTCCTTCATTAAACAATATTATAGCAGGTGAACATGGCGAAGGTGAAAATGTTACCAAAATAAAATCAAGAAGTTTATTAATCGAATGATACAGAAAGAAGTGATAATATGTCAATTTGCTATCAGCAAATGCAAACACAGGAAAGAGTAATTAATTCTATACCACACAGAAATGTAATTAAAGTATACAATTAATCGTTGACGACAGATATCGTACATTGGAATTGTCAGACGAAGAAATATGTGAGGAATTGATTTCACAACGAATTGTCAATCTCAAAAGATTTAAAAGTAAAAAACAGAGACATATAATAGTACTAAATATTATCTGACTTCTTCCATGCAAGAACAAAACAAGCGTCGGATCGCACAGAATAATACATATAAAACCCATCTCTTTGCCCCCAATGTCAGAAGTTTAAGCATGATAAACAGTCTGTAGAGGTCATGCCAGATGTCACAGATGTTACGGAGCAATATAACAGTGACCTTATATAAGTATTCTAACAGTAGCATACCTCATTTGTGGGGAACTCGTCATCATTTAAAGGAAATACCGAAAATTATCATTGTTATTGAAAGACATTCTTACTACTTACTAAATGATCTAATACAGAAGATCATAGATGTACATGTTAGGGGATACAAACGATTTTCAGTTACCCATCAGCTGGTTATAAAGCTACCAAATTTCAGTTTACATGAAAAGATATAAGAAGAGTTTGAAGACACCAAAGGGAGGTAATCAGAATCCGTAAATCAATGAAGGACAGACAACCCAATGGTCAAAAGAAAAAGGACGATCTACAAAATTATTAATTTTTGATATTTGGTGTTTAACGCCACTTTCAGCAATATTTCAGCTATATCATGCCGACCAGTTTTAGTCGTGGAAGAAACCGGAGTACCCGGAGAGAACCATCGACCATGGGCAACCAACCGGTAAACTTTATCACTTGCGAGTCGAGTGCACCCTTTTTGTAATTTACAAAGCCGTGCGCGAACCCACGTCGTATTGGTGATAGGCTTGCATGAGTTGTTAGGTAATCCAACTACCTAACTCATTGAACCACCCGAGCCCCTATCTACAAAACTTTACACATAAAACTAAAGATCGAGTAACACGAACCCCATTAAAAACCGGGGGTGAACTCATGTCCTCCAGAAGGGTAAGCAGTTCATGATCCACCAGTGGCACCCGTCTTGTTACTCTATTTATAAATCCGATGATAAGTCATGAATGATGAAAGAACCGAAAAATGTATAGGACAAGTGGAAAATATCCGTGGTCATTTGTGACACCAAAAACAGCAGTATATAAAGTAAAGTTCACGATCTGTTCCAGTAATACCACTTGAAAATCTTCCAGGCATACTTCATCTTCACTTCACAACACGTCTTCAAGACACGATAGATATTAATCAGCTGATGCAAAACCAAAACCATCTTCAACAGAAAACGTTAATATCAATTCAGATAAAAGAGAAGACATGCACAACAGGTAAGGTAGTCTTGATTATGACACTAGAATCTTAAGTTAGGTCTTCTTCCTCTCTTAAAAGAAGTAGTACGAAAACAACCAGGTAAATTTCCTTACAGGTATACCATTTTGACAAATAAATGTTAACGTGGTATTCGAATGATCATAATTGAAAATTAAACCTTTGGATGATCTTTGAAGATTTTTTGATCTTACAAAGTAAACACAAATACTTACCATGAATATCTTCCGCAACTAAATCCCAATAGAAGAATGAAATTTAAAGGGATATTGTCTACCAGCTGCGTAATTTTTTCATACCCAAAATTATTGTCGATTTCCGTACTGACCTTCATAAAATGAAGATTAACACCGAGTTATGCTGCAAAAGATACGATTTTTTGACAAAAAAGACCCAAAACTATCGTTATTGTAATTATTGTCCTGGATGGCAATATTCAAATCTATTCATATGACTTCTATGTGAACCCGTCTTTAGCGTGCGCACTGTTTATAAACAATAAACATGTCGGAAGAGAAAGGTCAACACGTGGAAGAAAGCGTACTTTGACGGATTCAGAGATAAAGAGGTATAGAAGTGAAGTATCTTCCAAATGGAACAAATGCAGGATAAATGTAAGGGATCAGTTGGACCGTTGCCGTTGGATGGAGCGAACTCAAGGAAGTGCTACGCGTCAAATCTCACGCTGAAGTGGCAAAGATTTTGCTTGATTATTGTTGATAGGTAAGCCGAGCATGTTGCCTTCTTTTCTCAATCGTTTTTCATATTTTATGAATTTATGATGATGCCTATGATCATTTTCGGTAGATATTAATCAATATATGTAATTTTACACTTGGCAACAGCAAATTATTGTCAATGAGTAGCATAAAACGGCCGTATTTGCGAGGTAAACAAACACAAATTTTAAGAGGCCAGCAAAGGGGAAATGGGAGTGCAAAAATGATATCAATGGCAATGCAGTTTATTATTATCAATTTAAAAAAAAATATCGAATCAAGTCATTTTTAATGCAAGAATTAAAACTGTACATGGCTTAATGAAAACCCTATAAAGTTCTTTTTATTTAAGCAAATTTATTTCTTTGATATACAACATATAATTAGGCTTTTAATTTTATCAAATTTCAACAACTTGGACATGAAACTTAGTTTTGGGAACCAAAAGTATATACCTTACTTTCTGCAAATTATCACTATAACATACCTGTTATAGTATAATGGAAAATCAGTATGTATTTTTCAAATAAAAGCTTTCTATTTAAAGAAGCTTCATTTCAATTGCACTTTTAGTTTGGATCCTGTAAGTATAATATATAATTATAAACAAGGTTTTGAAGAAATGATATGAATATCCATTGAAATTTTCAAGTTTCAGAACTTTTTTTATATATGACTACAAAATTTTACTGAAAATTTCAGAAATGTCCTAAAATGCATATTTTAGACCATGGCTAAATGAAAATCATTTTCAATTCCTTTATGCAAACAAGTTTATATCTTGGGTACTGGAAATACATTACATAAATAAGGTTTTAAGTACTCTTCAACAAGTTTGAACATAAAACTTTGTTATGGGAGCCAAAATTATATCTTCCTGTCTGTGAATTATCACCATAGTGGAAAATCAGTATGTATCTTTTATATAAAAAGCTTTCCATTTAAATAAATATAATTTCAGTAGCATTTTTAGTTTGGATCCTGTAAGTATGATACATAAACAAGGTTTCTAAAAAATAATATGAAGATCCATAGAAATTTGCAAGTTTCAGAAACTTTTCTATATATGTGACTATAAAATTTTACTGAAATGTCCTGAACTGCATATTTTAGACTATGGCTAAATGAAAATCGTTTTCAATTTCCTTATGCAAACCAAGTTTATTTCTTGACTATTCTAAAAACATTACATTAACTAGTTTTATTTACTACATTTCAACAATTTTGGACATAATTTTTAGTTCAGGGAGCCAAAATTATACTTTACTATCTTAGAATTATCAACATAGACATGATAAAGGGAAATCAATATGTATTTTTCATATAAAGGCTTTCTATTTAAAGAAGTGTCATTTGAACTGCTTTTTATCCCCTCGCCAACGAAGTTGTGAAGGGATATAGTAACGCTTCGTCCGTCCGTCCGTCCGTCCGTCACATCCTTGTGAACACTCTAGAATCAACATCCTTCAATGGAATTTGACCAAACTTAGTACATACTTAGTCCTTAAGAGAATCTGGAACCTTATTGATTTTCAAGGTCATATGTCAAAGATCAAGGTCACAGGCTCAATTTTTTATGTGTAACATCCTTGTGAACACTCTAGAATCAACATCCTTCAATGGATTTTGACCAAACTTGGTACATACAATGTACTTAGTCCTTAAGAGAATCTGGAACCCTATTGATTTTCAAAATCAAAGGTCAAGGTCACTGGGTCAAATTTTTAGGTGAGGGGATATGCCACACTTTTCCCTTGTTTAGTTTGGATCTTGTAAATATGATTTATAAACAAGATTTTTAAGAAATAATGTGAAGATCCATAGCAATTTGCATGTTTCACAGTGTGTGAATTTAACAGTAGACCGATCGCCCATGTCTGTGTTAAAATCATGCAGGTTTTTGTAAAATTATCTTAATTTGTTAGGCAAATTACTACAAAAACTGGTAATTTCAGACAAGTGTGATTTTGTAGTGATTGATATTTGTACTTTTGATTTAGATATTCTGACCAAGGTATTTCTAGAGTAGAAGAAATGAGCAGCCATCACATTTCAATGAAACAGATGAAACTGGAGAAATCGAGTTCATTTGTGAACCCATTTGAGTATGTTCATTTTGTTAAAGATTAGACATATTCTACATGCTTATAGGTAACATTGTCAATATTGTTCAACACAGTCACTTGTATAACAGTTTCCTATTAATTATTGTGGCTTGCATAGTGATACTACTAGTAGCTATATTATATAGGGATCATGTTGGCTTCTGCATCATCGTTACATTTTCATCAATCCACAAGCTGAAATGGCCAGTCCTCCTTAGCTACTAACGGGAATGAAACCAAACTTGGACAGAATTGACGCACGTCTGGCGCACCAATTTTTTTCCTGGAACTTTGATATAATTTTGTCTCTTTATATTGGGTTGTGTAGATGTGTGCTGGATACATGTATTTAGATTATAGATTTAATATTATTTTGAAAAGCTTTTTCGTTATACAGCTGCACATCAGAACCATATAACAAAATTTCTACGGCGAAAAAACGTGACATAGCCCCCTTCAAGGTAAATGGTCAGTCCCATATTATTTTGCAGCAACTGTCTTGTGGAACTAGAAGTAAGGTCTCTTTTGTTTCTAATCCAGCCCAAATTTCTCTGAAACATTCCAGTCAATTAACAAATAAAACAACACTGGCTACGTCATTCGTTTTCATCAGACATGTATTTCACTGTGTTCTACATGTATGTTTCTGTTTTCATATTGTCGGTAAAACTGGCTAAAATAAATTAATTTAACATGTGTATCAAAATCTCGGGCAACAACTTCATAACTTATATGAGGAAAAAAACTAATTTAAATGTAGGTATTTTTAAGGCCGGCAAAACATTCCGATCGAAAATACGTAGTTGCTATAAAACAATTTGTCTCCATGGGGTGCCTCCTGGCATGTTTTCAATGGTTATCGTGGAAATATCGGCTGAATCTGTTAAGGCATGTAGTTTTCATCAAAGAAAATCTATTCCTGATACAGAAATTATTTATTCTACGTCTTTTAGATACAATCGGTTCACAAATAGCTTTTTTTCTCAACTTTTATAGAAACTTACCTCAATATCCATGCTGCAGCATCCGGGCTACTGGCATAAAAATAGATAAATAAATAGAGTACGGAAATCGACAATAATTTTGGGTATGAAAAAATTACGCAGCTGGTAGACAATATCCCTTTAATATGTCCATTGCCACGTAGTACGCATTTGGGTCTGTTCGATATGTATCAATAGATTATCTATATTTTGATCATATAGTCAATGAGGCTCCATGAGGTTTTTAATTGTTTTTTTTTCTCTCCATGCCTTCATTTACTATAAAAGTTTACTATAAAATTGTGTAATTAAATATTATAATGTTCAATTGTGTATTTTGTAATCTTCTTCTTCTTTAGGTATACAGTACTCCTTCAAGACGTTGAAGATTACGTACTGTTGCATGCGTGGGTATTTACAAAAATATTTACATAAATTTCATAAAGTGAAATAAAGTGAAATCAAAAGTGTGAATAAAACAAAAAATTTAAAACTATGTACAATTGTATTTGAAATTTAAATGTTTAAGAGAACAGCGGGTGTTAGCTGTTCTCTGAAAGAGTCTATAGATGGACTTGAGATAATTGTCTGTGGTAAGATGTTCCATTGTATTATAGTGTGTGGAAAAAAATGATCATTTGTATGTATCTTTTTGTGCTGTTATATGCCTAAATGTCTGATTGTGTGAGTTTCTAGTTCTGCTGTCAGTTGGGATGAGTATGTTGTTTGGGATAGCAATTAAAGCGTGTGTTATTTTATACAACATGATCAATCTGGTTTTAAGACGGCGCTCAGCTAAAGTTGGCCAACCTAGAGTGTCAATCATTGAAGTGACACTGCTAGTATTATGGTAATTGTTTTGAACATAGCGAGCAGCTCGTCTTTGAACCATTTCTAGTTTGTTTATGTTGTCATGTGTATAGGGTCCCAGATACTACAGCTGTATTCAAGTTTTGGCCTCACTAGTGCTTGGTATGCCCGAGATTTTACTTCAGGGTTTGATATTTGTAAATTTATTTTTAAGTATCCGAGAGATTTATTTCCATTTGAAGTGATATTGTCGATGTGGGTGTTCCATTTAAGGTTCGATTGTAGTGTAACTCCAAGGTATTTTGCTGAAGTTACTGGTTCGAGAATGTGATTGTGAAGTATATAGTCATGTTTGAAGGGTGTTTTCTTTTGAGTGATGGTGAGTACTGTACATTTATCTGGGTGGAAAGCCATAAGCCAATCGGCTTCCCACCTTGCAGCTGCATCAAGGTCAGATTGTAGTTTCTTGCAGTCGTCCTGACATGTTATTTCTTTATAAATGATACTGTCATCTGCAAAGAGTCTTAGTTTGCTGTGTGTAAGATATTCCGGAAAGTCATTGATGTAAATTAGAAAAAGAAATGGACCGAGTACTGTACCCTGTGGAACGTCTGATGTTACTGGCACTGTGCTAGATGTTACTCCATCGATTACTACTGTTTGTGTTCTATCTGTTAAAAATGCCTGAATCCAGTTTAGAGTATGGGTTTGTATTCCGTAATATTCCAGTTTGTATAATAATCTACGGTGGGAAACTTTATCGAATGCTTTGGCAAAATCCATAATAATCAAGTCTGTTTGTATGTTTTTGTTATTGCTGGCATTTAATTCTTGTATGAACGGAAGGAGTTGCGACTCACATGATCTTGCTTTTCTGAAACCATGTTGTAAATCATATAAAATATTGTTTGAATCGAGGTGTTTCATAATGTTGCTGGTTATTATATGTTCCATCAGTTTACAGCAGATGCATGTTAGTGATATTGGTCTGTAATTTTCTGCTTTGTATCTTTCGCCCTTTTTGAATGCTGGTGCAACATTTGCGCGTTTCCAGTCTTTGGGTATGGTGCCAGTTTCTATTGATTTTGTATATATTTTGGTCAAGATTGGAGCAACTTGATCTTTTAGGTCTTTCATCACTCTACTGTTT